>JAPVLO010000326.1:0-467500 GCA_027257055.1 Cephalopachus bancanus
TGCCTATAGTTCCAGCTACTTGGAAGGTTGAGGTGGAAGGATCACCCAAGCCTGGCAGGTCAAGGCTGCGGTGGATGTGAGTGTGCCACTGCACTCCAGCCTGGGGTACAGAGTGAGACTCTGACTGAAAAAAAGAAAAGAAAGGAAACTGTTAACAAACTGGAATTCTTTGATTGGTAAAAAGGTGAGGTTGGGCACGGTGGCTCAAGCATGTAAACTTAACACATTGGGAGGACTAGGCAAAAGGATTGCCTGAGCCCAGAGATTCGACACCAGCCTGGGCAACTTGGTGAGACCTTGTTTCTAAAATGAAAAAAAAGTAACCCAGGCATGGTGGCGAGCACCTGTAGTTCCAGCTACTTGGAAGGCTGAGGTGGAAGATCACCTAATCCCAGCAGGTGGAGGCTGTGGTGGCTGTAAATATGTCACTGCACTCCAGCCTGGGTGACAGAGTGAGACTCCAACCCCAAAAAAGGGATCAGGGTAAATAAGGTGGTACATCATGGTCAAGTTCAGTTTATGCCAGAAATCTAAAGCTGTCTTAACATGAGAAAATATGATTTCACTACATAACCATTTATTTATTTTATTTTTGAGTTGGAGTCTCACTCTGTCGCCCAGACTGGAGTGCAGTGGCACGCTCCCGGCCACCGCGGCCTCGACCTGCTGGGCTCCAGCGATCCTTCCGCCTCAGCCTTCCAAGTAGTCGGAATTACAGGCACGCGCTACCATGCCCGGCTAATTTTTGATTTATTGTAGAGATGAGGTCTCGCCAAGTGGCCCATGCGGGTCTCGAACTCGCGGGCTCAGGCAATTCACTCACCTGGGCCTCCCAAAGGCACGGGATTACAGGCTGAGCCACGGATCCTGGCTCATAACCATTTATTTATTTTTATTTTTGAGTTGGAATCTCATTCTGTCACCCAGACTGAAATACAGTGACACACTCATGGCCACTGCAGCTTCGACCTGCTGGGCTCAGTCAATCCTTCTGCCTCAGCCTTCCAAGTAGCTGGAACTACAGGCATGTGCCACCATGCCCGGCTAATTTTTTGATTTATTGTAGTGACAAGGTCTCACTATGTTCCCCAGGCTGGTCTTGAACCCCTGGGCTCAGGCAATTCTCTCACCTCGGCCTCCCAAAATGCTGGGATTACAGGCTGGAGCCACTGTGCCCAGCTTAATTTCAACATCTTAAGCAGTTATAGATCTACTTAGATTTTCCATTTCTTCTGGAGTCAATCTCATATAGAAAAGCAATCAATAAAGACTACAAGACCAGTTCAAATAGATTTCTGTTTGAGTTTTCTGGATCATGTATGAAATTATGAATCTGAAGTCTGCAAAAGAGCTCACCTGTAATTATAAATTCTTTTTACATTTTTTTTTGTTTGTTTTTGTTTGTTTTTTTTTTTTGAGTTGGAGTCTCACTCTGTCGTCCAGACTGGAGTGCAGTGGCCGCTCCCAGTCACCACAGCCTCGACCTGCTGGGCTCCGGCAATCCTTCCACCTCAGCCTTCCAAGTAGCTGGAACTACAGGAATGCACTACCACGCCCGGCTGATTTTTTGATTTATTGTAGAGATGAGGTCTCGCTGCCCAGGTGGGTCTCGAACCCGCGGGCTCAGGCAATCCACTCACCTCAGCCTCCCAAAGGCACGGGATTACAGGCTGAGCCACCGAGCCCGGCTTTTTTACTTTATTTTTAAGTCGGAGTCTCATTCTGTTACCCAGGTTGAAGTGCAGTGGCACTATCACAGCTACCACAGCCTCGACCTACTGGGCTCAGGTGATCCTTCTGCCTCAGCCTTGTTTAAGTAGTTGGAACTACAGGTGTGCACCACTATGCCTGGCCAACTTTTTAATTTTTTTTTTTTTTTGAGTTGGAGTCTCACTCTGTCGCCCAGACTGGAGTGCAGTGGCCGCTCCCGGCCACCACAGCCTCGACCAGCTGGGCTCCGGCGATCCTTCCACTTCAGCCTTCCAAGGAGCTGGAACTACAGGTGCGCGCTACCACACCTGTCTAATTTTTTGATTTATTGTAGAGATGAGGTCTCGCCAAGTTGCCCAGGCGGGTCTCGAACCCGCGGGCTCAGGCAATCCACTCACCTCGGCCATTTTTTTTTTTTTTTTTTTTAAGGTCACCTCGGGCACTTTTTAGTTTTTATTGTAGAGACAAAGTCTAGCCAAGTTGTCCAGGCTGGTCTTAAATCCCCAGGCTCAGGCAATCCTCTCACTTCTGCCTCATAAAGTGCTGGGATTACAAGTGTGAGCCATCACACCCGGCTGTAGTTATGAATTTTTCTCGAGTTGGAGTCTATCGCCCAGGCTGGAGTACAGTGGCATGCTCACAGCCACTGCATCCTCGACCTGATGAGCTCAGGCAATCCTTCCACCTCAGTCAATCCTTCCACCTCAGCCTTCCAAGTGGCTGGAACCACAGGTGTGCACCACCACACCCAGCTAATTTTTGATTTATTGTAGAGATGAGGTCTTGCCAAGTTGCCCAGACTGGTTTCAGACCCTTGGGACCAGGCAATCCTCTCTCCTTGTCCCAAAGTAGTGGGATTACAGCCATGAGCCACCACGTCTGGCTTAAATATGAATTCTTGATTGTTTTCTTCTTCCCTCTGGAGAAAGGGGAGGCAGATAAGTTACCCAATCATCATTTCTCCTTTTGTGGGGTAGTTCTTTTTCTTTTCTCTCTTTTTTTTATTATAAAGATGTGGGGCATAATTCAGTGTTAGGTATACAAATGTTGATCATGCAGGTACCTTTGTCGATAAGTTCTTTGGTTTTTAAAAAAATAGTTGGCCCTCTTATTGAGGTAGTGGAACTTTAGAGATCTTAGCTCTATGGGTAGTTCTCTATTCTAACTCCTACTGACATAAACCCAGGACTTGTCTCCTGTCCTGTGAGTAATATCCTAGATTTCTTTCTTTCTTTCTTTCTTCTTTCTCTCTCTCTCTCTTTCTTTCTTTCTTTTTTGAGTCAGAGTCTCACTCTGTCATTCAGGTGGAGTGCAGTGACATGCTCATGGCCACTGCAGCCTTGACCTGCTGGGCTCAGGCGATCCTTCTGCCTCAGCCTTCCAAGTAACTGGAACCACAGGCGTGTGCCACCACGCCGGTTAATTTTTTTATTTATTGTAGAGACGACGTCTCACCACATTGCCTAGGCTGGTCTTGAACCCCTGAGCTCAGGCAATCCTCTCACCTCCCAAAGTGTTGGGATTGCAGGCGTGAGCCACCATGCCCGGCGATGTCCTAGATTTCTAAAGACCAGCAATCACCCGTAAGATAGCTCCCAAATTAAAATCTACTTACTACTATATAGATCAAACTCCCACATCATTTTTGGATCCTGAAATTTTATTTTCTTAAGATCTCAGCAATGGAACTAAAAGGATATATATATATATATATATATTTTTTTTTTTTTTGAGTTGGAGTCTTACTCTGTCGTCCAGACTGAAGTGCAGTGGCTGCTCCTGGTCACTGCAGCCTTGACCTGCTGGGCTCCGGTGATCCTTCCGTCTCAGCCTTCCGAGTAGCCGGAATTACAGGCATGCGCGACCACGCCCGGCTGATTTTTTGATTTATTGTAGAGATGAGGTCTTGCTGCCCAGGCGGGTCGCGAACCCACAGGCTCAGGCAATCCACTCACCTCAGCTTCCCAAAGGCACGGGATTACAGGCTGAGCCACCGAGCCCGGCTAAAAGGATATTTTTAATTTTGCATCCAGAATGTTCAGGTGTTTTGTGGCCAACTTTTTTTTCAGTTTAGTCATAGTGCCTGAAATAGAAGTAGGAAGTGTCAGTTCTTCTTTAGACTAAGAAAAGATTTGGGGGAAATCTTAAGATTATTCAAAACTAAAAGACTGAATGCTTATGGAATAGAGCTTTATAATAAATAATCTAATATAGCATTGTCCAGTAGAACTTTCTATATATTTTAAAAATAGGTTTATTTAACACACATATATATACATTTTTTTTTTTTTTTAGAAATGTTTCCTATGTTGCCCAGACTGATCTTGAACTTCCGGCCTCAAGTGATCCTCCCATCTAGACCTCCTGAAGTGTTAGGATTATAGGCATGAGCTACCACACCTGATCTAGAACTTTCTGAATCAATGAAAATGTGCTATATCTGTGCTAATATGGTAGTCACTAGTCACAAGTAGCTATGGAGCACAAGCAAAGTGGGTAATGTAACTGAAGAACTGAAATAAAAATCTGAACTAGTTGTAATTGTGTTGCCATAAAGGTTCCTTGCACTCTGCAGAGTGGTATTTAATAGGTCCTCTGGTGGCTGAGGCTTCCTATGAGCTCACCCTTTCCTTGAGCCAGGCTTTCTTTTCTTTTTGAGACAGTCTCATTCTGTTTTTGCCCAGGCTGGAGTGCAATGGCAAAATCCTAGCTCACTGCAACCTTGAACCCCTTGGAATTACTCCAAGTGAGCCTCCTGCCTCAGCCTCCCAGGTAGCTAGTACTATAGGCACAAGCCACTGTGGGAAGGGCTTTCTTAAGAGTGGAATTCTGATGCAGTGTGAAGAGGCAAGAATGACCCCTGGACTGACCAAAGTCTGTGCGCTGCTCTATCCATGGATCTAACACCTTTCCGCCTCCTCTGCCACCATACCCAAGAGAAAAGCTGAAGGTGGTGCTAAAGGAGATAAAGCCAAGGTGACAAACCCTACAGAAGATCTGCAAGGTTGTCTGTTAAATCTGCTCCTCCAAAGCCAGAGCCCAAGCCTAAGAAGGACCTGGCTAAGAAGGGAGAGAAGGTACTCGAAGGGAAAAAGGGAAAAACTAATGCTGGCAAGGAAGGAATAGCCCTGCAGGAAATGGATATGCCGAAACAGACCAGACACAGAAAGCTGCAGGTGCTGGAGATGTCAAGTGAAGTGTGTGCACATTTTTGACAACTGTGTACTTCTGGTGACTGTCCAGTCTGAAATACTGTTTTTTATCAAGTTTTATAAAAATGCAGAATTTTGTTTTACTTTTTTTTTTAATCTATGTTGTTAGCACACAGAACACTTCATTGTTTTTTGGGAAAGGTGCACATGTCCCTAATAGAATGTCTCTGAAGCTGGACTGATGAGAGGAAAACACCTTTCCCTCCTAGTTTTCAGAGGCTGCCTCTTGGCTTCCAGAAAGAGGGATTCCCTGATGTTGAAACCCACAGCCACCTTGGTACAAATGCCTTGTGGTGTGAAAAAACAAATTCATTTTGTATGTCTTCTTCTCCCTTTCTGACTTCAGCATAGACTTAACTCCCTTAAACCCATATGTCGGGACCCGACCCCCAATAACTGATTACCAGTATATCAGTGATGCCACCGATATGGTGCCCCTCAAAAGAGTAGCAGTTGCATTTATAGATTGTGGATCTTCAGACAAATTCTGCCATTTCATTTCCTGAAAGTCAGGGTCGGTTTGTGAAAAGTTGTTAAACATGCTAAATGTGAAATGTCAACCCTCACTCAAAACTTTCCCTGTTCAAAGCATCAAATGAAGACTTTACTGGGTCTTACAGTGGCTTTCTGATTTTGGTAGTCCATTAAAGAAGGGAGTTTGAAAGTCGTTGTATACTGCTGACGACTATCTGCCCATGTCCTGCCTGAAACACCATGACTGTGTATGAAATGTATCTTTAATAAAGCTGGACACAGTTTGGTTTGAAAAAAAAGAGTGGGATTACAATTATGTTCATATTTACGAATTTGCCACTAATGAATACATTACAATTTAATTTCACACTTCTCTCTTTTGCTCATTATATTCTGGCCCCATGGGCCATTCCTGTTTCTAAAAAATGTCAAACCCATTACTGCTTTAGGGTCTTTGACATCTGATATTTATGTACTCTGCTTGGTCACTTCACATGCCTTGTTTCTTCTCATTATTCTAGTTTCAGCTCAAATGTCACCTTCTGAGAGCTGTCCACGATCACCTTATCTAAAGGACACCTATCCCCAAGTT
Source organism: Cephalopachus bancanus (assembly GCA_027257055.1). Lineage (NCBI taxonomy): Eukaryota > Metazoa > Chordata > Mammalia > Primates > Tarsiidae > Cephalopachus > Cephalopachus bancanus. Next base: position 5,989 of record JAPVLO010000326.1, read on the forward strand.
CTATCACATTGCCCAGTTTTATTCTATTAAAAGCACTTAGTCATTATCTAAAACAGGTTTGTCTGGACAAATAGTCTCAAAACACTGGCTAAAATAATGTATGGCTGACTAAAACTTAATGTATCAAATCTTGACAAAATGTGTATCTGTCAATAACACCAACGAAAAACGAGCTAGCCAGAAATAAATACATAAAAAGAATATAGCAAAAGTGGAACTTACGAGTAAAAAATTTTATGGTCCCCCCAAAAGAAACCCTGATATATGAATCATATTGCAAATCACATCCCCGGCTGGCATGGCAGAAATACAGGAAAACTGAATACACAGGAGGAAGCCCAGAAAACGCTGATGGAAATGGGACCTCAGGCCGTGTTCGATCACCGTTCTTTTCAGTTAAAAGTGCTCAGTCTACAAAGAATTGATAACGATGGAAATTTCTGTAAAGTAATAATGAAAATGGGAGAAAAATGGAAATGATTTAAGTCTTCGCTATAAAAAAAAATCGCCCAAAGAACAAAATGGGCTCACACTTGCCAGTCAACGTTGGGACAACTGTGATCAAAACGTCAGTATCCAAATACGGTGTCCAGCGTTCACAGGGTCCAGAGGAGTCTTCAGTTCCCGCCCCAGACGTAAGGTCTCTCTTTACTGCTCCGCTTTAGGAACTCTCGACCTTCTTTCCCCTTCTCTCGGGGCCGGCCAGCACTACGACGGCGCCAAGACCAGTCACTTGTATTATAAACGCTCCTTCGGACCGGTCAGCTGGCTCAGCACCCCAAGCAAGGTCCACACACAGCTAGCAGGAGCAGGATCTGACGCGGAGAATGCCGGGAGTTGGAGTCGCAAACCCCGCGCGTCGCGAGACTCAGCAGCGAGGGCGGGGCCGGGGCCTGGGCACGCAGGCGCACACCTCCTCCCGGGCAGCATGGCGGACGCGGCGCCTCAGCCCATCAAGAGAAAGCGTGATGCGGCCGCGGAGGAGGCGGAGGTCCCCGGCACAGAGGAAAAGGAAGCAGGCGTTGGAAATGGCACCTCTGCCCCTGTCCGCTTTCCGTTCTCTGGCTTTAGAGTGCAAAAAGTGCTGAGGGAGTCTGCGCGGGACAAAATTATTTTCCTGCACGGGAAGGTACCACCGGCAACCCCGGGTGGGGACGCGGGAAGGAGTGAACCAATCATCGCCTTGGAGGCGGATTTTTTTCGGGTCTCGGCCGGAAAATACCAATCACATGACGCCGGGGAGGTGTAGGGCACCACTGGAATGCGTGGAGGTGGGTGGAAGGGGAGAGGCGACAAGATTACCCTTGGAATTAAGGGAATTAACAAATTTCAGTCTAATTTTTCTCATATCTCCGTCGCTGTAAATATCTGCTAATACTTGTAGAGTGTATTGCAGATTATAGACCACATGTTAATTTCCCCTACCATTCATTATCATTCATTAAATGTATAAAGGGGCTAAGAACCCAGTAAATGTTGGATGTCTTGCTTATTCCTGTCCCTGGAAAGGACATAGAGACTGTAGGAGATGTAATCCCTGCTTTACTCATCTTCAACCCTAAAAGGAGACAATGTATTATTACATTGTTGATTCATTTCTGCATATGCACTTCAATGCTTGCCAGGCACTGAACTCGATGGTGGGGATGTGGAGATGAGAGTTATCACGATCATTAGGACTGCAGAGTGTCTCTGGGGAGATAGATATAGCTGACCTAATACCTTGTTGCTCAGCTCTCTGATAGGGGCTGAGGAGAGATGGAGACCATTCCAGGAACTTGTGAGGACGCCTAACCAGGGCAGATGTGGAGTTTCCCCAGACCTACTAGCAGGAATTCTCATCTTTGGGAGGACCATGAACGCCCGGGCATAGGCTCCCTCTGTGTCTGTTTTTTACAAGGTTTTTTTTTTTGGTTTTCTCAGCCCCACCTGTCTTCAGTGTGCAGCACCTACTGAAGATGTTAGCCATGAGAGCATTTGAGCTAGGAGGCTAGTTGGGAGACCCAGATTCCAGTTTCCGTTTTAACAATATTCATGTGACTTTGGGCAAGTCACTTAATCTCTCAAGATCTCAGTTTTTCATCTCTTCTTCTAAAATGGGGAGAATTACTCAAGCCTGTAATACCAGCACTTTGGGAGACCGAGGTGAGAGGATTGCCTGAGCTCAGGGGTTCAAATCCAGCCTGAGCAACTTGATGAGATCTCATCTCTACAATAAATCAAAAAATAAGCCAGACGTGGTAGTGCGTGCCTGTAGTTCCAGCTACTTGGAACGCTGAGGCGGAAGGATCACCTGAGCCCAGCAGGTCGAGGCTGCGGTGGCCATGAGCATGCCACTGCACTCTAGCCTGGGCAACAGAGTAAGACTCCAACTCAAAATAAAATAAAATGGGGAGAATTTGACAGAAGTTTTGTAAGCCTAAAAATAGAAGACAGCTGAGACACTTTGCATTTTTGGAAGAAAGGTACAAGAGCTGCCACAAGGATTTGGGTTGAGATTCCTTCTTTGGGAGAAGAAATGTGAGTGCCATTGGTTAGACTTTCCCAGAGGGAGGACTTCAGGAAAGGAATTCCCAAGTACGGAGATTTAAAAAGGTCCTGAGAACTTCTGCCTTTGCTTTCTACACCTCACGTGTGGCTCTGCCCACAGGTGAATGAGACCTCTGGGGATGGAAATGGAGAGGATGCCGTTGTGATCCTGGAGAAGACACCATTTCAGGTGGAACAGGTGGCCCAGCTCCTGACAGGCAGCCCTGAGCTCCAGCTGCAGTTCTCCAATGATATCTATAGCACCTATCACCTGTTTCCTCCAAGGCAACTAAGTGGTGAGCAAGGATGGCCGAGGCATCTGTATGCAGGGAGAATGGGATGGTGGGAAATTAGGGGGTATAGTGACTAGACCCTTTGTACTTGATTTGCATAGTCTACTATAATAGTTTTCAGTGAAGGAGGAGGGAATTTCCCCGTAAGGGACATTTGGCAATCCGAAGACATTTTTGTTGTCACAACTGGGGATGGATGGGGAAAGGGGAGTGCTCCTGACATCTAGTGGGTAGAGGCCTGTAATGCTGCTAAACACCCAGCAATACACAGGACATGCCTGCACATCAATGTAATGTCAGTAGCGCTGAGGTTGAGAAACTCTGCTCTGGTGTAGTTTTGGGGAGAGAGTGTAATTCATGGGATAGAATATAGATTCATCAAATAGAATGATAATAATTGTCAATATTTATTCAATCCTTAACTGTTGTGCTAGCTGCCATTCCAAGTATTCTACATGTATTAAATACATTTAATCTTCAAAACAGCCCTATTGCGAGAAGACCTTATAAGTGAGGAAACTGAAATTTTGAAAGTTAAGTATCTTCTCTAAAGTTACTCAGCCAGTGGGTGGCAGGAAAACTAAGGTCCTTCTGTAGACTGGAGTCTTGCTCACCACATGCATATGTAGATCAACCAGTGTGCTAGGTGCTACAAAGATCAGTCACTGGAAGTGACTGATTAGGGAGACACATAGTTGAGAAGGGCAGGAACTTATGGGTTAAAAGGCAGAGATTTGTTTCTGATTGCCAGCATTTTAAAATGTCTTAAAAAGAAAAAGAAGCCAGCTCGATGTCTCAGCCTGTAATCCCGCGCTTTGGGAGGCCGAGGTGAGTGAATTGCCTGAGCCTGCGGGTTCGAGACCCGCCTGGGCAACTTGGCAAAACCTCATCTCTACAATAAATAAAAAAAAAATCAGCCGAGCGTGGTAACGCGTGCCTGTAATTCCGGCTACTTGGAAGGCTGAGGCGGAAGGCTCGCCGGAGCCCAGCAGGTCGAGGCTGCCGTGGCCAGGAGCCGCCACTGCACTCCAGTCTGGGCGACAGAGTGAGACTCCGACTCAAAAAAAAAAAAAGAAAGAAAAAGAATATTCCATGCCAAAAGCTAGGCATGGCATGTGTGTTTTTCTCTAGATGGTTGTAAGCAGCTTTGCTGGAAACATGAGTGAAAGTGGTTGACCTTAAAGGTTCCTTCCAACCAGGAAATTCTGGGGTCTGTTTTGCAGCACATGTTGGCTTTGTTATATCCTATCTTCTTGTTTGCCCTCCTGCATTTAAGAACAGTCTGGCTTTACAGATATCCTGCCCCACAGTCCTTTGATACGCTTTTCTGCATCCCATGAAAGGGTACTATTGTTGTCCTTTGGAAATATATGTGAATGCTTGATGGTGAGATAAGCAAACCTTTCACAACTTAACGCAAAACACCCTTGTCCTCCATTGAGAGAGAGCCAGATTAGTTGGTGTAAGTTTAGGAAAATGGACAGCTGTATTTACTTTCTCAGGCATTGACATTTAAGCAAATACATTCTTCAACACTGGGTGGCAGAAGCATGACAGAAGGCACTGTAGCCAAACAAGGCCTGGGGCAGCCCCCATACTACAGACTCTGAGGCCATTATTTTCCACCTACGCCCTTTTCCTTACCTTCCTCAATCCCTCTACCCACCCACCAAAATTCAAAAGGTTCTGTTCTACAGAGCAACTCTGAAATTCACAGGCTCTCCTTTTTTTAATCTTCTCAGTACTTATGTAGCACTGCACCTAAGTGGTGGTGATCCCTGCCTTCTCTTTCTGTTCCTGTTTTCTTTTCTAAGACAAACACTGAAAGAGGCAGTGGGTTATTTGCTCATCACAAGTTCTCTTTCCCACTAAGAACCCCAAATATCTCCATAATTCTTTCCCTAGGACCACCCCCACCCACCTGGGAGCTTCAGATGTTAGCCTTTTCCTGTTGGTTGAATCCACAGATGTAGAATCATGAATAAGGAGAGCTGGCTGTATGTGTAGTACTTTACAGTCTTTCTTCTCCTACCCAAACTAGGCCTGGGGCTTTGGAAGACACAACAGTTTGCTTTAGAGCCTGTCCTTTTCTTTCCCTTGTTTAACCTGTATACCCTGTTCCTGGGTGGTATTCTGGATCCAAGATTGGCAGACTTTTTCTGTGAAGAACCAAAGAATAAATATTTTAGGCTTTGTGAGGCACAAATGGTTTCTGTCTCCTTTTCTTCTCCTCCTTCTCTCTTCTCCTTTCTTCCTCCCCCTCTGTCTCTTTCCTCCTCTTCTTTTTTTAAAAAATTTGTGCAAATTTATGGGGTACATGATAAATTGTTTACATGTGTATAAAGCATAGTGATCAAATCAGGGTATTTAGGATATCCATGATCCAAGTACAATACATTTTTGTTAACTATAGTCACTCTGCTATCAAACAATGACTTTATTCCTTCTATCCCTGTGTTTGTACCCTTGAGCCCACTTTTCTTCATCCTCCTCCCACTCACCTTCCCGGTCTCTGTTATCTGTTTTTCCACTGTCTGCCTCCATGTGATAAAATATTTTAGCTCCCACATATAAGTGAAAACATGCAATATTTGTCTTTTTGTGCCTGACTTATTTCACTTAAGATAATGACCTCTAGTTCTATGTTGCTGCAAATGCCAGGATTTCATTCTTTTTCACAACTGAATAGTATTCCATTGTGTATATATACTCCTCTTCCGCTTCTTCCTCTTCCTCCTCCTTTTTTTTTTTTCTTTTTTCTTTTTTGAGTTGGCGCCTCATTCTGTCACCCAGGCTGGAGTACAGTGGCATGCTCCCGGCCACTGCAGCCTCGACCTGCTGGGCTCAGGCGATCCTTCTGCCTCAGCGTTCCAAGTAGCTGGAACTACAGGCACACGCCACCATGCCTGGCTAATTTTTTGATTTATTGTAGAGATGAGGTCTTACCACATTGTCTAGCCTGGTCTCAAACCCCTGGGCTCAGGTAGTCCTCTCACCTCAGCCTCCCAAAGTGCTGGAATTATAGGCTAAGCTGTTGCACCTGGCTCCTCCTCCTTCTTTGTGCTTTCTTCTTCTCCTTTTTCTTTTCTTTTCGAGTTGGAGTTTCACTGTGTCGCTCACGCTGGAGTGTAGTGGCATGCTCACGACCACTGCAGCCTCAATCTGCTGGGCTCAGGGGTCCTTCTACCTCAGCCTTCCAAGTACCTGGAACTCCTGGTATGTGTCACTAAACTTGGATAATTTTTTGATTTATTGTTCAGATGAGGTTACACCAAGTTGCCCAGCCTGGTCTCGAATCCCTGGACTCAGGCAGTCTTCTCGGCTCTGCCTCCCAAAGTGCTGGGACTACAGGCATGAACCACTGCACCTAGCACCTTCTTCTCCTTTTTCTCAACCCCTTTAAAAATGAGCATATCACTCTTAACTTGTTGGTTGTACAAACTCAGGTCGTGGGCCAGATTTGACTTGCTGGCCATAGTTTGTTTACCCCTTTTCTAGACTTCTGCCACTCAAAGTATGGTTTGTGAACCAGCATAATTGGTACCACCTGGGACCTTATAAGAAACAGAATCTCAGGATCCGCTTTAGACTACAGAGTCAAGTTTACATTTTAGGAAAATCACCTGGTGAGCCATTTGCACATTAAGCTTTGAGAGGCATTGGTCTTTTTTATTTTTCTATTTTTGAGATGGAGTCTCACTCTGTCACCCAGGCTAGAGTGCAGTGTCATACTCATGGCCACCACAGCCTCAACCTGCTGGGCTCAGGTGATCCTTCCGCTTCAGCCTTCCAAGTAGCTGGAACTACAGGCGCATGCACCATGCCTGGCTAATTTTTTGATTTATTGTAGAGACGAGGTCTCAACAAGTTGCCCAGGCTGGTCTTGAACCCCTGGACTCCGGCAATCCTTTCACCTGTAATCCCACCTCCCAAAATGCTGTGATTACAGGATTGAGCCACCGTGCCCAGCCCGAGAGACATTAGTCTTAAAAAAAAAAACACACATACACATAATCTGTGTGTTGGTGATGGCTGCCTTTAGTTCTCTATCCCTGGCCTCTCCTCATATTGAAATAAACACCTCGACCGGGCATAGTGGCTCATGCCTGTAATACCAGCACTTTGGGAGGTCAAGGTGAGAGGATTGCCTGAGTCCACGGGTTGGAGATCAACCTGGGCAACTTGGTGAGACCTCATCTCTACAATAAATAAAAAGAAAATTAGCTGGGTGTGGTGGCGCATGCTTGTAGGTCCAGCTACTTAGAAGGCTGAGGTGGAAAAATCGCCTGAGCCCAGCAGGTCAAGGCTGCGGTGGCCATGGGTGCTCCACTGCATTCCAGCCTGGGCAACAGAGTGAGACTCTGACTCAAAAAATAAATAAACGCCTACTTGACATCTCTATTTGGAGGTTTCATAGTTACCCCATAGGTGAAATTTGAGAATCCAATGCACTAGCTATTTAAAAGCACTTAGCACATCTTAAATAGTAGCTACTGTTACTATTCTGATGTGCTGGGCCCTATGCTGGGTACTGCAGCTACAAAGATGAGTAAGATACCATCCTTGCCTTCACAGTCTTGTTTGGTGTGGGGACACAGGTTATCAGGAAGGAGGTGAAAAGGGTTTGCCCAATGCTCAGATACAAGGGGCAGAGGTCCTTGAAGGTTGAAGCCATGTTACCCATATTAGGTGCTCAGTAAGTGACCACTGAAGAATGATCCCACAAACTGACCCATCTGTAGATTTTTCCTGTGGGCCAGCCATTCCACAGCCACAAGGTGGCAGCGTTGGCAAAGTTTTCCAGTGGCCAACTCCTGTTGGCCTTTGTGAGAAGTTTTTGCCAGGGCCTTCTCTGACCCCTCTTCAGTCTCAGCTCCAAAATCACCAACTCAACACTGCCCATCTGGAGGGTCTTAACCTGCAGTTCCTGTAGTCCTAGTCTGCTGTGTCCCATGCACAGATACCCTTTTGAGTTTGACTACTGTCCCTGTCTGCTTCTCCAGACCTCCTTCTTAGGATACTGCTTGTCTGAGCACAAATCATGTGCTCAGCTGATTTCTTCTGGTATTTCTCTGATCACTGTCAAATTTCTTCTTTTAAGCCTGAAGGTTTTGTAGTCTCCTCGTTCATTTATCCCCTCTGCATTCTTGGCTGACCACAAGAGGCTGCTCTTGTGAGACACTCATCCCCCCTCCACATGATGTAATAAACGGAGTATGGGTTTTGGGAGTTAGATGTGCTTGGATTCTGTCCTGGCACTAACACTTTCTAGTGGTGCATGTGGGGCAGTGACATGCTGTTTCTGGATTTTAGTACTATGCCAGGGTTATGAGCAAGACTTGGGTCAGTCAGACCTGGGTTGGAATCCTGGCTCGGCCATTTACTAAATGTGAGGACTTAAGAGGTTTCTTTATTCATTGAACAAATGTGAGGAATCTACTATGTGCCAGTTACTGTAGTACAAGGGAGGTACTTATTGATGAAGATAATAGATGTTATCCTTGTCTTTGGCATCCTAATGGGGAAGGCAGACAGCAAACAAGCAAACAAATGTCTGGTCGTGAGCAGGAGAGGGGCTGCTCAGACCAGGGCTCCAGGAGGGCTCTCTGTAGCTGAAATGACAGCCAAGCTAAGAATTGAAGGATGGGAAGGAACCAGCCATCAAAGAGCTGTTAAGGGGGGTATGGGGAAAGTCTTCTGAGCTGAGGGAACAGCACACGTTCTTGGGGAGGAAAGCAGAACAGAGATGAGGCCCATTATATCAGGAACATGGAGCAGGGTGGCAACCAGGCCGTGTGGCACAGATGAAGTTGGGGAAGTAGCTTGTTTTCTCTGTTAAATTAGGTTAGTAACTGAACTTACCTCAATGGGACAGTTATGCAATAGATAAGAAAGTGTTGCACAACATTCTTTAACCTCTGCCCACAGTGGGGGATACGTTTCACGTTGGGATCCAGTACACGTTATTAGAAGTGAAACAGAAGTTTCACAAAACAATACTTCCCCTTACTTTGTGGGATGCTATCTAATTCCAGTATTATCTGTTTTCTTTTTTAAATGCTAAATTGGCCATTGTCATGGGTTCAGACCCATTGAAGTTTTATATATGTTATATAAAACAGCACAGCAGCTAGCATATGGTCTATATCTGATAAGTGTTGTACTGCCTATTACAGTTTTTTTCACTGTTTAAATAACGTGAACAGTATATGCCACATGGAAACGTGACTGACCTTGCCCACAGGTAGGCTTCCTTTCTTCTTCATGTTGCCGTGTGGCTCACATGAGGAGCTGGTGGCCAGACTGCTGGCACATGAGGGCTTCCAGACTGGGCAAGCCTGGTTTCCTTGGCTATCACCCTGCAGTGTCTCAATAGAGCCCTTTCATTGAGGTCTCTTCCCTCTTACCTGGGGAAGAACCAGTGGGTGGGTGGGCAGGGTGAGGGGATGGATAGCAGAGAGAGGGGTGTGGCTCAGAAATTCAGGCTGCCTCTAAAGAGACCAATTGTTTTCACCATGTAAAGCCTGGGGTGGAATCTCAGGTTCAGAAGAGGAGACAGGCGTCTGTGTGTGAGTGAGGCCAGGGCGGGGAGCAGAGGGATGGGATCCTGGGAATCGTGTTTCTGGTTGCTGAGAACTCCCAGTACTTTAGCCACAGGCCAGGGTTTTCCGCCCTGTGCTCTTTGCAGAGGCAAAACCCAGACCTTCTGAGGGAGGGAGGAGAACTTGTTTGGGAGGAGCATTTTGAAAGACTAGCCATTCCCACAAGAGTCCCTGGCAGCTTTGTTAATAATAGAAAAAACTAGAAGCAATCAAACAACAGCAGGTTAGATTGATAAATCAAGGTATATTTCTATGGTGGACTGTCTCTCTAAGAGGGCAGTGAAAGTTAACTACAGCTGCATGCATCAATGAATGCTAAATCTTACTGTGTAGAGCAAGAAAAGTGAAACACAGAATACACATAGTGTGATTCCAGTGATATGAAGTTGAAAAACAAGCAGAACTAAATATACTGCTTAGAGATGCATACGGCCAGGCTCAGTGGCTCAGCTTGTAATCCCAGTGCTTTGGGAGACCGAGGTGAGTGGACTGCCTGAGCCCACGGGTTTGAGACCTGCTCGGGCAACTTGACGAGACCTCATCTCTACAATAAATCAAAAATTAGCCGGGCGTGATAGTGCGCACCTGTAGTTACAGGACTTGGAAGGCTGAGGCAGAAGGATCGCTGGAGCCCCCAGCAGGTTGAGGCTGCAGTGGCCAGGAGCGTGCCACTGCACTCCAGTCTGGGTGACGGAGTGAGACTCCAACTCAAAAAAAAAAAAAAATAGAGATGCATACAACTATGAAGGCAAAAAAGAAATTATTAACCCCAAATTGGGAAGGTACTTATCCCTGGTGGGGATGGATCAGGTCAGAGAGAATGTCAAGATTTCTGGTTATATTCTGTGTCTGGAACTGTGTTCTGTGCACATGTCCTCTTTTTTTTTTGGTCTTTAAATTGCATATATTTTACATACACACACATCCTTGTTTTATATGTACTATGTATTTTCCAGTTGAAAAAACAAACTGGCAGGTCCTTAGATGGGCTAAGAGTATTCTCCCATGAATTGAAAGGGCTTGTCCTCATTCTCAAGTTTGGATTTTAGTCACTGTTACTGGAATTGAAGGTATTCGATTTCAACCTCTGACTTCTGGGTTTTAGACATTATGAAATTTTCATTCCTTCCTGCTTCCTCTTGTCTTACTGCAAAGGGAATGGCCAGACCAGGCCCTTTTCTCCCCAGCGGATGAAGGACACTTGTGCTGTGCTGGACAGAAGCGGGCAGTGTAGGCAGGGCTGAGCAACCGAAACGGAAGCCTGTATAGCAGGCTCTGTGGGTGCCTCTCCAGCACAGACTGGCATAGGCCTCTCACCCCATCCCCTTGGACATCCTCGGTAGCCCTCCCACTGCAGCTGGGCCGAGGGACAGAAGTTCACCGGGCAGTAAGCAACTGGGAATGCCTTGCCAGACAGGTCTCAGGCAGGATACCACCAGAGTGACATGATCATCTGAGAAATGTGCGGGCTTACAGCCGGTGCAAAATCAGTCAGTCACTGAATTGCTAGACTCAGTTTCCCTGAGTGAAAAATGAGGAATCAGCTGGGCTCAGTGGCTCAGCCTGTAATCCCGCACCTTTGGGAGGCTGAGGTGAGTGGATTGCCTGAGCCCGCGGGTTCAAGACCCGCCTGGGCAGCAAGACCTCATCTCTACAATAAATCAAAAAAATCAGCCGGGCGTGGTAGCGCATGCCTGTAATTCCGGCTACTTGGAAGACTGAGGCAGAAGGATCGCCGGAGCCCAGCAGGTTGAGGCTGCGGTGACCGGGAGCAGCCACTGCACTCCAGTCTGGGTGACAGAGTGAGACTCCAACTCAAAAAAAAAAAAAAGAAAAATGAGGAATCAAATAGCTGGCTAGCCTACCTCAGGGGACTTCTTTATCATATGAGATCATAGAATCATAGTACCTTAGGTTTGAGTGGAGATATAATAAAATCTCAGGTTTTATCAGTAAATAGCTCTTAAGTAGTACTGTTCATCAGAATTGCTTAACAAACTTTGTCAAACATACAAGCTGGACCTAATGAATTAGATTCTACTCCTACTGAGGTCGGGACAGGGCATCTATCAAAGTAATACAATCACATGGTTAAATAATGAAATAAGCTAGGTGTGGGGGCTGTACCTATAATCCCTGTACTTTGGGAAGTCAAAGCAGGAGGCTCACTTGAGGCCAGGAGTTTGAGAACAACCTGGGCAACAGAGTGAGACCTTGTTTCTACCAAAAATTTTTTTTAAATTTTTGAGTCAGAGTCTCACTCTGTAGCCCAGGCTGAGGTGCAGTGGCATGATCACAGCGCACCACAGCCTTGACCGCCTGGGTTCAGGTGATCCTTCCACCTCAGCCTCCCAAGTAGCTGGGACTATAGGTGCACACCCATCATGCCTGGCTAATTGTACTACAAATTTTTTTTTAAATTAGCCAAGTGCTTTGGCATGCACCTCTAGTCCTAGCTATTCAGGAGGCTGCAGTGGAAGGATCACTTGAGCACAGTAGTTCAAGCCTGCAGTGAGGTATGTTGGCACTACTCCACTTCAGCTTGGGCAACAGAGCGAGATCTTGTCTTGAAAAGAAAAAAAGACTGTTTCTGGGGCGAGTTCTTCTGGTGGTTTCCTCCAGACACTTAAGTGAATAACCTGCTTATGCAACTGTTTTTTGATTTATCAGAATTTGACATTATCAGTTCTCTACGGTGAAAGTATATTCCCTCTCTGCCTCCTTCCCCTCTTCTCCCTATTTTTGATGTGTGTGTATGTGTGTGTGTGTCTTTCAATTGGGAAATTCATAGTATATATAAAACAAGGATGTGTATGCATATAAAATATATGCCATTTAAAGACCTAAAATATAAAAAGAATACACATGCACAGAACACAGTCCCAGTCACACAGCATAACCAGAACTTTTTTTTTTTTTTTTTTTTGAGTTGGAGTCTCACTCTGTCGCCCAGACTGGAGTGCAGTGGCCGCTCCAGGCCACCGCAGGCTCGACCTGCTGGGCTCCGGTGATCCTTCCACCTCAGCCTTCCAAGTAGCTGGAACTACAGACGTGCGCTACCACGCCTGGCTGATTTTTTGATTTATTGTAGAGATGAGGTCTCGCTGCCCAGGTGGGTCTCGAACCCGCAGGCTCAGGCAATCCACTCACCTCAGCCTCCCAAAGGCGCGGGATTACAGGCTGAACCACCGAGCCCAGCTAACCAGAACTTTTGACATTCTCTCTGCCCTTCTCTGCCCCCACCAGGGATAAGCACCTTCCCAACTTGGGGGTTAATATTAATAATATATTAGTAATATATGTTTGTATACATAACTATATTATGTAGTATGTATCTGCACACGTGTGTGTGTGTATTTTTAATTTTTTATTTATTTTTATTTTTTTAAAGACAAAGTCTTGCTCTGTTGCCCAGACCGGAGTGCAGTGGTGCAATCAGTGCAGCCTTGAACTCCTGGGCTCAAGCAATCCTCCCACCTCAGCCTCCCAAGTAGCTAGGACTACAGGCACGTACTACCATGACTGGCTAATGTTAAAAATTTTTTGTAGAGATAGTCTCACTGTGTTGTCCAGGCTGGTCTCGAATCTCTGGGCTCAAACGGCCTTCCTGCCTTGACCTTCAGGACATTATTTTCCCTTCAGGACATTAAAGACATTTTTCTATTGACTTAAAGTTCTGGGATTACAGATGTGAGCCACTGTACCTGGCTCCTATATTACATTTTTATTGCCTTAGGAACCCTAAATATGCTATATATTTAGCTTTTATTCTATCTACTGCAGGTTTTATCGTTGTCAGATGAGATTATCAATCAGTGCCTTCAGCCTTTTCATCACCTCTTTTGTTTTTTACCATCTCCTAACTTCCGTTGGCTGTCCTTTTATTTCCGCTATCAGTGTGTTCTCTTGCATAACTATAATGAAGTCCTTTGTCTGTATATTAATTCTAAGTTGAAAATTAATAAGCAGCATTTACATGATGGAGGCCATATTAATATTTGCTGCATGCTCAAGCAGAGTGCTAGGATTTTAGTTCCTTTTCTACCTAATCACTGTATAATTCCACACATTCAAAGGAGAGTGTTTCTGATGTCCAAGTTGAGTGGGTTCTCTTTTCTTACATCTCTTTTCTTACATGCTTTTTAGTTTGTTTCATATTTGGACCAGTATTTTATCAGCTTTTACTTTTTCATGATGTGTCTAGTTGCCTCTTTTTTTATTGTGGTTAGATGAATAATGTACCTTTAGTGTGCTCTTGAAATTATCCAGCCACTTAGTTTGATAATTCATTGCATGATATCTCCATCCTTGGTGGTAACTTTGTTTCCAGAAAGCTTTTTCCTGGTTCATCATTCTGGCAGGTGATTCTTTAGGCATGCTGTATAGCTTTCAACCTGAGGCTTAAAACTTTTGGGGATTAGATCTACTGTTTTCTGAATTCTATGTCTTTTTCTTTCTTGTTTTACTCTCTTGATTAGCAAGTACATTCTGAAGTACTTCCTCAGAAATAATATGTGGGGAGTAAACTTTGAATTCTTTATTTTGCCCTTACTCTTGATTGATAGTTTAACTGAATACAGAATTTTAAGTTTATTTTCCCTTCAGGACATTAAAGACATTTATCTATTGACTTAAAGCATCTGTTGCTGCTAATAAGAATCCTATGTCAGTTTGTTTCTCATTTCTTTGTTGATAACTTAGGGTTTTTGTTTTTTGTTTTTTTCCTTCTTTGGAAGCATAGAATATGTTCTCTTTATCTTTGGTGTTCTGACATTTCATAAGGGTATGTCTAGGTTGGTTTTTTTTTTTTTTTTCCCCCTCACTTAATGTCCTGGATACTCTCAGACCCTTTCAATTTAAAGTCTGTCATTCTTCTGCTCTGAACTCTTTTTTTTTCTTCTATTATTCCTTTGATAATTTCCTTCCCTCCACTTCTTTTATTTCCTCTTCTGGAAACCCTGTTAGTTGTTTGATTTCCTAGACTGATCTATGTGCTTCTCCATTCTCTCACATTTCCCTTCCATATCTTTTCTTTCTTACAGTCTGGTACATTGTCTATATTTTGTCTTCTAGACCTTCTAGTGAAAACATTAATCTGAAAATCATATTTTAAATTCTCCTCTCTCTGGTTTTCTGATTATTTCATTCTCATAGCATTTTGCTCTTCTTTTATACAGATGCCACTTTAGGTTGAATCTCTCTGACATGCTAATTAGAATTGTTTCTAAAATTATCTGCTGGCCCTTGACTAATTTTATTTCCTCTGGGATCTGGTTCTGGTTGTTTATCTTGGTCATCCCTTTTCAGACTGCTGGTTTTCCTCAATGTCTGGTGATTTCTGTTAGTGCATTCATACTTAAAAATGAAGCACGTGACTGATAGTCTAGCAGGCTAATGTGGGTTTCATCTGCTGTCTTTCTTTTTTTTTTGAGTTGGAGTCTCACTCTGTCGCCCAGACTGGAGTGCAGTGGCCGCTTCCAGCCACCGCAGCCTCGACCTGCTAGGCTCCGGCGATCCTTCCGCCTCAGCCTTCCAAGTAGCCGGAATTACAGGCATGCACTACCACGCCCGGCTGATTTTTTGATTTATTGTAGAGATGAGGTCTCGCTGCCCAGGCGGGTCTCGAACCCGCGGGTTCAGGCAATCCACTCACCTCAGCCTCCCAAAGGCGCGGGATTACAGGCTGAGCCACCGAACCCAGCTCTTTTTTTTTTTTATTATTATTATTTTTTGAGTTGGAGTCTCACTCTGTTGCCCAGACTGGAGTGCAGTGGCACGCTCCCGGCCACCGCAGCCTCGACCTGCTGGGCTCCGGCGATCCTTCCACCTCAGCTTTCCAGGTAGCTGGAACTACAGGCACGCGCTACCATGCCTGGCTAATTTTTTGATTTATTGTAGAGATGAGGTCTCACCAAGTTGCCCAGGCAGGTGTCAAACCCATGGGTTCAGGCAGTCCACTCACCTCAGCCTTCCAAGGTGTGGGATTACAGGCTGAGCCACTGAGCCAGGCACAAAGCATTCTTTTAAGTAATTGATGGATTAGTAAAAACAGTGCTTTCTAAGCCGGGCTCGGTGGCTCAGCCTGTAATCCCGCGCCTTTGGGAGGCTGAGGTGAGTGGATTGCCTGAGCCCGCGGGTTCGAGACCCGCCTGGGCAGCAAGACCTCATCTCTGCAATAAATCAAAAAATCAGCCGGGCGTGGTAGCGCATGCCTGTAATTCCGGCTACTCGGAAGGCTGAGGCGGAAGGATCGCCGGAGCCCAGCAGGTGAGGCTGCGGTGGCCGGGAGCGGCCACTGCACTCCAGTCTGGGCGACAGAGTGAGACTCCAACTCAAAAAAAAAAAAAAAAAAACAAAAAACAGTGCTTTCTGAAACAAGTCAAAACTTTTGGTTTGGTATAACAGGAGGAAGAAGGATTAACTGATACACTGAATTCATATATAATCTGTAGGTTTATTTGATTTTTCTGTTTTGTTTTCTCAACTTTGTTGTTGTTTTTTTTTTTTTTTTTTGAGTTGGAGTCTTACTTTGTCGCCCAGGCTGGAGTGCAGTGGTACATTCCCAGCCACCGCAGCCTTGACCTGCTGGGCTCAGGCAATCCTTCTACCTCAACTTTCCAAGTAACTGGAACCACAAGCGCACACTACCTCGCCCGGCTAATTTTGTGATTTATTGTAGAGACAAGGTCTCGCCATGTTGCCCAGGCTGGTCTCGAACCCCCGGGCTCAGGCAATCCTCTCGTCTTGGCCTCCGAAAGTTCTGGGATTATAGACTTGAGCCACCGCACCCAGCCTACCTTTCTGTTTTCACTGGGTATTACGTGCCTCTCCCTGGGATGAAAGTATGAAAGTAGATGGAGCTAATCAGTACAGCTGTTCCATAAACAGTTCTTTAGTTGATCCCAGTTTTCAGCTTCGTTTCCCCTCCTGTCTTCTGTACCTGTTAGTTGGAACCCAGTGTCCTTCCTGGGTTTTCCTAGCAGGTCTGATATTCACCTCTATGAAGGCCATTGAATGCTCCAGCTGCAGCTTCTGTTAGCGTTGCCTCATTCAACCATACGCTGCCTTCTGCTTCCTAACTCCGATAAGTGAATGGCTGCCTCCCCACCCTTGTTCTTGTCACTGTTATGCCTTTATTCCCTTTTGTACTTCATTACCATCATTGTGGCAGGTTTTTGGAGCATTATGGGAGCCACAGTTAATAGGAGTTGGGCACCTTCCACATATGTCTAGATGTACTGGGTGTTGCCCCACTGAGAGGCCACTCCCAGACAGAGCTGGTGAACTGAGACAGAGACCAGTTTTCTCCCCAACTTTTGTGTACAGAGAAATTCCCAGGTTCTCATGTACAGGTGTAAATTAGACATGGCCAGACCTGGTTTAAAACATATCATCCCTCTGACCTGGCATTTTTACTTCTGGATGTCTAGTTTAGACATTTCCCATACACATGCATAAAGTGTTCATTGAAACAACATTTGTGCTAAGAAAAAAATAAAAAGAAAAACAACCTAGGTGACCCTGTGTAGGGGAATGGGTCATAAGGCCAGGTGTGTGCTCACTATGGGCTACTATGATTGTTACAAGGAAGGAGAAAGATCTTTGTGGACCGTCACAGAGAGCTCAGATAATCCATAAAGATTCAGCCCACTTGCAGTTAACTTAAGAGAAAGACCAGTGTGTATGTATATATATATATTAAAAAGACCTTTATGAGTCTGGGTTCACATTTATGTAAACTGATTAATAAAAAGACTGGGATAAAGAACACCTATCTATTACCGTGTTTACCTTAATGAGAAGGTTTGGGGGGTTAGGCTTTTGAATTATTTGAGAGCATATTCATGTGCTGCCTGAATAGGTAGACTTTTTTAGGATGTTAACTCCTCACCAAGCAGAACAAAAAAAGAAATCAACAGATTAGTCTGGGTTGGGCCTCTGTTACCTCCTTACCTCACGACCTGAATGACCCTGGTCAGGTGGAACCTGTCAGATCATCAAGTACTGCATAGTCCAAACCATGTATACCTGATGATTTGTACCTACCTATGGGGGACACACTCATGACATTCGAATTAGGAGCAGGTGGCTGTGGAGGGGCACACAGGAGCCAGGGGCTGAGTTGTGCAGAGAGGTCGCTCCCATGAGAGAGGCACAGCCTCCTGCGTGGTGGATGTGGAGGGTGGGAGGAAAGAATGAGCCAGGTGAGGGCAACATGTTGGCAAGCAATTGGCCGGCCTTGGCAGTGGGGCTTTGTTAGCGGATGAGAGAAAAGGTGAGTGAGTCTAGGGGAGTCTGTCTTTACTCCTTTAATGTTATCAGTTGAGGCCAGATGACAGATTTCTCTTTTACTTTCTCCTCCCCTCTTGGGTACTTCAGAACTCCCAACACTAGTGAGCCAGGGCTCCTCCAGGGCTTGGAGGAACAATAGAATAACAGCAAGCAGAACGACTTCAAGATGGAAGAGTCCCTGCACCCAAGTCAAAGTCTTGACCCAGAAGAATCTGGGCTTCATACCTTTTCCTTTTGACTGTCTGATTGGCCCATGCCCCCTCCTCCACCACCTTGGCTCAGAGCCCTTGAGTGGTTTTCCCCATACCACAGTCTCCTCCCTTCACCCAGCCAAGAGCAGAGACCATGTTCAGTCCTCCATTTAGACCTGTGGCTTCCATGCGTCTAAGAGAAGCTGTTGCCTTCAGAGCCTATTTCGAAGTGAATAGATCCTGGGCTACTGAGATGTAGCCACCACTGCAAGTCTAGTGTTCTCTTTCTCTCTGTGTCTCTCTCATACAGGGCAAGGTCCCAAGACTCTGTGGCAGGCTTAGGGCTCGAGTCAGCAGAAAAGGCAGCTTACTCAGGACTAGTGGGCACAGACGGATCACCCACAGGATGACTGGTTCCACTTCATTGCTTGGCCCTGGCTGCAGATGGCAGCCTGAGGCAGCCTGGTTCTGTTGTCCACCCCTGATCCGCACTTCTCAGTGAGGGATAACCAAGAATCCCCTAGTCCTGGGCTCCTCTTGGTAGGGGATTCGTCCTGTGTCTCTGGCCTTCCCCTTTCCTAGCACACACCTGCAATATGACTGTGTCCAGTGATGGTGCATTGAGACTTGGTACCCATGCTCCTTTCCGAGTGAACTAAGGAGACGCCTTCAGGCAGGAAGTTGAGAGAGAGGCCATATTTTGGAGTATTTAGCCTAATAGCTCTTGTGGCCTGGTCTGCTCAACTCCGGCATAGTGTCTTTCTGCATGTGAAACGTGGGGTTTGCAGCTCTAAGGCCAGGACTGTCATTCAGCAGCTCACTGATCTCTTTGCATACCAGCTCTCGATCCTTCTGTTTAAGTGGAAGTTTGCAGGATGCTGTCAACCCCACAGCTAACCTGTAGTAGCACTTCCAGTTCCCAAAGGACCACTCACTATACATTGTAACTGAAGGCCTCCCTGGCCACCCTGGGTCTGCATTTGGAGTTGCCATATTTGCTAGAGGGCCAGGAGACCCTGGGGTTTTGCCATCAGGTGCTGTTGCCTCCCTCTCCCCTCACTCCTATACTTCAGAGGACCAAGGAGAGGGAGGGAAGGAGCTGAGGACTTGTACAAGGAGCCTGTCAGATTCAGGGTCTTGCTAAAGTCAGCGTCTGCCTCTCCTCTGTCTCTAGTAGCAGCTCTGTGCTTTCGTAGAGACAGGTAATTAGTGGTTGGAGGTTTGCTGTGGAGTGGTTGAAGCTTCCAGTGGGATCCTGACCACACCCCTTCAGTCATGTTTATCCTCATGTGGAGGTCTCTTTGGGCCTCACTTAGCACTTCCAGCAACCCTGTAGTGCGGGACAGTGAGTGCCCCGCCTGCTCGGCCTGTGACCAGATGATGACTTAAGGTCTGCAGCTGCCAGCCTCCCCCCTACCCTCTGGCCTGGTCTCCCAAGGCTGAAGAGAGTGTCAGCCAGCCAGAGGACATCCCAAAGAGGAGGAAAAAATTGCAGATCCAGGAGGCCCTCCCACCAGCCTCTCTTTCTTGCAGGCCTTCTCTAGAAGTGCTTTGTTTTTTTTTGTTTGTTTGTTTGTTTTTTGCTACAAATGACAGGATTTTATTCCTTCTTACAGCTGAATCATATACAGTAAGTCTTCTACTCTAGAAGTGCTTTGGTTCCCCACCCGTCCCTGGCTGACTCCGCTTGGCTCTGGTGGAGGGAACGTGGCGGGTGGGCTTCACACTCAGATCATGCGTTGCTGTTGCTTCTTCCCTGCTCTCCAGGGCCTGCACATCTGGGTCAAATAAGTTAAACTGGCTCATCACAGTGAAGGAGGAGCAAAAGTCACAGACTGAGCTGTAGAAATGACCTCATCCCGTGAAAGCCATCAGCCACGGCTGGAAAGCAGTCTTGTTTGAACATGTGTATGGGAAGGAGAGCAGACTGTCTGTGGTTTGCATTTTCATGTTTCATGTGCAGCAGCATTTTCCTGGGGATTTGGCTAAGCTGGCGTTGGCAGGAAGCAGAGAGGCAGCTGCTCAACTTTCCTCTAGATAGCTCTGCCTCCCACCTCTGAGAGCAGTTGGGCTTTCACGCCCAGGTAAGGGACAAGAAGTGGCTTTATTTATAGGTGAAGCAGATCCTCAGGGTCTTGACAGACAAGGCAGAGCTGTCCTAGCCAGGGGCACACCAGCCTGCTCATCTGAGCTACAGGAAGAGTGAACATGTGTACAGGGCCACTGTTCAGCTGGGATGCATCAGTATGATCATTTTTGCTGCTGGAACATTCCTGTAGATAAAAAACTGCTGCCCTGAACTTCATGAGAGTGGAAACACCACTAGCAGGCTTCTCTCTGGGACTTCCCACCCCATACCTCCCTCCCCACAACCTAACACTGTTAAACTTGGTGGGGGAGGAGGGTAGGGACAGGGATAGTACCACAAATGTAGGTCAAAACAGCCATTATTTCCTGTTGTGAGCCAGTCAGCTGGGAGCAGGGTCCTTTCATCCCTTCTGTGCTCCCCCCAGAGCCTGTTTGCTTTTCTCCAGAGCCTGGGCTTCTTCTTGTTGCAGTGTACCCTGGTGAGGCCATTCTCAGACAGCTCTCTTGAGCTGAGGGGATTGGGCTCTCCTTCCCTGCACTCCTCGAGAAGCATCACAGAATACGTGTAGAGCACAATCATGGAGTCACTACATGCTCTGACCTACTCCCACAACCCCCCTCCGGTCTGCAGTCCCAATCACTCTGGCACCTCATTATGCCCTCTGGTCTTGCTGACTGCTGTTTATATATCTCTGGGTAGAGTTGGAACTATTCATGTTGCTCCTATCTGAAAGGGCTGCTTTTGGAAAACATGACTGCAGCACATGTCTCTTAGGAAAAGGCCCCAAAGAGAATGGTCCTGTGGAATAGGGAAGGAAGTATTGCATAGAGGAGCCAGACTGCTTGGGTTCAAATCCCAGCTCTACCATTTAATAGCTGTGTGACCTTGGACAAATTATTTAGCCTTTCTAGGGCTCAATTTTTAAGGGATGGATTTTTTTTTGTTTTTAATATATTTGTTACACAAATGATCTGTATTTGTTTTAGAAAACTTAAAAATACCTCCCCCAAATTTTTAAAAATTACTATTACATATGACTCCACCACTTAGAGATAAAGTCTTGACATCTCAGAGTATGTCCTTTCAGACTTTTGTGTGTGTACTTATGTGTATGCAGTTGCGTGTGCACACACTCTTAAAAATAAAATGGCATTATAATATACTGTTCTGCCAGGCTTGGTAGCTCAGCCTGTAATCCCGCGCCTTGGGAGGCTGAGGTGAGTGGATTTCCTGAGCCCACGGGTTCGAGACCTGCCTGGGCAACTTGGTGAGACCTCATCTCTACAATAAATCAAAAAATTAGCCGAGCTTGGTAGCGCCCACTTGTAGTTCCAGCTACTTGGAAGGCTGAGGAGGAAGGATCGCCGGAGCCCAGCAGGTCGAGGTTGTGGTGGTCAGGAGCGGCCACTGCACTCCAGTCTGGACGCCAGAGTGAGACTCCAACTCAAAAAAAAAAAAAATAATAATAATAATAATAATAATATACTGTTCTACAGACTGTATTTTGAGGGCCAAGTCTGTGTCAGGTGCTGTTTTAGATACTGCTGTTTTGTGTACAAAACAAAGTTTCCACTCTCAAGGAGCTTGTGTTTCATTGAAAGGGATGATGAACTTTAAAGAGCAAGCAAATAAATTCGTCAAATAGCAATAGACAGCTAAGAAGGAAACTAAAGCATTGCAAGACAGACAGAAGGACAGGGACTACTGGTTTGAAGGGAACAGTTTGAATGCCCACCTGCATCCTTTACAACTTCCTCTGACAATGACATTATAGGCATATCCTTTAAAAAAATTAAACCCATAAAGATCACAAGGAGGCCAGACATGGTGACTCACCCCTATAATCCCAGCACTTTGGGAGGCTAAGGGAGAGGATTGCCTGAGCCCATGGGTTTGAGAGCAGCCTGGACAAATTTGGCAAGACTCATCTCTACAATAAATTTTTAAAAATTAGCCGGGTGTGGTGGCGTGTGCCTGTAGTTCTAGCTACTTGGAAGACTGAGGTGGAAGGACCACCTGAGCCCTGGAGGTCGAGACTGCAGTGGCCATCAGCGTGCAACTGTACTCTGTTCTAGACAACAGAGTGAGACTCCCAACTCCAAAAAAAAAAAAAAAATTTACAAGGAAGGGAGAAGAGACAATAGCATTTCCAAACCTAGGATGCAAAGGGAGGAAGGGAAACTGACAGATCTGAGAAGGGAAATGAGCCAGCAGTCCTTAGGTCTCCTTTCTCACTTCATATGGTACCTACTACCTCCATCCCAGTAGAGGGGAAATGTCAGGAGAGGGTAAAACGAAAAGCCTGGAGGAGATTCTAGATACAGTTGAGGGTGAGATTAAGTCGCTGAGGTGTGGAGAGATGAGTGGATGTTTATGTAGTAACTGTTTTTTGTGTTGACTCACTCCTCCCCCCCAGCTGCTGCCCCTTCCTCACCTGCCAGAATACTGTCAGCCAGGTTTATATCTGCATGTACAAAATTAGAAGGATCATCCATGGAGAACCTGATCAGCCCAAGAGAAGACCTAAACTCCTGGGGAGTCTCCCCAAAGGACCAGCTGACCACCCTAATGCCAAGCTCCAGGTTGCCCCATTCATGTCAACGGGCTGTCCATCTCCTGAATACAAGGGGGAACCCCAAAAAAACCTGGGACTATTTTTTGTACCAGCTAGCATTGTTGTGAGAATCTGTGTTCAGCTTCGGTGAAATTTTGTTGGGAGATTCTTTCATTGTTTGCCCATTTCATGATGGGTGATTTGCAAGCATACCTGCCCACACTGTGCAGAGTGTTCAGCAGTTTTTGACCAAAAACAGCGTGACCCTGTGGTCCATCCTCCCTATTCACTTGATCTTGCCCTGAGCAACTTCTTTTTTGTTTCCCTGATGAAAAAAGTCCTCAAAGGGAGATTTTTTGGCCAATGTGGAAGAGATGAAATAAAAAAGGACAAACACTAAAGGACATCAAAATTGACAAATTCAAAAACTGTTTTGAGCAGTGGAAAAAGCGTCTTGCGTATTGTGTCAAACAGAGAGTACATTGAAGGTGACTGAAGTTTAAACATGTAGGAATAAATTTACAATTTTTTATAAACCCGGTTTTTTGGAGTTCCCCTCCTTGTATAAGTGACTGGACAGGCAAGGGCAACCACACTTCTGAGTAAAGCCTCAGGTGAAAAGGGAAAAGATGAGGAAAAGAAAGGAAGGAAAAGAAAGAAACTTGGAGGAGACAGAAATTATGTGGGGAGAAGAAATTTCAAGAACTATCATTAATCTCAGAGAAATTATGATACATTGAATGCATAAAAACAAGATATTATAAAGAATTTTAAAGCTCTTGGGAATTAAAAATAGAGCTGGATGAAAAATTTAAAAATAGACAAGAAAATTAAGTTGTGAAGAAAACTTTTTAAAAAGTAGAACAAGAAGTCAAGGAGATGGAAGATAGGAAGTTAAGCATTCAAATAGATATCTCAGAAAGAAAAGGCAGAGAAAATGGGGAAGAAAATCATTAAAGAAGTCATTCAAGACAGTTTTCCAGGACTGAAGAACACGATTTTTGAGATTGAAAGGCTCCAGCCATTGCCTATCACAGTGAATGAAAATAAACTTACTCTGAATCCCATCAGCATGATCAGGGCATTGGGGACAGTGAAAAGAAAACTGGTCACATACAAAGGACTGGATGCCAGAATGAACAACAGCAGTGTTCAGATTTGGAGGGTCATTGCTTTCCATCCCAGAATTATTTAGCCACATTCTTTTTTTTTTTTTTGAGTTGAAGTCTCACTCTGTTGCCCAGACTGGAGTGCAGTGGCTGCTCCCGGCCACCGCAGCCTCGACCTGCTGGGCTCCGGTGATTCTTCTGCCTCAGCCTTCCAAGTAGCTGGAACAACAGGCGCGCGCTACCATGCCCAGCTACTTTTTGATTTATTGTAGAGATGAGGTCTTGCCAAGTTGCCCAGGCGGGTCTCGAACCCGCGGGCTCAGGCAATCAATCCACTCACCTCAGCCTCCCAAAGTGCTGGGATTACAGGCTGAGCCACCGAGCCCGGCACCAGATTCTTAATTAAGTGTGACAGTAGAATAAAGACATTTTCAGGTGTTCCAAGTCTTATAATACATCTCTCTTGCTCCATGCCTCCCAAAGTACTGGAATTACTGGCGTAAGCCACCGTGCTTGGCAGAACAATGTTTTTATTTTTTTATTTTTTTGAGTTGGGAGTCTTGCTCTCTCGCCCAGACTGGAGTGCAGTGGCACACTCATGGCCACCACAACCTCGACCTGCTGGGCTCCGGAGATCCTTCTGCCTCAGCCTTGCAAGTAGCCGGAACTATAGGCACGCACTACCATGCCCAGCCAATTGTTTTTGATTGATTTATTTATTTATTTTTGAGTTGGAGTCTCACTCTGTCGCCCAGACTGGAGTGCAGTGGCACGCTCCTGGCCACTGCAGCCTTGACTTGCTGGGCTCCGGCGATCCTTCCGCCTCAGCCTTCCAAGTAGCTGGAACTACAGGCATGCGCTACCACACCCGGCTGAATTTTTTGATTTATTGTAGAGACGAGGTCTCGCCAAGTTGCCCAGGTGGGTCTCGAACCCGCGGGCTCAGGCAATCCACTCACCTCAGGCTCCCAAAGCATGGGATTATTACAGGCTGAACCACCGAGCCCAGCTAGGAACAATGTTTTTAAAGCTAAACTTTCCATCAGTCAAGGCAAAAGAAAATTTGTATTTTGAAAATAGACTTTCATCTAGGTGCAGTGGCTCATGCCTGTAATTCCAGCACTTTGGAAGGGGGAGGCAAGAGGATTGCCTAAGCCCAGGTTGAGACCAGCCTGGGCAACTTGGTGAGACCTTATCTCTACATCTAAATCAAAAAATTAACCAGGTGTGGTGATGCACGCCTATATAGTCCAGCTACTTGGAAAGCTGATGCGGAAGGATCACCTGAGCCCAACAGGTCAAGGCTACAATAGCTGTGAGTGTGCGTACTGCACTTCAGCCTGGGAAACATAGTGAGACTCCAACTCAAAAAGAAAAAGAAAATAGACTCCCAGACAAGAGGATTAAAAAGTCATTTGTAACTATTGGTAACAATACAGGTATGAGTCACTACACCTGGCTGAAAGTCTGTTTTCAAAATACAAATTTTCTTTTGCCTTGACTGATGAAAAGTTTAGCTTTAAAAACCTTGTTCCACTGGGCACAGTGGCTCACACCTGTAATCCCAGCACCTTGGGAGGCGAAGGCGAGCAGATTGCCTGAGCTTGGGTTCAAGATCAGCCTGAGCAACATGGTGAAACCTCATCTCTACAATAAAAAAATTAGCTGGACATGGTGGCACATGCCTGTGGTTCCAGCTACTTGGAAGGCTGAGGTGCAAGGATCAACTGAGCCCAGCAGGTGCAGGCTGCGATGGCCGTGAGCGTGCCACTGCACTTCACCTTGGGCGGCAGAGTGAGACTCTGACTAAAAAAACCAAAAAAAAGGTATCGTTCCATTTTTAATATTATATATGCAAGCTGATGCACATGTTTTTCAAGGCAGATATATTTTACTGATAAATAAAACATACACATGATGCAAATAGTTATTTGGCCAAGCAAGACATTTAATGCTAAGTATATTAAAGTTGCATTTCTATAGTCATTTGCTGCATTCACACAGCAGATTACAGAGGCAAAATTATTTTTAGTATAATTTGTAAAATTTATTTTTGGTTGACAAATAATAATTGTATATAATTATTTCTGTTTTATGCTGTGGTGGAACTTTGAATGCCCATCTACTGATCTACTTAGTAAATTATTTCAGAGAATTAAAAATATTTGCATAGTTTTCCTAATGAAAATTTCAATAATTAAATTTCAATAATAATGCCAAATTGATGTTTGAAAGCCACTGCTTCAGTAAAATAAGGGCATAAACATGAAAGAAAATCATGGATCCAGGAAACAAGGTACCCAGCCTGAGACAAAGGCAAAGGAAGTCCCAGGACCATAGCAAATGGAAGTCCCAATTGCAGCTGGGGGGAAAGGGGGATGACCAGAGGTTCCAGGAAGACATAGTGCTCATTGCTTATGTGCCTGATGTGAGATCTTTTTTTTTTTTTTTTTGAGTTGGAGTCTCACTCTGTCGCCCAGACTGGAGGGCAGTGGCACGCTCCCGGCCATCGCAGCCTCGACCCGCTGGGCTCCGATGATCCTTCCGCCTCAGCCTTCCAAGTAGCCAGAATAGCCGGGTTCAGTGGCTCAGCCTGTAATCCCGCGCCTTTGGGAGGCTGAGGTGAGTGGATTGCCTGAGCCCGCGGGTTCGAGACCCGCCTGGACAGGCGAGACCTCATCTCTGCAATAAATCAAAAAAATCAGCCGGGCGTGGTAGCGCATGCTTGTAATTCCGGCTACTTGGAAGGCTGAGGTGGAAGGATCGCCGGAGCCCAGCAGGTCGAGGCTGCGGTGGCCGGGAGCGGCCACTGCACTCCAGTCTGGGTGACAGAGTGAGACTCCAACTCAAAAAACAAACAAAACAAAACAAAAAAAACCAAGTAGCCGGAATTACAGGCGCGCGCTACATGCCTGGCTAATTTTTGATTTATTGTAGAGATGAGTCTTGCCAAGTTGCCCAGGCGGGTCTCGAACTCGCAGGCTCAGGCAATCCACTCACCTCAGCCTCCCAAAGCGCTGAGATTACAGGCTGAGCTACCAAGCCCGACTGATGTGAGTTTTAACACACCAAGAGGAGATTTGTGAACAGGCAAGTGGATTTGGGGTGGATTAGTGACATGTACATAGAAAATTAAGCAAGTAAACAAGTAATTACTAATTCTGAGCACCAGAAATTTTGCTTGAAAAGAAAAATCAATCACAGTATATCTTTAGCAGTGAACAGTATTTACATCATCATGATGGTGTTGACTACTGGTTTATCCAAATTGTGATATGGTTGTACCATGAGGATGGAGCATTAAGAGGCATCAGTGTGTATGTTTTGTGCTTGTGCATGTGTGTGTGTACACTTGGTAGAGGACTGGTAAAAAGAGGTCAATCCTTACCTTCCATACTGGGCAGTCAGTAAGTAATAGTAAGACTGAAATGTCAAGGAGGAGTGACATGTAATAATATAATTGAAAACTATGGAAGTACATAACCAGAGAAGCATCCAGAAGAGTTGAAAGAGAAGCCTTTTGAGGAGCTGAAAATCAGGAGTGGGTGGGAGCAGAAAAGTGTTTTTGTTTATTTTATTTACTTATTTACTTACTTATTTACTTACTTATTGAGTTAGGGTCTCACTCTGTCACCCAGGCTGGAGTACAGTGGCATGATCATGACTCATGGCAGCTTCGATCTCCTGGGACTCCTGGACCTAGGTGATCCTTCCACCTCAGCATCTGAGAAGCTGGAACTACAGGCCTGTGCCACCACACCTGACTAAATTTTGAGTTTTTTTTTTTTGTAGGGAGGAAGTTTTACTATGTTGCCCAGGCTGGTCTTGAACTCCTGGACTCAGACAGTCCTCCCAAAATGCCAGAATTACAGGCGTGAGCCACCATACCTGCCCAGAAAAGTGTTTTAAAACAAACTTCATTTGACTCTTGACCTGCATGCAAACACAGCTTGAATTAAAAATAACAAAATTTTAAAAAGCATGACAGGTAGGGGGACTTTGTCAGGGGTGTCAGGAAAGTCCTCTTAATATATTGTATATGTTTTTGAGGGATGAGTTTTGAGGGTTTAAGGTTGTTCTTAGCTGGGTTTTTTTTTTTCTTTTTTTTGGTTTTTGTTTGTTTTGTTTTGTTTTTTGAGTTGGAGTCTCACTCTGTTGCCCAGACTGGAGTGCAGTGGCCGCTCCCGGCCACCGCAGCCTCAACCTGCTGGGCTCCGGCGATCCTTCCGCCTCAGCCTTCCAAGTAGCTGGAAATACAGGCGTGCGCTACCATGCCCAGCTAATTTTTGATTTATTGTAGAGATGAGGTCTCGTCAAGTTGCCCAGGTGGGTCTTGAACCCGCGGACTCAGCCAATCCACTCACCTCAGCCTCCCAAAAGCGTGGGATTATAGACTAAGCCACCGAGCCCGGCTTTTTTTTTTTTTTTTTGAGTCGAAGTCTCATTCTGGTGCAGTGGCAAGCTCATGGCCACCACATCCTCGACCTACTGGACTCAGACGGTCCTTCTGCCTCAACCTTCCAAGTGGCTGGAATACAGGTATGTGCCACCATGCCCGGCTAATTTTGTTTGTTTGTTTGTTTTGTTTGTTTTTTTTTGAGTTGGAGTCTCACTCTGTCGTCCAGACTGGAGTGCAGTGGCCGCTCCCAGCCACCGCAGCCTCGACCTGCTGGGCTCTGGCGATCCTTCCACCTCAGCCTTCCAAGTAGCCGGAATTACAGGCATGCGCCACCACGCCCGGCTGATTTTGATTTATTGTAGAGATGAGATCTTGCCAAGTTGCCTAGGCGGGTCTTGAACCCGCGGGCTCAGGCAATCCACTCACCTCAGCCTCCCAAAGGTGCGGGATTACAGGCTGAGCCACCGAGTCCGGCTAATTTCTGATTTATTGTAAAGACAAGGTCTCACCATGTTGCCCAGGCTGATCTCGAACCCGTGGGCTCAGATAATCCTCTTGCCTTGGCCTCCCAAAGTGCTGGGATTACAGGCGAGAGCCACTGCGCCTGGCACTAGCTGGTTTTTTAAGAATGCCAGCAGAAGGGCAGGACTGGGGAGTTCCTCAGTGCTTCTCTAGCTGCAGGGAAAAGCTTTCTGGCAGAGGAGTTGCCAGGTATTGCTCATCCTGAACAGATGGCGCCCTCAAGTCCACTTGCCAGACGGTGCCTGGCAGGGGCAGCCTGGGAAGGTTGTAAGTCCTGATCTGCTGACTTGCAGTGGGCAGAGATGGGGCTGCCACTATGGGGCTGCAGATCAGCCAGACCTGAGCACCACACAGGCTGTGGGATCTCGGCCACTCCATGTGCTGCACCTCAGTTTCTTCCTGTGTAAAATAGGACTATAATAACATCCTCCTTATGTTGGTCATGAGGAGTAAATGGGTTAATGCATGTGTTGGTCTTAGAATAGTGTTAACAATCAGTGCTGAGATTACAGAGGGTATTGTTGCTTTGCTAAAAACTTTATTTTGAAAAAAGTTTCAGACCTACAGAAAAGCTGTAAGAATAGTACAAAGAATACCCTTATAAAAGCCTTTCACCTACCGTTAACATTTTGCCACATTTGCTGTTTCTCTCTCCACAATAAAAATTATGGATATAAAAAAAGATAAGCTGATCAATTTCAGGACATTTTACATTTATATAAAACTTGTGTGATGTAGATTCCATTATGAGGTTGTGCCAGTTGTTTCAGTGCTGTTTTTAAAGCTGGGCTCCCCTCCCCATCTAGGCGTAAGTGCAATTCCTTTAGTCGTGTCTCTGTAGTCTCCTTTCTCAGCCTTTTTGTCTTTCCTAACTGACATTTTTGAAGCATTAAAAAGCCATTTGTTTTGTTGAATGCGCTTGAATTTCAGTTTGCTGATATTTGCTTGTGATTAGATGCAGGTTGTGCATTTTTGGTTAGAGTACTGCATCCATCAGGAGACACGTGATGCCAGGGCCTCCCATGCCCAGTAGGAGTGATGGTCACTCTGGTTGCTTGATGGAGGGGGTTGCTTAATGGAGGGGGTTGCTTGATGGAGGGGGTTGCTTGATGGAGGGGGTTGCTTGATGGAGGGGGTTGCTTGATGGAGGGGGTTGCTTGATGGAGGGGGTAGCCTTTTGCTGCTGTAAAGCTACTTGTTTTCCCTTTGTAATTAATAAGTAATCTGTGGGGAGGTTTTTTTGAGACTGTGCATATGTATCCTGTTACCCAACACATTTTCACCTGATGGTTTGATGTTTATTTAGCATTGACTCTTGACCACACTCGAAGTTCAGCTACAGGCCAGCATCTATATTGGTATGTAGGTTAACACCAAAGTCTAGTTTGTGGCTGCCTGTGTAAAATTTAGCATTAGGAAATATATTTATTTTTATCAAAGGGGTTTTCAGACAGAAATGCTCTTTCTGGGTTTAAAGTCTGAAAGGGCCAGATTCATGTGTTCAGTTGTTCAGTAAATATTTGTTGAGTGCTTACTGTATGCCAGGTACTATTCTGGGTGCTGGGGATAAATGGTTAATAAAAAACACACTAGGTTAAATCCATGTCTTCCTCAAAGTTACTTTCTAATGGGAGGCCGGACAGAGAACCCACATGCTATTGTCAGGTAATGAGAAGCGAAGAGGAGCCGTGCTCGGTGGCTCAGCCTGTAATCCCGCACTTTGGGAGGCCGAGGTGAGTGGATTGCCTGAGCCCGCGGGTTCGAGACCCGCCTGGGCAACTTGGCGAGACCTCATCTCTACAATAAATCAAAAAATTAGCTGGGCATGGTAGTGTGCGCCTGTAGTTCCAGCTACTTGGAAAGCTGAGACGGAAGGATCGCCGGAGCCCAGCAGGTCGAGCCTACAGTGACCGGGAGCGTGCCACTGCACTCCAGTCTGGGTGACAGAGTGAGACTCCAACTCAAAAAAAAAAAAAAGAGAAGCGAAGAGGAAGCAGGCTGGGAAGGGGATGGGGGCCACAAGGTCAAGGCTACTGTTTTACTGGGACTGTTTGAGCCTGAGAAGCTGGCTTCAGAGCAGAGACCTGATCAAAGCGAGGAGCAACGGGGCTTCTTGTATAGGAGCATCTGCCTTGTGGTGGGAGCTTCTGGTATACAGCCTGGAGAGAGGCACATGCCTGATGTGAGTGATGGGCCAGTGAGGACTCAGCGTGACTGGAGCAGAAGCAGCACAAAGGAGAGTGGTGGCACTTGAAGGTGGAAAGAGGCCAGGACGAGGTGACCAAGAGCCTAGGAGGCCAGTGGGAGATGGTAGAGGGGTAGATGGTTGAGGGGCTAGCGTGGTCCTGGCTAGGGCTTCTAGTGGTGGTATAAGAGAAGCTGGGCCCCTCAGGAGAGGTTGGCTCTGGGGGTAGTGCCTCAGCAGAGTTTCCTTGTCCAGAACTAGCTTCTTGGGAAAGGAGGAAGGACAGCAGGAAGTGAACCATTGGAAAATAAGTGCCTCTGGATGTTCTCCTGACTGCCAGTGGGAAAGCAGGAGGGGCTTGGCTTGGTGAGAGGCCTGTTTTCCTGCACTCTGGGTGGCTGGACAAGCCTTGGACAAGTCTCGGCACACCAGGGCGTGCTCACAGGCCCGGCGGCTTTCTGATCTGAAGCATCCAGGGAGCCCCAGGCTGTGAGCCCGGACCAAGTGTCCATTGCCAACACAGCTAGGCTGCTCTCCAATGTCAGCTCTGCCTTTGTTCCCAGCCCATCTCACCACACACCCAGGGAGCTTTCTCCCCACTGCCTACCCAGGCAACTCAGACAATGTGAAAGCAATGGGAATCAGAGCTAGCGTTTGTGGAGCGCTTTTCTGTGTGTGAGGCTCATTCTGCTTTCTTTCTACCAACTCGTTGTTTGTTCGGTTTTTTTGATCCAGAGTTGCCCAGGCTAGAGTGCAGTGGCATGCTTATGGCCACCGAAGCCTCGACCTTCTGGGCTCAGGTGATCCTTCTACCTCAGCCTTCCAAGTAGCTGGAACTATAGGTGCATGCCACCACGCCCCGCTGTGCCAACTCATTTAATTCTCACAATAGCCCTGTAAGATGGGTGCTGTTATTTTACAGGCGGAGCTACTGAAGCAACAGAAAGGGTGAGCCACTTGCCTGAGGTTGCACAGCTAGTAAATGCGGACCCAGGATTTGCACCAGATTGATTGGCTCCACAATCTCTGTTCTCATCTGCCAAGCTACACTATAGATATCACAGAATTTTCTTTGAGTCCACTGCAAGGGCCAACCAAGGTGATGCTATTTGACCTATTCTAGGCGGTCTTGTCCTTGAGATCTTGGAATGCCTGACCTCTGGCCTCTGGCCTATAACCCGGGCTGCTAGCAGAGAAGAGTGTGAAGTGAGGACCTGCTCACTTTCTGCTACTGCCCAGAGGGTTGTGGGAAGGCTTTTCTGCCTCCCTTTTAGATCCAGAATTGGGGTAACAGCCCCTCTGGTGAGCCAGATGACATGTTGCTTGATGTTAACAATAACTCTGAGACTGATTTAGTGATCATCCTTTAACAGGTAAAGAAACTGAGACTCTAAGAGGTTAAGCCACACACCCAAGGGGAGTCACATGGCCAGCTCGGGGTGAGTGACCGTGTCTTCCCACCGTGTTGCTGTGCCTTTCAGAGCTGATGGTCTGGAATGTTTGATGTTCACCAGCGGTCATGTGCTCAGTGTGTCACATTTGTACATCTCCACTGGCCTTTGGAAGAAAAAATTAGGCCATTGGGCAGCCTGCAGTGTTGCAAGAGCACCCATTTAGGGTGAGAAGGCCTCGGTTTCAGTCTTGCCTCTGCTACATCTCCCAGTGTGATACGAGTGTGCCTGAATCCCTACCAGCCCTTTTTACTTACTATGAAAGTGAGATAAGAGCCACCCATGTCCTTAGACCAAATATGAAAGTATAGGTTGATGGTTCTTATCTGGTCTTGAGGTATGTTTGTGCGTGTGAGGATTTCCTGGGGGGTTAAAATGTACCTGCTGGGCTTCTCTCTCTTGGGTTTCTCTGCCAGAGAATATCTGAATCTTGGGTAAGGGAGTCAGGCAGGGGCTGTGAGTCTTTTGAGAACATTCCCAACTGATTTTGAAGCACCATTTTCCTTTCCCCCTAAGATCTGTGTTGAAGCACTGTGTATAAATATTAGCATAATGATAACAATTGTATCTGATGTTATTACAGACAGAGAAAAGGACTTAACCAAAACCAGGTGATGTTGGACCAGAATGCTAGCTGGCCTAAATTCTGTTTTGGAAAACTACAAGATGTCCTTCTGACTAAAACCATAGTTCTCAACTGGGGACAGTTTTGCCCTTCAGGGGATATTCGGCGGTGTCTGGAGACAATTTTCGTTGTCACAACTGTGGGGAAGGTGCTATTAGAATCCAAGTAGAGACCAGGGATGCTGCTGAACATCCTGTGATGCACAATACAGTCCTACAACAAAGAACTAGCGCACGTTGTGAATGGGACTGAGGTTGAGAAACCCTCGATTAAAAATAGCCAGCACTTATGCAGTATTTACTGTGTGTCAGATGTAGTTCTAAGAGCTTCACAGGTAATTAATTTGCTTCATCCTCCCAGCCTTATGACATAGGAGCTATTACTATCTTCATTTGGCAGGTGGAGAAGTAGGGGCACAGAGAGGTTAAATAGCTGGACCCTGCTCCCAGGTGGGGCCACAGTCCCACTTGGAATGACTCAGGAGCAGACAGAGCCAGGACTTGAACACAGACAGTCTGGCTCAGAGTCTATGGTTCGTCTATGATGCTGCACTGTCCTCCATTAACAGGGCTACTTGACTTTAAACCACATTTCAGCTTTCGGTCCAGAAAGCCACATACCTAGAAATTTGGCATGTGAGGAGAGTTAGAGACCTTTCATTCCTGTGCCTAGAAGATGGAGGGGTAAGGGCTGGGGTTCACGTGATGAGGGGCCCAGTGTCCCACTGGTGAAAACCTTGTGTTTCAGGTTCTGAGTGTGAACCAGCTCATGAGTGTCATGGCACCTCAGGGGAATGGATCTTGGGTGCACAAGATCTCTTGATTTTTGAATTGCCTCATCAGGGTTAAAGCTGGGTGGGAGTTATCTCCTTACCATTGTGTCTGTGGCACAGAGAATGGGCATTGCTTTCTCTTCACAGGCTGTACTTGTCTTTGCAGATGTAAAGACGACGGTAGTTTACCCTGCCACAGAGAAACACCTGCAGAAGTACCTGCGCCAGGACCTCCGCCTCATCCGAGAGACAGGAGATGACTACAGAAACATTACCTTACCCCACCTGGAGTCCCAGAGCCTCAGCATTC
This sequence comes from Cephalopachus bancanus, assembly GCA_027257055.1. Lineage (NCBI taxonomy): Eukaryota > Metazoa > Chordata > Mammalia > Primates > Tarsiidae > Cephalopachus > Cephalopachus bancanus. The sequence continues at coordinate 39,912 of JAPVLO010000326.1, forward strand.
AGGTGACTGGCCACTTGTTGCACATTCCGAGTGCCACTTCGTGGCCAAGCATCTGTTGGAGTCCCACCAGGGACCTGGTGCTATGCTAGGCAGTGAGGGTACAGCAGAGAGCACAGCGACAGAGTCCCTGCCTCATGGAGCTGACACCCCATGCACAGTGAGACAGAACACAATGCATGCAAGATGATACGTGCTATGGAGGACAGTGGACAGGGCCAGTGGGACTGAAAGACCCAGAGTGGGTGAGTTGCTGTTTTATGTAGGACATTCAGAGAAGACTTTGTGGATAAGGGAACTGACCCTGGTCTTGGGCCCCATCCAAGGCTCTGTGGGGATCTCAAAGCAGTCCAGGTCATTGGAAGAATTTGTATCTGTCTGCAGTAGCCCTGATGCAGCCTCAGGATGACTGTGCCCTTGCTAGGTAGGGGTCTGTGGATGGGTGAAAGAGTGATACTGGGTTAGGGCCACCCAGTCCAGACTTATTTGTGGTTCACCTGCAGTTGACCAGCCTCCAGGAACTGAGTCTCAGAGTAAAATACTTTGCCCTCCCATGCTCCCCCTAACATTTGTCCCACAGAAGAAAGGACACTGTTGTCCCTGGAGGTTTGTTTGGTGCAGAGCCTGTATTCACAGGTTGACAGAGTCTCCTGACTGGGGGCCAGATGCAAGGCCATTTAGCTCAGCAGTCCCGACTCTTTCCTGGGCCCAGCGCCAACCAGCGCTTCTGCCTAGAATTGGCCCCATGAGAATACTCAGAGTTAAATATGATTGTTGTATATTGATGAGTCGTTTTCTTGCCCACTCACTGCCTCTCACTGGTGCCTTCTCCTCACTACTCACTCTTGTTCTCTTTGAGTATTTCTCACATACTCGCCCCAAGATGCAGGTCTCTGTGGTAGAGAGTGTTGTGATGTGAGAAACTTGCAGCCACCCTCCCTGACCCAGAAGGGCAGGTGTTCTGGGTGTGCAGGGCCACAAGGTGAATTGTACTTGAGAGGAGTGAGGAGAGGGAAGTTGGCGGGCCTGCAGGGACAACACTTCCCTGGGATGCCTGTGTGCCAGCAACCTCCTTCCCCAGCCATAGTCTTGCTGGGCAACATTCACATGAAGTGTCTCTGGCTCAAGCTGTTTTTTTTTTTCTTCCTTGATTTGACTTCTCACTCTGTCACCCAGGCTGGAGTGCAGTGGCACAATCATGGCTCACTGCAGCCTTGACCTCCTGGACTCAGGTGATCCTTCTGCCTAGCCTCCTGAGTAGCTGGAACTACAGGCACGTGCCACCATGCCCAGCTAATTTTTGAATTTATTGTAGAGACAAGATCTCACCAAGTTGCCCAGACTGGTCTTAAACCATTGGGATCAGACAATCGTCTCGCCTCTGCCTCTGCCTCCCAAAGTGCTCAGATTCCAGGCATGAAACACCATTCCCAGCTTATTGTTTTTGTATGCCATTGCAAGAATATCAGAGCTTGAATTAGAGCAACGAACAAACATTAAATTTCTTGTTAAACTTGGCAGGAGTGAAAGTGAAATCAGGGACATGTTAGTAGTCCAAGTTTATGGGATATTGCCATTAAGAAAATGGCAGCATTATTATAAGTGGATTAGACGTTTTTCTGAAGAGACGTCAGGACATCCCATAAGAAGCAGAACTGATGAAAATATTTTTTAAATTTGTTAAATTATGCATCAAAATTGTTAACTGACTGTGAGAAGCATAGCAGACCAAGTAAACATCAATAGAGAAACAGGAAAATCTTAACTAGAAATCTTGGCATGAGAAAGGTGTGTGCAAAAATGGTCCTGAAGGAGCTCTTGCATCATAACAATGCACTAGCTCATACAGCACTGTCTGTGAGGGACTTTTAAACCAGTAAACAAACAAATAACCATATTGGAACACACTCCCTGCTCACCTGATCTGATCTCCAATGTCTTTTTTCTTTACCCAAAGGTAAAGAAAATATGGAAAGGAAGACATTTTGATTACATTCAGGATATCAAGGGTAATACAATGACAGCTCTGATGGTCATTCCAGAAAAAGAGTTCCAAAACTGCTTTGATGGGTGGACTAGGCACTGGTGTCGGTGCGTAGCTTCCCAAAGGGAAGCTTCGGAGGTGGCCATAGTGATATTCAGCAATGAGATATTTAGCATTTTTTCTAGGATGAGTTCGTGAACTTAATTGTTAGACTTTGTATCTGGGATTCCAGAGAGAAAGTCCCAGCATGGTTGGTGTGAGTCATGTATGTACCTTATTATACATCATTATAAAGTTCCACTTGGAAAAGAATACAACAAAAACTACACTACTCTTCCAACACCTGAAGACATGAGCAGTCACGTATTTCTTCTTGGCTATTTCTAGCAAGTTTACAAGTACTCAGCTTAACTGGCAACAGTCATTATATATACTGAACATTTACTGTGTACCAGATTGTATACTAGGCTGTGGAGGATCACCAAGGTGAGACATGCAGATGGACAATTATGACAATGAGATAGGCACTCTTGTGGTCTATATGAGCTACAGTGGTGATACAAAGGAACAGTGACCAGCTCAGATGGTGGGGCTTCACAGGGAGGGGGTCCCCCCTTTGGGACTTAAGGAGCAAATGGAAGTTTTCCAGGTGGACGAGGCAAGGGAAGAGTGAGTCCAGAGGCAGAGAGCTGGAGTCGTCTGGTACATTGGGAGAGCTACAAAGAATTTGGTGTGAGACTTGTGGAACTGGAGGGATGGAACGCAGGCAGGGGCCTGAGGAGGCATGAGGACTTTGTCCAGGAGGCCTTGCTTATCATCAGGATTGCCTGGGGAAGTTCTTACAAATGCAGGGCACGGGGCTGTATTCCATGTCTGCTGAATCTGACCCTTCAGGGAGTGGAGCTAGGACATGTGCAATTTTAAACAGTCTCTCTGATATTTCTAATGATCATCAGAACTGAGGATAATGCCATAGGCAGTGAGGGTCACCTAAACAATTTTAAGCATGTGGATCATGTGATCAGATTTATAGAATTAGCTGTGAGGGATGGTATTAGTAGAAGCAGGAAGATTGGAAAACCCAGTGTGCGTCTGAACCAAGGTAGGGACAGTGGGGAAGGGTTCTGGAGTGATTTAAAAGGCAGGCCCAGCGTGGGAGACATGGACAGAGGAGTAGGTCTATGGGAAAGATAGTGAGTTCAGTTTGGGATGTACTGAGCGCTTGCTAGGTACCAGGAATCTACTCTAAGTGCTTTACTTACATCTCTTCATTTAATTGTCACAGCACTCCTTGTGGAGCGGGACTCACGGCTCCAGTGCCTGTGTTTGTAGCTGGTGATGTTATTTGGCTCCTCAAATTTGAGGTACTTGTAACATCCCAGTAAAACTGCCCAGTAAAAAAATGCAGGGGGATGTCTAGATCTGGAGCCTTTGAGACCATTCAGTAAAAAACGCCCATTTCTGAGTTGTCCAGTTGGGCTTCAGCCTCAGCCTGGTGCTTGAATTCTCATTCTGCCATCTAAGAGCAGGGCTTAACTTCTGAGCCCTGGTTTCCTTGTCTGGAAGATGTGACCGACCGATGGCCCCTCCCTCCTGGTTCCTGCAGAAATTGAGAAGTGCCATATATCATGGCCTGCTATTGTTTCCAGGACAGGATGGTGCTGGGATGATAGCCACCATTCTTTAAACCCAGGTTACTGTTCAGGGGAGCAGACAGGAAGTTTGCAGAGCTAATACCCCTGGGGGGCAGAGGGGAGGGGCAAGGCAGTAAGCTGAAGCAGAGAACAGGAGATGAGTGAGAAAGGAACAGAAGGTTGCATGGGAGGTCAAGGGAGGAAAGAGGGTGCCAAGGGAGCTGCCAGCATCACCTGTTACAAAGAAGTCCAGCCAGGTGTGTTCCAGAAAGTTGTTGGTATCATTCACGGCCCCGTGTATCAGTGGCACTGGCTGAGTCCTCCAGACTTGCTTTCAGATGACAACACTACCTCACATAGCCCTCTGTCATTTGTGTGAATTTTCTTCCCTCACTCTCTTCTCTCTCCTTTTCTTATTTGGGCTTCTGACCTGAGGCTTTCTGCAGATGCAGGACCCTGCTCTCTCCCAGAGGTCTGTCCCAGGAGGCAGGATACACCGTGGCCCAGAGCACAGGCTCAGGAGCCAGGCTCACAGGGCTGGAATTGAGGCAACTTGAGTATACTTCCTTGCACCTGCCTTCTCCTTACCTCCAAAATGCGGACAATGACATCAGCCACTCTCAGAGTTGCTGTGGCACTGAGAGCAGTGCCAGACACAGTGAGGTTGCTTGTACAGTCATTATGCCTTCCTGTGGTCACTCACCCTCTAGCCTCACTCTTATTTCTTCTCTCGCCGCCTCCTTTGCTCTCACTGCCTTTTCCTCTATTCCTGTCCCTCATTAGTCTTGTAGCCTCAGCAAACCATCCGTTGCCATCACCATCTTGTGTTGGAGCTTTTTAAGTACCTCTGCTCATGGGGGCCCCTCCATGCCGGTTGTACCAGATGCTTTCATGAGCATGTTCATCACAGCCCTCGTGTACATATCATCAGCCCCATTTTACAAAGGATGAGTCAGTCTCTCACCTAAGGTGACAGCTTGTCAGAGGTGGCACTGGAAGATGAAACCAAGTCTCGTTGGGCTCCGGAGCTGGTTCATGCTCTCACCGATAGCAGAGGAGGCAGCAATTCCTTCTCTGTGGGCAGCAGACAACTCCAGGAGGCCTGCTCATAGTTGTACCAGGCTCTCTGTGGGGAATGCCATCACCCTCCCTCCCCTTTATTGCTGGCTGGCTTTTTCCTCCAGCAGCATATTCCGAGGGAGATCTCGGGTTAGAGAGGAAATGCCTTTGGGTGAATCTCCTCCCAGCGCTACATAAGGAAGCGACTGCTGGGTGTCCTCCATACCTCTCTCAGAAGTGACTTCACCCAGTTTCTTGGGAGGGGCCCCTCTTTGTAGTAGGTGGACCACATTGTGACCAGGCTGCAGGTCTTGTCAAGGCATCTGGAGGCGCTCTGAGCAGAAATGCTTCCCACAGGTAGGTGGTTGCAGGACACCTAAAGGCCCACATATCCCCATATAGCTACTCTCTGCTCCCTCCACCTCAGTGGCAGCTGAGAGCTGAGGAGGTATGGTATGCTCAGCTCTCCAGGCACAGAGTATGAGGTATGCAGACCCTGAGCCAGTCCCACTGCCCTGGTCTTCAGCGATATTGCCTGTTCAGCACTTCTGGGAGTGGGAAGAGGACCATGGTGATCTGGTGGTATCACTTCCTTGTCCATCCATCCCACTCTCTGCCAGTGAGCTTGAAGGCCCTTCTGCCTGTGAGAAGGAAGGGTAGTAGTGTGACTCCAGCCACTCCCCTGTCTGGGGACTTCTAGCAAGTTTCTCTCGGCCATAGGGAGGAGAGTTCATGTTTGAACTCATGTTTGCAAGGAGCTTTAGAGCTGGGGAAGTAGAGAGGAGCCGGGGATACCAGCGTTTGAGCTCTGTGAGCCCAGGGTCTGTCTGAGCCTAACGTCTGACAGGCTTCTAGGATGGTCTCTGTAAAGTGATGTCCTGGAAAGGGTCTCCTGAAGACTGTCAGCAGCAGCTGTCCAAGAGTGACCGAGGGTCAGAAGCCCAGGGTCAATGTGAAAAGTCTAATTAAGGTCACCATCTCCACGTCTCCACATGGCTTTCGGTTCTGCTTTGTCATGCAGGGCCTGTGTCAACTGAGACTGCTGATATACTGGCATCTGCAGCAACTCCAGACTGGCAGAGGTGCTGAGCCCACCTCTATGAGAATCCCAGCGGGGCAGGAAACCATACACAAGAACTGCCAGAACCAAAGGCTCTCACTGCCCTGGCGGGGAGTTGGCCCCCTTTGCAGAAGGAAATCTCGGCACCCTCAGCCTTCTGATCTCTCTTTGCCCCATGGTCCCAAATAAAGCAAAATGGAATCCATGGAGACAGCTCTTTCCCTGAGTCCTGTGAGTGGTGGAGGGGGTGCTGCCACAGGGGCAGGTGCAGACCAGGCAGTGAGGCCACTGCAGAGCATGTGCACCATGCTGACCTGGAAGAGCCTAGAGGGTCTGGCCCTGTCTGAGCTATAGAGGCCCTTGTGATGACTGTAGAGACTGAATGTCAGCTGGGGTGGGAGAGGGGAAATCTTTTGGACCCTCAGGAGCAGGTGCTTGGGGATAGGACAGCCTGAGTGTAGATCCATCGAGCTTAGTGGCCTATTATGGTTTGGTCGTCCTTCCTGGTGAAGCCAGAGACCTTAACTAGTCCATGTGGGTGTATTTCAAGGGTGGTGGCTGGATGTATTAACCATCTCTCTCCCTTCCTTTCAGTGGGTGTATAATATTCTCGATAAGAAGGCTGAAGCAGACCGGGTTGTTTTCGAGAACCCAGATCCCTCTGACGGCTTTGTCCTCATCCCTGACCTTAAGTGGAACCAGCAGCAGGTAAAGATTTCTTGCTAGCGCCCTGGTCATTGGTCACTAACCACTCTTAAGCAGATTATAATTAACCAACAAGCAGTGGCCTGAGTTCTCCATGGTGATAGAGTGCATACCTGTCATACACAAGTGCTTTTGCTTTACTGGGTCACCTTGAAGCCCTTTCTGGCTCTCCTCCCACCCAAAAGGTGAAAAGGGGTGATGTTTACATCCATAACTACATGGGCCATTCCTTAACCAACCAAGTGGCGTGGGCTGTCACCTTTGCTTTCAGCAGCACCTAGAGCACTCAGGTGGAGTGTTTACATTCTCTCTGTCCCCCGGACACCAGCAGATCTGGGCAGACCTGTGTTCTGAAGCACTGGTAGGCAGGAACCATGGCAACCAACCCAAGTCTTACACGCCTGAGCTGCAGAGTACTGTTTCCAGTAGTCTGGACATCCACTCAAGCCTCTCAGCCCCCCTATTCCCTGGCCTCCAAGCACCTCTGCTTCTCCCAACCTTCTAAGGAGCAGGTATTAGAGCAGCTGTCTATATTCACGGGCCTTATGTCCAGTTTTCTGTGGCCTCCTCCTATCTCCACCTCCCTCTCTTTCCCGGATCAGCCCACTGTCATAGTTATGACTTAACCATCACCTCTCTCATACCCTGATAGTGTCAGAAGCTTTTAAATGTTGACAGGATCAGAACCAGGCAGAACTACGTATTACAGAGAGTGCAATTTACACCACAGACTAGAACTGGACTGCACTCAGCCTGCAACGCAAGGAGACCAGGATAAGGCCAAGGCAGGCAGACGTGGGTGCTAGAAGTAGATAGACATCCTCTGTCCCCCACTTTCACTCTTGAAGCAATCCAGGCTCAGGTGTGACCTTCTATTCTAGGTGGGCCCATCTGTCTTCTGTTTCCCCTCAGTCTTGAGACTCTTGTAGGGAAGACATTCTGGAGTGTGGGCCCTGTCTGCTTCTCTAGGGTTGCCCTCCCTCTGCTTTCTTAGTTGTGGCCTACTCATGAGGCCTCTAGTTTTAATTTGCATTAAAGGGACAGGATTTTGGTTCAGAGTCACATAGGCAAGTGAGCATCATCTGTCTCTTGACAGGAGGTTCATGGGGGTTCCTGAGCACGGCCTAAGTGGTGGTAGGGAATTTGAAGGGAGTTTCCAGAATTTGCAGCATTGAGTGATAGCTTCTTAGAGCCAGGTAAGATCAAAGAAAATGGCTCTCCATGTGTGGGGTGCTGTAGTAAGAGAGGCTAAGAGAACACCTGCACTCACTCTCCACTGCTGCTTCTCACTGCCTGTGCCACCTTCAGGCCTTGAGGGAGGGAGCCAGGACTGGCTCTGAAGCCATTTGAGGATCTGGGACAAGCCCTCCCAGATTCTGCAAATCCCCATCTGTCCCCTAGGGCAGCTGGAGATACTGGATCAAAGCCTGGATCAGAGAAGGTGTGACTACACCTCTACTGAGAATTCCAGCAGGGTGGTAGTGGGGGTAAGTAGGAGAAACTTATGCCTCACCAGACTGTTAAAGACTGAAGAGCTTTAGACCGAAGGGGCGTTGCCATCTGAGGGATAGCAAAAGACAGACTAGTCACCTCCATTCTAGAAGTCCTGAATGCATTTGAGCCCATGGCGCTGAGTGGAAATCTCATCCTTCTGACCTAGTGCTGGCAGGCACTGCTTCGCCTACTGGAGCAACTGCCCTCTTTCCGTCCCCTTTAAGAGAGGAAAGGCTTCAGGAACGATGCTGAAACTATGCTAGAATTACTTGCCCTTGGGAGTTGTGAATGGACCAGCTTTAATGTCAGGCTGTGCATGATATTGATGCAGGTGTGGTCCTTCTTAACCTTTACTTCATTCTTGTCTTCAATGGTGCCATATTTCATTGTGTCAAATCCTTGACTTGTGACAACACTGAACTTGATAACTCCCTTAGAATTAGGCAATGTATCCAGCAGGAAGACAGGCCTCGCCTGGGCTTCTGTTTTTGGTCCTTGAGCCAGGGAAAGACTGGGAGAGGGAGGTGCCCTGGTGTTTGCTTTGAGCAGCTTTCCTAGCCGCCTTGAATCTATTCCTGCCACTTGTCATAGAAGTTACTGTCACCAAACAGATGACCCTGAATTAAAGAGACTCTTAGCCGGGCTCGGTGGCTCAGCCTGTAATCCCACGCCTTTGGGAGGCTGAGGTGAGTGGATTGCCTGAGCCTGTGGGTTTGAGACCCGCCTGGGCAACTTGGTGAGACCTCATCTCTACAATAAATCAAAAAATTAGCTGGGCGTGGTAGCGCGCCTGTAGTTCCGGCTACTCGGAAGGCTGAGGCAGAAGGATCGCCGGAGCCCAGCAGGTCGAGGCTGCAGTGACCAGGAGTGGCCACTGCACTCCAGTCTGGGTGACAGAGTGAGACTCCAACTCAAAAATAAATAAATAAATAAAAATAAATAAAGAGACTCTTTATCTATTTGTTCATCCCTTTATCCATTCAACAGATATTCACCAACTGCCTTTTTGCTAGAGATTATACTTCCCCAGAGGTTATAACACCCATTCTTTAGTTCTCTTAAGAAATCACATGTATGGTTTTTTGTTTTGTTTTTTGAGTCAGGGTCTCACTCTGTTCCCCAGACTAGAATGCAATGGCATGATCACTACTCACTGCAGTCTCGACCTCCTGGGATCAGGTGATCCTTCTGCTTCAGCCTCCTGAGAAACTGGGACTACAGATGCATTGCCACCATGCCCTACTAATTTTTTTATTTATTTGGAGAGACAAGGTTTCTCTATGTTGCCCAGGCTAGTCTTGAACTCCTGAGCTCAAGCAGTGCTCTCGCCTTGGCCTCCCAAAGTGCTGAGATTACAGGCATGAGCCACTGCACCCAGCCTATTTATTTTTCTGTAGATTTACTTCATTCATGCACGTGGCAAAGATACACATGGTGCAGAGGGTGTGAAAGTATGTTCCCTCACCTCTGTAGTTCCCTTCCTCAGAAACAACTATTGATGCTGTTTCTTTGCCTGTCTTTCCAGTCTCCTTTGTATATTGCATATACAAAAAAAATCTTTTTATACTGCATATATAAATGTATATGTACGTGTAGCTGTAGTCACACTTGCGTTTCCGTTCATGTGGTTTAAGTTCTTTGATCTAAAGTTCTCAGACCAGGGAACTCTCCCTTTGAGTCACTCCAGAGGTCAAGAGATGGCTGTCCAACACTAGCCATTCTCTCTCTTGCTTCCTGCCAGGAAGTTGTTACATTGATTTTACTGTCTTGACTTGTAAAAAGAGATGGATGGTGTCTCTCTGTCTCCCGAGAGTGACTGATGGGCCAGTCTAAGACTGGGGTGCCAGTTTAAGAAGACCCTTGTCTGCTCCTGATTTAGCTTTTTCCAGATCATTGCTCTGGGCCAGGAGGCTCTCTGTCTGTCAGCAGGAAGTCTTTGGTCATGTATAATATCAAAGAACAGATTCTTTACCCTGCCTTATCCAGCCTGTGAGCTGACACTCAACACCATGGGCTGACACCCAGCACGAGACTCCTTGCCTCATTCCGTGCCAGCGAAGCAGAGAGTTGTAACTTAATGTCATATTTGGGATTTTTTTTTTTTGAGTTGGAGTCTCACTCTGTTGCCCAGACTGGAATGCAGTGGCTGCTCCCGGCCACCGCAACTTCGACCTGCTGGGGCTCCGGCAATCCTTCCGCCTCAACCTTCCAAGTAGCTGGAATTACAGGCACGCGCTACCATGCCCCGCTAATTTTTTGATTTATTGTACAGATGAGGTCTCACCAGGTTGCCCAGTCAGCAGACATCATCTAAAACAAATGCTGCTATTATTTGGGAGTCCCATGACAGTGACACATAAAACAGCTGAAAATGTACACATGTACACATATACCCCAGCTTCAAGCAATTTTGCTTCCTGGCTTCTCCTTGGACTTGTAGTTAGTGAGAGAGCAAATTTCCTGGGCACAGGCCATGAGAAGGGACTTGGAGGCAACACTGAGTCCTGGTGGGAACAGCTTAGCTGTACACTGGGAGCTTCCCATGGCTCTTCTGCTGCACATCTGGGGCAGAGAGCCTGAATTCTTAGAACTCTGGCAGGAAGGAATGTGGCATGAAGAGACTGTGACACAGTTGGACATCAGGCAGTCATATGGAAAATCTCATCCTTGTGTTTAAGTTGGGGCCCCAGGGAATTTGGTTGGGTGACTCATGGTCCCCAAATTATCTCTATGAGGAATCTAGCAGTTCGACTGCAGGGCTGGGCCCTGCTAGTTTCTCCCCTGCCTTTCTCTTCAGAACCTTGGTGTCTGGGACCTGTCTGGCATGTGGGTTTGATAACCAGGCAAGGCCAGGGTTTGGGTGAGCAGGAAGGGCTTTCTGGGCATTAGAAGGAGTTCATTTGCTCCCTGGCATTAGATCTTGTTGATGTGGTTGTCTGCACTGTTGTGACCTGAAGGTTTTCAGCTAGGCACTGTTCTGGAAGGACAGCAGGTAGGGACGTCTTTGAACCCACTGAGTTAGGGGAAGAGAGAAACAGGCTCACGCCCTGGTGTGTGCATTGCTGAGCTGCCCCCAGTCTCCCTTCTCAGCCTTTACATCACTCACCCTTCACGGACCTTCCTCTCCCCATGTGTCCTGTGCATTCTTGCCTCTGAGCCTTTCCTCTCACTGTTCCCTCTACTTGAATGTCCTTTCTCCAAACTCTACCTCTGTTTTAAGACCCAGATCCTCTGTCTTCTCTTCCAGGAAACTTCTTGGGTGGCTCTAGCTGGCTAGAGTCTTTCGTTTTCCTCCTGTACTGTGATCACTTTATGTCTTACAGTTACTTACCTCTGTGCAATTAGACTGTAAGCTCATAGAAGAAAAGAGTTGCCCTTGGCTCTTTCTTGAACCTTCCCCCTGCTCCCTGCCCCATCAGCTCTGTAGAGTGAGAATGTGGATATTCCCCTATGATGTTCTTTAGCAGAAAGGATACCTAGAGGATCTGTTCCTTAGACCATCCCACTTGCCCTGAGCACATGGATGCCCACATAGCCTGGGAGTCTGTCCTGCTGTGGGGTCTCAGACTGGTGGTGACTGGCACTGAGGCCTTGGGGATAGGTGGGTCCTGGCTCATGTGAGAAATCCAGGGTTGGCAGCCTCCCCAGCTCTGTCCCCTTCCGAGCCTGGTTTCCCCTCGGTGTCCACACAGCTCGATGACCTATACTTGATTGCCATCTGCCATCGCCGGGGCATCAGGTCACTGCGAGACCTCACTGCAGAGCACCTGCCGCTGCTCAGGAACATCCTACGCCAGGGGCAGGTGAGTTGCTTCATCAAACCACGTCAAAGCCCAGAGGAACCAGACTCAGATTCCCATGTGTTCCCTGGGCTACTTTCCTCACCATTTCTAGAGTAGAATGGGAAAGGGACTTCTCTCTGGATACCATTCTCTGGGACCCGTGAAGTCTCTTTGGGTTGATTCATAAGGCCCTTTGTGCCCTGGTCCTGCCCGACCCTTCAGCTCTGCTCTCATCCACCTTTCTTCACTTTCACGTCCCGTCTGGAATTCCCTTCCACCCTCCATAGACTCTAGTCCTAAGTCCTGGCCCTTCCCACCTGACTCACTCATGACAGACACATTGTGCCAACCAGTTTCTTGGATGTGTGGGCACACGACTTTAATAAGCGTATACTCATGTGCGTCCTTGTCTAGGCTGAGGGCAGAATGAATTCTGTAGCACTTGTGTTCTGGGAGACTTTCTATCGAGATATTTGTTGAATTGAATGAAATTAGAGGGCTGCTAGAAGGAGCCCTGGAGGCAGAGGGAGATGAGGGAAGAGTGTCCAGAATCTTGAGATGTGGTCTTCGCCTGGCATTTGGACCCTGACCAGCCATGTGGGCTGGGGTAAGTCACTTCACCTCTCTGGACTTCAGTATCTAGACGGCATCCTTTCTAAGTCCACAGTTCTACAGGGCTGGATATCAGTCTTTTTTCCAAATGAGATGTTCCTGTCATTCCAGGACTCAAAGTCCTAAGGTTGCCCAGCCAGGAGAGAGGTTTGCCCCTTTTTGGCCCATGCTGCTCTGAGGCATGAATTCAGACCTGAAGGAAGGGCTCTGCCTGGACTGCAGTATTCCCTGCCACTGTGCCCCACCTGTATTGTCCCTCCTCCCCTGCTGCCTGCCCATGTCACCACCCCTTGTGGCTGCCTCTGTCTTTTTAGGGTGACTTGTTTCCATCCTGGCTATTACAGGATGGCAGAGAATGGCGTTGTTCTCTCAGTGAGATTTGGCCTTTGTTGGCAGCTCAGACAGCCTCACCTTAGCAGGCCAGTCCTGCTTATCCTAGGAAATCCTTTGGGCCTTGTCCCTGGAATCACCCCACTGCAGAGGGCCCTGGGGTGAGCACCAAGTGCAGAGTGCAACTCTGGGTGTATTCTGGGCCCACTGAGACCCTAGTCTTTTTCTCTTCACCTCTGATCTCCTCAGGCATTTGCCGTGAAGATCAGATTCTCCTCTGATCTTTGAAGGTTCTTGAAGGTGGAGGTTGCTAGAAAAAGACTCATCCCCGAGCAAGGTGGAGGTGGGCAAAGGGAGCCAGGCCTACATAAATGCTCTCCTCTTCTGAAGGAGCCCAGCTGAGGCTTCCTGGGACCTGTGGGGAAGCGGCCCCTCCCACACCCCTTACCCACCCTTCTCTTCCTCCAAGTTCCCAGCACAGCCCTATGCCCATCTCCATTGTTCCTAAGCTCCACCCTGGTCTGTGCTAAGAGAGAATGAGGCCTCCTCCCACCCACTTCTGACTTATTAAGTGCTTATAAATCTTCCAGAGGAAGGATCGTCCTGGAGTCTTGGGAATCTGGGGCCAACTGTTTGAGGAAGCCAAGGTTTTATCCAGGTTGGAGATGGGGAACCCTAATCTAGGCCACCACCCTTTCTTTTCGGGGAAGGAATCTCAGCTTTGCTGCCATCACCTGCTGCCGTCATACCCTCGAAAGACACAAGGATGTGAAGCAACCAGTTGGCAGAGAGCTGTTTAAGGGTTTTTATTAGCTGTCCTGGCTGGTCCAGGATTAAGGTGGAACACAGGACTAGGTTGGCATGTGGCGCGGGCTCTTGGCAGCACGATGACCTTGTCTGCCCTCCCCTTCCTCTTCAGGAAGCCATCCTGCAGCGCTACCAGGTGAAGGGCGACCGCCTACGAGTGTACCTGCACTACCTGCCCTCCTACTACCACCTGCATGTGCACTTCACCGCCTTGGGCTTCGAGGCCGCTGGCTCGGGCGTGGAGCGGGCTCACTTGCTGGCCGAGGTGATCGAGAACCTGGAGTGTGACCCCAGGCACTACCAGCGGCGCACTCTCACCTTCGCCCTCAGAGCTGATGACCCCCTGCTCCAGCTCTTACAGGAGACCCAGCAGAGCTGAGCGACTTGGGGAAAAGAGCACAGATGTGTGGGATTCTGGAGGGGTGGGGGCGGGACTTGTATCTCCAAGCGAATTTTCTAAAAATGTATTTTGTACTGGCTTATTTCTAGTATGTGAATAAAGTACTAGGCTCACTCAGTGTGGACAGCGTAGCCTGGGAGGCAGATGGTAAGGGAGAGTGGGTGGACAGAGCCCGTGGAAAGCTTGGGAAGGGTGGAGTGCCTTGAGTGGTCACTGCTCTGGAAGGGTGCCAGGCTCAGCCTCTGTGTTCACCATCCATTCTGGCATCCTGGTCTTGCCCCGTCCTTTCCCTGTTTGTACTTTTCCTCATTCTGCTGCCCTGACCCTCCTCCCCAGCCCGTCCTTCCACCATTACCCAACTCTCTTTGGAGGATTTCCCCCAAAAAACCAACTTTGAGACCTTTCAGGAAGTCATAGAGCTTTTTGTTGGTACTTCCTCCTTCTAGCACTGAGGTCACACCTCCCCAAGTATGAGTCAACTCTGTTGATAAACTTGTTGATGAGGATGGGGGATTGATGCCTGGAAGTGGGCGGTTTAAATAAGAATTGGATGATGCAAGCCCGAAAAGCCTGACTTTGCCTCTATTATTTGACCAGCGAGTCCCTGGCCTTGAGTTTTTTATCTAAGCAGGAAGACAAAACAGACTCACATAGAGCAGCCAGAAGCTCAAGCACAAAACAGTGTATCAGCAAGGGCAAAGCGATACGGTTGCAGTTGTGTACAAAAGCTCAGAGGGGGCTTGGGTTCAAGGTATGATCAGCGTCATAGGCTCACAAGATCTTGAGGCCAGGAAGGGACCTTAGAATGTGAGAGGCTGATGACCAGTTAGGAAGCCACAGGGGCTTATCTTAGGAGGGGTGACACCTGCCACTGCTGCAGCAGAGCGGGGATGTGGCATGTATGGAGGACATACAAATAAACACAGGACATTCTCCAGCACACCCAGAACCAGGGCATCATGCTGCCAGAGGGGCTGGTATTTGTTACTTTGTCAAGGTAGGGTTATGGATACTGTGCCTTGCTGGTAAAGAATCTGTCTTCTCAGGGAAGGCAGGATCTTGGACTCTTAAGTGACAGCAAGAGGAAACCATGAGGCTGGGGTTGGGGAGTGGTTCTTACTCTGCATCCCCTGGCCTGAGAGCCAACAGACCTGCATTCAGAGTCTAGCCTCTTTACTTGCAGATGGTGGCCCAAGGGCTGCCCACTGATGCAGGCCTACACTGCCTGTCATGGGCCCCTGTGATGGATTTCCATGGTTCCTGGGAAAGTGACCCCTAGAAACAGTAGGGAAGTGGAGTGAGTGGTCAGAAAGCCTCAGGGACCTGCTCCAGCCTTCAGGGAGTTCAGATGAGCAACAACAAAGGAACAGGCCTCTCCACTCAGCCAGGCTTCCCTGCAGCTCTTCAGGAATCCCAGGATTCAGGGAGGGTGGACCTGCAGTGAAGGAACTTTTTAGATGGTGACCAAGGCAGGGAGGTACCTCTCGGACAGAGATCAGAAGCCACTTCCTGGCCACCACACAACTGAGGACTCTTTGCTAATACTGGCCGGGTGCAGTGGCTCACACCTGTAAACCCAGAACTTTGGGAGGCAGAGGCAGGAGAATCTCTGTCTCTTTTTCTTTTTTAATAATTATTTTATTTTTAAAATGTAGGATGCAAAAGAGGTGTAGGTACATACGTGGTCATCATACAGGTAAAGTGTGGGTACCCTTATTGATTTTATATACCCCTCCTTTCCGGCAGTGTTCCACTGCTGCCAATTCCTTTCTTATAGTGTTATGATAAATGTTCAGGGTCCACTTATGAGTGAGTACATGTGGCATGCAGATCTTTGTTTCTGTGATAAATCATTGAGTATTATAGACTCTTAATTCCATCCAGGTTGCTGCAAAGTTCATAATTTTGTTTTTCTTTATGACTGCATAATATTCCATCGTGTAAATGTACCACATTTTTTTAATACAGTTCACTTTCTTTTTTTTTTTTGAGTTGGAGTCTCACTCTGTTACCCAGACTGGAGTGCAGTGGCCGCTCCTGGCCACCGCAGCCTCGACCTGCTGGGGCTCCGGCGATCCTTCTGCCTCAGCCTTCCAAGTAGCTGGAACTACAGGCGTGTGCTACCACACCCGGCTAATTTTTTTTTTTTTGATTTATTGTAGAGATGAGGTCTCACCAAGTTGCCCAGGTGGGTCTCGAACCCACGGGCTCAGACAATCCACTCACCTCAGCCTCCCAAAGGTGCGGGATTACAGGCTGAGCCACTGAGCCCGGTTCCAGTTCACTTTCGATGGGCAGCATGGTTGGTCCCATGTTTTGCTATTGTGAATAATGCTGCAATAAACATGTGTGTTCAGGTATCTTTATTATAGAATGATTTGAGACCCTTTGGGTATATTCCCAGAAGGGGGATTGCTGGATCATATGAAAGGTCGATTTTCAGATTTTTTAGAAATCGCCACACTGTTTTCTACAGAGGTACTAATTTACATTCCCACCAACAGTGTAGGAGTGTTCCCTTTTCCCCACATCCTCTCCAGCATCTGTTGTTTTTTGAGTTATTGATGATGGCCGTTCTGACTGGAGCTAGGTCAGGAGGGTCTCTTGAGCCTAGGAGTTCGAGAACAACCTGGGCAACAGCAAGATACTGTCTCTATTTTTAAAAAATTTTTTGTGTAAAAAAAAAATTCGCCAGGCATGGTGGTGCTTGCCTGTAGTCCCAGCTACTTGGGCAACTGGG
Source organism: Cephalopachus bancanus (assembly GCA_027257055.1). Taxonomy (NCBI): domain Eukaryota; kingdom Metazoa; phylum Chordata; class Mammalia; order Primates; family Tarsiidae; genus Cephalopachus; species Cephalopachus bancanus. The sequence continues at coordinate 56,516 of JAPVLO010000326.1, forward strand.
ATGGGAGGATCACTTGAACCCAGGAGTTTGAGGCTGCGATGAGCTATAATTGCACCACTGCACTCCAGCCTGGGTGACAGAGTGAGACCTTGTCTCAAAAAAAAAAAAAAAAAAAGTGGGCGGTGACACTGGTCCCTGCTGGGGTCTTGGGAGGCTAAACAGAAGTCTCTCAGCAGTTTCCAGCTTGCAGGACTACTCCCTGGTCTCGGGTATGTCAATTCCAGACTCCTGGGAGAAGCATGACACTCTTTCGCCTCTGGAAGCAGATGGGGTCCAGACAAGCAAGCATTTCCAGCACTGCAACGGGGCGAAGTGAGGTTTCCCTCTAGACCTGCCCTTCCCTCCTGCCTCATTGCATGCTCTCCAGCCCCACCCACAACTGTGCTTCTTGGGGGTCTAGTTCCACAGGCACCTGCTGACCTTTGTGCTCCTCCCCATCTCTCTGTAGTGCCTGACCCATGGAGGATGATGGCAAGAATTTGATGCCAGATGAATAATTCCATGAGGGGGCAGAGAGATGGGACAGACCAGGCTGGGGAGTCACAGCACAGAGGGCGCAGTTAGGTCTGGAGAAGCAGAGAATGCCCTTGGCACAGATCCTGGGATACCCAGACCACACCCTGGAAGGCTTCCCAGCTCCCCTGCAAGGCCAACTCTGACTTGCCTCAGGCCCACTTGCAGGGAAGTCCTCTCTGGGGTAGTGTCCCCTCCACCCTCTCTCTGGCTTCATTTATCTTCACGACAGTTCTGAAGGGGCCTCCTCTCCAAGCCTTACCACTTTTTTTTTTTTTTTTTGAGTTGGACTCTCACTCTGTCACCCAGACTGGAGTGCAGTGACCGCTCCCGGTCACCGCAGCCTCGACCTGCTGGGCTCTGGTGATGCTTCCGCCTCAGCCTTCCAAGTAGCTGGAATTACAGGCATACGCTACCACACCCAGCTGATTTTTTGATTTATTGTAGAGATGAGGTCTCGCTGCCCAGGCGGGTCTCAAACCCGCGGGCTCAGGCAAACCACTTTTCTTATACATGGAAACGTAAGCTTCTGCTGGAGGCCAACCAAGGGTTCCCCTTTAGAGCCAGCCCTCTCTCTGCTGCTGTCTCCAAAGAACACGTGGGCCATGGCCCCTGTGCCACAGCTCTCTCCCTTAGCCTCCAGCCCCTCCACGTGTGCTCCTGCCAGGCAGTCAGCCATGTGCTAGAGGTGCACCAGCTAGGCCACGAAGCCGAGTGCCATCGAGAGTCTAAAAGCATACCTTGCATCTTTATCAGGTTCTCCTGTATAACTCATGATGGTAACTTCGCCTCCTTTTATTCCTACTTGTTACTGTTGGTTTGTCTATCTTCCCCACTAGACAGAGGGCCTGGAGGGGTGGAGCTTTGCTTTAGTCATTTCTTTAACTCCAGTTCCAAGGATCTGATCTGGCTTAACAAATCAAAGTTTAAGACAAAGCAACATTGTAACACTTTAATTTGTGCAGCGGATCATTTCATGGGACCCTCATCCTTGATCTATTTTACAAAGAAACAGGCTCAGGATGTCTTGGCCAATGTTACAGGGTGAAAGTGAGCTCCAGGAAGCAGAGACGTGGGGCCTTTTGTTGACTCTTCACCCAGGATGGAGGGCAGTGCCTTGCCTGTGTTAATGAACATGTGGCAAACAGAGAAATGGAGCTGGGCTCTGAGTTCAAGCCTCCCAGTCTCAGGCCAGGGGATGCAGAGGAAGAACCACCCCCATCTGCCTCCTGCTGTCACTTAAGGGCTCAGCGTCCTGCAGCCTTACCTTAATGAAGTAGCAAATACCAGCCCCTCTAGCAGCATGATGCCTTAGCCCTGTGTCCTGGAGAGAGGGCCTTGTGCATGTGTTTGTGTGCCCTCATATGCATGCCGTGTCCCAGCTCTGCTACAGCAGTGGCAGATGTCACCCTTCCCAGATAAATCCTGGATGGCTCCATAACAAGCTTTTAGCCCCAACACTTGGACGACTTCCTTTCTGGATTAGTCGGAGAAGGAAAGAAGCAGTTGGAGGGATGACTGCTATTGTTCCTTGGCTTCTCTCCGTTTGCCTCAAAGTTTCCTAATAGAGCAAAATTGCTGAGTAGTCTTTTGGTCAACATGAAACTGAGAGGAATATCATCTTTAAGCTCCACTCTCCATGTCCCCATGGGATACAGATTCCCAAATTGAGAAAGTAGTCAAACAATGACATGCAAAATCATATTTGAAAATGCTTCGCCTGTAATACTTCCATGTCTGAAACATTTGAATGTATCCATTTTATTGATGTAGGTCTGCCCACTCTTTCTTCTCAAAAAGGACTGGCTTTATTCCAAACACGGATACATCTTGTTAAAATGTTCTTTCTTTTAGAAAATGGTTATAATTACTGGTAGTAGTTTTTAAAATATCCTCACTTAGCAAAATAAATGGCAACCTTAAGTTTGCTCTATAATTATTGTTTTATTATTGAAATTACATTGGATTTTGAAATCCAGATCAACTTGAAGTTACCAAGTTTTAACCACTGTTAGAAAATAAACATGAATGAACTGAATCTGCTTAAGCATTTCCATTTCAGTTCAATTTAATAAACAGGTTATGAGCATCTCCCCTCTTTTCCCCCTCCCAAGAACCTGGAGGTAGAGTTCACATGGAGCTTACAATTTGGCGAGGAACACAGGCGTTAATTACAGTCATTACAAAACCAGCGAGTGCCTTGAAGTAAAAGGGGAGATGGAATTTAAGTCCGGAAAAGTTAAGCCTAGAAGCTAAAACTTTTTAAAGATTATTTTAATTAAATTAAAATAGTATATATTTATGGTATACATACAAGACAATATTTTGATATGTGTGTACACTGTAGAATTGCTAAATCAAGTTAATAACATGCATGACCTTACGAACTTACTTTTTTTTTTGAGTCGAAGTCTCACTCTCGCCCAGGCTGGAGTGCAGTGGCACACTCACAGCCACCCCAGCCTCGACCTGCTGGGCTCTGGCGATCCTTCTGCCTCATCTTTCCAAGTAGCCGGAACTACAGGGGCATGCTCCCCCGACCGGCAAATTTATTTTATTGTAGAGAAGAGGTCTTGCCAAGTTGCCAAGACTGGCTCAGGCAATCCACTCGCCTCAGCCTCCAAAGTACTGGGATTATAGGCTGAGCCACCGAGCTCGGCCCTACTCCTTGTTTTTTTTTTTGTTTTTTTTTTTATGTTTTTGAGTTGGAGTCTCACTCTGTCACCCAGACTGGAGTGCAGTGGCCGCTCCCGGCCACCGCAGCCTCGACCTGCTGGGCTCCGGTGATCCTTCTGCCTCAGCTTTCCGAGTAGCTGGAATTACAGGCGTGCGCCACCACACCTGGCTAATATTTTGATTTATTGTAGAGATGAGGTCTCGCCAAGTTGCCCAGGCGGGTCTCGAACCCGCGGGCTCAGGCAATCCACTCATCTCAGCCTCCCAAAAGCGCGGGATTACAGGCTGAGCCACCAAGCCCGGCTCCTACTCCTTGTTTTTATGAGTTCAACCTTTTTAGGTTTCACATGTGAGTGAGATCACATAGTGTTTGTCTCTTTGTGTCCTAGTCTAAAACTTGATAATCGTCAGCCAAATGGCAAGCAAAGCAAAAACTCCAAAGTGAGGGAGACCGGGGCTCTATTCAGCTGGGACCGAATAGCCATCGTGCCTGGCAAACTAAGCTAATGATGCAGGGACACTCATACATTTAGAATACTAGTCATTTTCCTTCAGAACTACAATGAAGAAATAAAAGCCAAGGCTAACATTCAGTTCCTCCCCTGCTGGAGAAGCAGAGTGGTCTGTGGGCTCCAGCATTGAATCTGCACCCTGACCAAGTCTAATCTCGGGTCAATTATATAACTGCTCATGAAACAGGTCTGATAATAGTGCCTCCCTGTGGGTTTTTGTGAAGATCATATACGAATTTTGTGGAACATCGTCATCACTCAGTAAATGGTAGCTGCTATTTTTCTGTTCTGAGAGTGACTACAAAGGAAGGCACCGGAGATATTTGGGCTAGATATTTACTATGGTCTGAATGGCTGTGTCCCTCAGATTCATATGTTGAAATCCTAACCCCCAAGGTGATGGTATTAGAGGTGAGACCTTTGGGAGATGATTAGGTCATGAGGGTGGGGAGCCTTCATGAATAAAATTAGTGCCTCATAAAACAGACCTCAGATAGACCCCTTGGCCCTCCCCCCATGAGAAGTTACAGTCAGAATATGTTCATCTGTGAATCAGGAAGTGGGCCACTGGCATCTGGATCTTAGATTTTCCAGACTCTAGAACTGTAAGAAATAAATTTCTGTAGTTTTTTGTTTGTTTGAGTCAGGGTTTCAGTCTGTTGCCCAGGCTGGAACACAGTGGCACGATCACAGCCAGTCTCCAACTCCTGGCTTTAAGAGATCCTCTTGGTCAGCATTCCGAGTAGTTGGGACTACAGGCAGGAACCACCAGGCCGCTAAGTTTTAAGATTTTTGTAGAGGTGAGGGCTTGCTATGTTGCCCAGGCTGGTCTCAAACTCCTGGGCTCAAGGGATCCTCTCACCTTAGTCTCCCAAAGTGCTGAGATTACAGGCATAAACCATCGTGCCTGGCAAATTTCTGTAGTTTATAAGCCACCCAGTCTATGATATTTTGTATAGCAGATTGAACAGACTAGGACAATATTAAAAAAAATAGCTTCCTGATTACAAGGGCTGTGAAATCCTAGACTACACAGTGGAGGCATGGCAACCAAGAGATTTGAAGGCAAAAAGCAAGCCATCAACTTTCTGTGACTAATTGATTGTGGCCCTAAGCAGAGGCCGGGCCTGTGTGCAATGACTTCTCAGGATCTCTTTCAGCCTAAAAGTTCCTGGAATGCCTTTCAGCTTTGGCTCCTGGCAGGTTTCTAACACTACAACAGTGATGTCCCCTGCTATTGAGAACCCTGGGAACAGCTCAGCTCCATGGTCCAGCCATATAAATCTGATAAAAATAGGAGCTGAAATACCATCCTGGAGTTGCTATTTTTAAAAGCGTCTGAGATGCTGGGTGGGGTCTATTTCTCCCTCAAATGCCATCTTGCTGTTCCCTTCTCCCGGTGAGCAGGGTGCTAACGTGGTACATGAGAGGGATGGGAGCCAGAACCCTTGAGCACATTTGTCAAGTGGCTCCAGGGCTGCTGCCCATATCCACACTGGCCAGGGAGGACCCGCAGGGCCGGGCTGCCCAGGTCTGCACGCACCTGCCCCTTCCACACCCCTTTCTGCTCTGTTACCTCCCTCTGCTCCCTCTCCTACTCTGGTGGCCCCAGCGGAGAGGTGTCCTGCCACTTCCATCACAAAAGAAACACAGGAGAGGGAAAGGGGAACAGAGGCAGCCTCGCTCAGAAGGGGACTCAGCCTTGTTGCCCCTAGGGCTGCCTTGGCCCCACCTTGGTGTAGCTAACCTTCAAGAGGGACTATCCCCAACAGCTGAAGCTCTGCATCCCATTGCCTTCTGGTGAGCAACTCATAATGTTTTATAGATGGGCCAAAGGGATGCTGTGGAATTGAGAGGGCTCCAGAACCCAGGGCCTGGGATTAAAAAAAGCCCCAGAAAAAAAAAAAAGAAGAAGAAGAAGAAGAAGAAAGAAAGAAGAAAATAAAGTACCAGAATTGCTTCCCTCCTGCCCCACAGATGATATGGCTTCAAGGCAGTAAGCTAAGCTTCTGGCTGTGCTGTTAAGAAACTGGAGGGAAAGATCATGAGTAAGCACATTGTGGCCTCAAGGGAGGAGATCAGAATTATCACGAGCTTCTGGGCACCCAGCAACCAGGCTGGGATAAGCTGGGGGGAGGGAGAGAGACCTGAACAGAGCTTATGGGGTGGGGAGAAGAGTGCTGTCTGCTCAATAGCAGCATTCTGGTACAGAAGGTTATACCTTCAGAGCAAATTTGCATCCATTGCCTGCTTTAATACCAACAATAGCCCTTTGGATAAGCACCGTTATTCCCATTTTTTTTTCTGGTAAGAAAACTAAAGCTATTTAGTAGCAGAAGCAATGTTAGAACTCAGGTCTCCAAGAGCAAAAGTTGGTTCTTAAGTTTCATCTTCTGGCAGAGTGAAGTTCACATGGTTTATAACAAGAGCTGCAAATCGTGTTTCGATCTAGTTCATCCAATAGCCAAGTTAGAGGCTGGACTGATTCTTAGATTACCTCTGCCGGCCTTACTTCATCATTAAGGGCAGTTGCTTATGGTCTCTGGGCCAGTTTTCCTACATGCAGAACAGGGAGGATCTTCCCTCTTCCTCATGACTTTTTGCCCAGGGCAGGGGCTTAGTCATTGTGTTATTTACACCCAGCTTAATTCCGGGCCTGGAGATGACATGCAGTAAATATTTGCTGAATGAATGCTTGATTAAGTAAGCCAAAGGCACCATTCAAACAAAATTGAGTTAGACATTGGTGAGATGCCAGACGGCCTCTGCCCATGCAAGGTATGATTTAGGATGAACAGTCACCTGTGGAAGAACCTGGAGGCGGACCCTCTTCACTCCTCGTTTGGAGCTCCCTGAGCCACAGGTTCTCCGCAGACAAGCCTTCCACTTAAGCTGAAGCGGGCTTTGAGCTGCCACTTCTCCTAACCCCCTTTGCACTGTCAGTTACTCACACCTTGCACTTAGTCACATCCTGTCCTGCTTTATTCTTGAACGGAGTCCATTGTGAGCCTTCTCTCTGCAGCTGATGGTAAGCTTCCTGGGGACAGGGGTCGGGTCTAACACTTTCCTTGGAGCCCTGGCGCCGTGGCTGTTCCGAGGGCATTCACGGAGGGGTTCATAAACACTGTGCTGACCTAAGAAAGGATCGGGCTTGGGGGGCTGCGGATCGTCCTGTAGGGTGACTTCTGGACTGTTCTCCTTCAGGCTGGGCAGCTCCCGGGGTTACTTGAGGGATTTCTGGGCTCAAGAAACCAGGGTCAGGGCCCTGACGGGGGTTTCCCCCTGGAGACAGGATGCCTGGCGCCTTCAGTAAGGAACGGAAATTGAGCAGATTTCTGAGGCCAAGATAGAGTCTGCAAGTGAGGGGTGCAGAGGGAGCGTTGTGGGGGCGGCAAGATCCTGACCGGGGCAGAGGAAGTGCCCATGTCTAAGTCCAGGGCACGTGGCTGCCTTGCCAGCATGGGAGCTAGGAAGGATGGGCTCCTGGAACAAGGCTCTCGCTCCGTGCCTCAGTTTCCCCATTGGGGGAAGGACACAGTTCGCCGCGTGGGAGAACAAGAGAAGCCTTTCTTGGTTCTCGTTCCCAGGCGGGTGTGCGGAGGCTGCGCTGGGCATATCCATCCTGGCGCCGCTAACAGCGCCTGCCCCGGCTCTGCCCTCGCCCCATCCGGCCTCCTCTTCCGCCCCTCCGCCCCTCTCGCACCCCGGCGCCCCTGCCTGCCTCTCTCCGGGCATTGGAGGCTCGCACAGGAGCACAAACCGGCGGCGGCGAGGCATCGCCCCCGCCCTTCCCCTCCTCCACCCGCCCTTCCTCCTCCCGGTCGCTCCCGGGAGTCGGCTCCCGGGCCGCCGTGTGCGCAAGCGTGTCCGGCCCCTTCCCCGCCCCCCGCCCGGGCCCGGGCCCCCGCCTCCCCTGCCGCGGACTTGCCCGCTCCCAGGCCGGCCCCGCGCCCGGGACAGGGACCCGGCCGAGCCGAGCCGCTGCGCCCGCGCTGCGCCGCCGCTCGTGCGCCTAGCGGATCGGAGCTGTGCGCGGAACTGCCCCGCCCCGCCCCGCTCCACCCGCGAGGGTGAGTACGCGGCGGCCGGGCGCCGGGGCCCGGGGAAGGGCGGGAGCGCCGAGGGGTCCCGGCCGCCCGGCCCTTGCCCACGCCGCGCCTCCGGGAGGGGTCGGGCCCGGCACGTGGGCGCAGCGCGGGCGGGGTGGGATGACCACAGCCCCGGGGAGCTGCTTCCCGGGTCCCTTTTCCTGGACCAGATTTTCGCGGGAAGCCGGATCCTCCTCGCTCCCGTGGAGTGAGCAAACAGGACAGTCCTCTTCTCCGGAAAGTTTCTCTCCACCCCAGCCCTGCGCCGGGGCTGAAGAGGCGCCCCCCACCGCCAGCATCCTCTGAGCGATGGTTTCTCCCACAGCTGCCCCCCGTCAAGTCCAGCACATGTGAGTTGGCTTTGCTGTTGGTGACAGGCTTTGCGGGGTCCATCTGTGTGCGGGGGTCGCAAGGTCGCTGAGCAGAGCCCAAGGGTGGGGTTGCCAGCAGGAGGCTGGCTGTGCCCAGGGCCATGCTGTGGGGGGTCTTTGGGCCTGGGCCACCCTGCCTCAGAGCTGCCCTTAAAGCTGTCTGGGGAGGGATGGAGTTGGAGAAGGGTGAGTTAGATCTGGGGGCAAAGCCCCTGGGCTCAGCTGTCTGCTCTGGATGCCTCCTTGGTGCCCCTGCTGGCAGGGGCCTCCTGGCTGGCCCAGAAGTGCCAACATGTCTGCCAGCACTGCCCCCTCTATTTGCAGTCCTGGGGGAGGCTCAGGCTGAATGGTGTGAGGCTTGACCTACCCGTTGCCTCCTGTGTTCCCCCAGACCTGGGTCCCACGGCTTAGGGGGCTGCTGCCAGAAGGCTGGGGGTGTAGGCAGTGTTTGGGTGCCTAGCTGTGCCCTGTCTGACCTCATGGCCACCCACAGGCTTCTCGGGGAAGCCTGTGCTTTCCACCGCCTGAGGGAGGCACAGTGTGGAAGCCAAGTTCAGGCAGACTTGTTCTTTCTGGAACCTTGGGAGTGGGCCTGGTACAGGCTGGGATCTCACAAGAGGCACACACCAGTGTCACTCTATCCTGAGTTGTGTGGAAGCAGTCCTACATTGGGTGGGAGGGTGGGAGCGCCTGGGAGGTGCCAGCTGTTTGGGGCCTAGAAGTTAACTTGGGCTTTTTTGCTTTGTGGGAACTGGGCTGAGAGTGCCCCCTGCCCAAGCTGAGGTGTTCCAGATTCCTCTGACCCATTTTCTGCTCTTTTCCTGTCCCCACTTCCAGATTGCTCCTCATGCCCTGCTCTATTGAGCTGGCTGGGCGATCTCAATGGCCCTGGGCTCTGTAGAGAAGTGGAGGGAGAGCCCCCCAGAATCCTAGATGACAATGGAGGTTGGGGGCGCAGATGGAAGAAGTTAGAAAAGTGTATTAGGAGTTGCCTGCTTGGAGTTTGGGCGGAGAGGGCATCTTTAGCTTGGAAGTGAGTTGCTGCCCAAAGACAACAGGGCTGCCCTTCCCTGCACGTTAAGGGCCCTGGCTGAGGAAGCCCATGGCACCTTTGGACTGTCTTCTCTCCCCTCCCTCACCCCTATCCCCACCCAAAGCGGTGACTCACTCCCCACCCCTCAGGAACAGAATGCCTTGGCCCCTCCACCCATTCCAACAAGACTCCGAGGATCTGATTTTTTGGGCAGGACCAAGAATCTGCTCCTTTCTGGAATTGTAAGAAATACTGGAAAGGCCCTCCCTTCGCTGACAGGAGCAGAGAGGCCAGACCCCCTTTCTGTGCTCCATCTTGAGCTGTGGCCGTTCTGTCGTTACCCCATACTGGCTGGCATCTGCTCTTGAATTGAGTGACACCCTGGGCCCTACCTAGGCACATTCTCTGGGTCTCTCTTCAGAGAGGCTGTTCTAGAAGTTGTCCCAATGGAGATGGGAATTCTTCCTCTCAGAGTGGCTCAGAGGTTTGCACTTTCCATAGCAGGGAAGAGATCTCTCTGCCTCAGACTAATACAAAGGTTTGTTGCATGCCTACTGGGTTCCAGGCCCTAACTGAAGAGGAGCCGGCTGAGGGGCTTGTAGGGGATGGAGAGGGAGCTCGGGCCTCCAGTGGGATCTGAAGTCCAAGCCTACAGATCGCCATCAAGACAACTGCCAGAGCCTGCCCAAGCTCTTGGTGTCGCTGAGATGGCCCTTGGATGCTGGAGAGCAGGGCAGTCAAGTGGTGAGCGGTGGAGCCCCTGAGTTCACAGCTCCTGCCGCCCTCTCCCACTGCTCAGTTACACCAGGCTGGCTGTTGGACATTTTCCTGAAATAAGCTGATGCCAGTGGTTTAGCTCCTGCTTCTTGTTCTCCTCACCTTCAGAATCCTCCTTCCTTCTCAAGACCCGGGGCCTTGACCCGAAGCTTTTTTTTTTTTTTTTTATAGAGGCAAGGTCTCGAATCTCCGGGTTCAGGCAATCCTCTCACCTCGGCCTCCCAAAGTGCTGGGATGACAGACTGAGCCACCGCGCCCGACTGCTTTTGGTTTTCATTAGGAAATGGCTGGGGCAGGCAGATTTGGTGACTGTCGTTATTAGTTCCCCTCTCTCCTTTGTTGGCCCCTTCCCAGAGGTGTTTAGTGCTTGTGTGTGAGTGTTCTGATCACCTCTGGATGGGTTACTGGTTGTCCCTGGCCTCAGAATCACTCCTAACCCCTACCACATTCTGGGGGAGGGTGGTATATGAATGGTGTTCTTTATTCTACAGATGGAGGAAGTGGTTAGATGTAGCCTCAAGTGGGAGCAACAACCCAAGTGCTGTGGGCTTCTGATTGGAGACCCTGAGCTCCGCAAGGGCGAAACTCCACCAAGGGGTTGCTTGGGTTGTTGCTTTGCAGGGTGGGAGGGTGTGAGTGTCTGCAGCTGCTGGTTTTCTTTTACCCTTGGCTGATCCACTTTTAACCTTGGATCCACTGATCCAAGAGATCTCTAACCAGGCCACAGCCCCATCTCTGTCCCCCGTCCACACTGCCATGCAGAAAGATGATGTGATTGTTCTAGACTTTGAAGCCCTGGGTTCTGCTCCTGGCCAAGCAGGGAGGAGGGTGCTGCTGTTGGGCTAGGGTGAGGTGTGGGTGTGGCGAGACCCTCGGTTTCCCACCTGGGCCTCGAGTGTGAGAAAGGCCTGGCCACAGAAGCATCTGGAAGTGTAGGATAGTCCCTTCTTCCTGCCTGCAGCTCTTTGAAGCCGGTGAGGGAAGTGAGGATGTTAGGGTCCTCAGGATCTAGGAGGCAGCTAGGAGGAGTCCAGGGTCCAGTTCGGAGAGTCCTGGGCCAGCACACTGTTGTGTTTCTGTCTTGGGTCCAAAGCTTCCTCCAGGGTGCTGGTTCCAGGCACTGCAGTGAGGCTGCCTGTGCCCTCAGTCTGCCCTGTGTCCTCTGCCAGTTGCAGCATAGGTGAACATCTGTCCTCCTCATAAAAAAGGTCTTAGCAAATAACAAAAATAGTTCCCATTTATCCCATTTATCAGGCTTATTAAAAGCCTGGCTCAATGGACTTAGAAAGTTTGTTAGACACTTTATTCACCTCACTTGATGTGAACCTCATACAATTTTTTTATGAAGCCCCATTTGTAAGTGAAGAAATGGAAGCTTGGAGTCAACTACTTGGCCAAGGTCATACAGCTCCTCAGCAGCTGAGCGAGGACTCAGGTCCAAGCCTGTTTTTAAAACCAGCACTTTTAGCCCAGTTCTCAAAGCTCCCCTGAGCTTGCCCATCTGGCCCTGTGATGGATGAAGAAAGAGGCCCGGGTTCAGAGGTGTGAAGGGGTTTGCTCAAGGTAGCAGCATGTAAATGTCAAAGGTGGAACATACACCCAGGCCTCCATGTGTCTGAATGCCACATCGTGGCCTGCCCATCCCCCTGAGCCCAGGCGTTGGGCTTGTGAACCCTCTCAGTTGGGCAGGACAGGGCAGGGTTCTTCTCCCTTCTTCCTCCTTCCCTCCTTCCCTGCAGGCCCCTTCCACTCCCCTCCCTCCCCACCTCTCCCGCTTTCCCGCTGGTAATTGCTTCCATCTGGTTCGCCTGCCCGCTCCTATTCCTTTAGAAATGCATCCCGGCTGCCGCCCACATGGCTGCAAGGCCTCATCAGACAACGTGGGGACACGTGGGGAAGGGGCGGGGTCCTACCAGGGTCTGAGCCCGGGGAACCGGCCAAGGTGCTGCTCCTGGCTTCTGGCACCCCCAGGTTCCTACCAGGCGGAAGCACCTTTGCTGTCTGGCCCTCCTTGACACCCGTCCTGAGCTGCTCAAGGCTAGAGAGGCTCCCTGAAGCCTGGATTCTCCATCCAATGTGTCTCATCTGCCCTGCAACCACATCCCTCCCTGTCCCTTAGAGGTGTGGTCTGACAAGAGATCCAGGGTCATCAGGGGACACAGAACCCCCTGGGCTCTAATCATTGGGAGGGAAGCCATGTACAGGACTGACGGTGGCAGAGACTCAGGGGCTTGGGGACCTCTGGGCATATGAGAGCAGAGCCAACTCGTTTTATTTGGTCCCAAGCAGTTGTCTCAGAAGCAGAGAAATGAAGCCTCATATTTTGCCTTGATGTAAAATAAGATGTGCACATCCTAATATTGTTTTTAATACTCTATTGGCTCCGTTGTGGAAGACTCTTCATAGGCTGGGTGGGGAGAGATGCCTGTGGGGTCCTCACTATGGCCATCTGGAGGTTTCAGTGCATTGCGTCTGCCTGTGGAGGGGGCAGGTACCCCATCATTTGAAGATGCCGGTGCGTAACTGGTGACCTTGACAGAGGAGATGCAGGCGTTGACTGGGAAATGTTTGTGGTGTAGAATGGGTTAGAAGTTTTTCAAGGTGTTTTCCTGCTTGAGACTTTAGGATTTTAAGGTAAGCTCCAGGAACCTGTCTGTCTTGTTCTCTGCTATATTCTTTCTTCCTGTCTTTTTTGGTTTTTTTTTTTGCATTAGGGTCTTACTTTGCCGCCTATGCTGGAGTGCATTGGTACAATCATGGCTCACTGTCATTACCCCACACTGGCTGGCATCTGCTCTTGCATTCGGTGCCACTCCAGGCCCTACCTGGGCACGTTCTCTGGGTCTCTCCTCAGAGAGGCTGTTCTAGAGGTTGTCCCAATGGAGTTGGGAATTCTTCCTCTCAGAGTGGCTCAGAGGTTTTCACTTTCCATTACAGGGAAGGGATCACTCTGTCTCAGATTAATACAAATGGTTGTTGCATGCCTACCGGGTTCCAGGACCTGACTGAGGAGGAGCTGGCTGAGCGGCCCGTAGGAGATGGAGAGGGAACCTGGGCCTCCAGTGGGATCGGAAGTCCAAGCCTACAGATCACCATCAAGGCAGCCACCAGAGCCTGGCCAAGCTCTTGGTGCCTCTGAGATGGCCCTTGGGTCCTGGAGAGCAGGGCAGTCAAGTGGTGAGCGGTGGAGCCCCTGAGCTCACAGTACCTGCTGCCTGCTCTGACTGCTCAGTTAACACTGGGCCAGCTGTTGGACATTTCTCTGAAGCAAGCTGGTGGTTTAGCTCCTGCTTCTTGTTCTCCTCACCTTCAGAATCCTTCCTTCCTAAGAACCTCGGCCTCCTGGGCTCAGGAGAGCCTTCTGCTTCAGCCTCCCATAGCTGGGACTACAGGTACGCACCACCATGCCCTGCTCATTTCTTTTTTTTTTTTTTTTTGAGTTGAAGTCTCACTCTGTCACCCAGACTGAAGGGCAGTGGCACACTCACGGCTACCCCCTGTCGACCTGCTGGGCTTTGGTGGTCCTTCCACCTCAGCCTCCCAAGTAGTCAGAACTATAGGCACACGCTACCACACCTGGCTAATTTTTTTTTTTTTTTTTTAAGAGACAAGGTCTCGCCAAGTTGCCCAGGCTGGTCTCGAACCCGCAGGTTTAGGCGATCCACTAGCCTTGGCCTCCCAAAGTGCTGGGATTACAGGCTGAGGCACCAAGCCTGGCCCATTTCTTAAATTTTTTTGTAGAGACAAGGTCCTGCTATGTTGCCTAGGCTTGTCTTGAACTCCTAGACTCAAGCAGTCCTCTTGCCTCAGCCTCACATAGTGCTGAGATTATAGGCGTGAGTCATCACGCCCAACCTCACTGCTTCATTTCTTTATTTAAGGGATGAGGTGTCACCATGTTGCCCAGGCTGGTCTTGAACCCGAGGGCTCCACTTCGCAAAGTGCTGGGATTACAGGCGAGAGCCACTACACCTGGCTGCTATATTCTTTTTTTTTTTTTTTTTTAAAGTTGGAGTCGCACTCTGTTGTCCAGGCTGGAGTGCTATGGCATGCTTACTGCCACCGCAGCCTCTACCTGCTGGGTTTAGGCGATCCTTCCACTTCAGCCTTCCAAATAGCCAGAACTACAGATGCATGCCACCACACCTGACTAGTTTTTGTGATTTATTGAAGTGACAAGGTTGTCCCAAACCCCTGGGCTTAGGCAGTCCTCTTGTCTTGGCCTCCCAAAGTGCTGGGATTACAGGCTGAGCCACCGTGCCCGGCCTATATTCTTAATGCCTAGAATGATATCTAGCAAATAATAAGTGCTCAATAGATATTTGTTTGATGAATGAATAGAAAATGTAGCTCGGGTATTCTAACTTTGTCTTTACTGCATTTTACTTTGCTTTGTCCTTCTCCTAGGGCAAAGGGAGAAGAGCTTCCCTTTTGCCATAAGAGCTGTTTGCCAGAGAAGGGCCTGGCCCCAGCCATGCACTGCTACCTTGGGGACCTCTCTTCAAACACCAGAGAGGCAGGTGGGAGCCCAGGTTCCGATGGGCAGGAGTCAGTCCCCTAAGGAGGGCATGCTCCCATTCCATCTATCCCAGGGTCAGCTGGTTATATTTCCATCCCTGTCACCTGTGTCCAGGAACCTTCAGGTCTCTCACAGCCTGGCCCTAACCTGATCTCCAGTCCCTTTGTTAGTTCTCTCCTTATTCGGGATCTAAGAAAGGTGCCCCTGGGGGATGGAACCCTCTCTTGGGTGGCATCTCAGGAGTAAAGGCTTAGGAGGAGGGCTTCACCCACGTTTGCTTCAGCCTGAGCAACTTTTTATTCCTTCTACAGAATGGGCTTCCACTTAAAATTTCTTTTGAAGCTGCAACAGAGAGTTTCTTGGCTTACCATTTTTTTGGAAAACCCCCATTCGACTTCAGTAAGACTGTTCTCACTTTCCCGGCATCACGCCACATGTATTCTCACCTTTGTGTCCACTGTCCTTTCAAATGACTTGGGCACTTGGTAATGACCTTGGTAAATTGCAGTTGTCTTTCAGAATCAGCTAGACCCCCTGTCCTGTGAAGACCCCCCTGACTGCCCAGCACTTTCCATTTCTCCCCCTGCATTCTTCACTCCCTGGGGGTCCCATGTGTGTGACAGGGAGGGGATTCTGTGCTGGGACGAGCCCAGAGTGGACCTCAGTGGGGCATGAACTGAACCAAAGGCAGATGGTCCTGGGGGCAGTGCCCTGGCTGGTGGTGTGGAGCCACCCATGATTTGTATTCCCAGAGGGGGGTTCCCAGCTCTTCCCTCTGCTCAGGGCCTTCAGCGGAGCACGCAGCCTGCCTTTGTTAGCCTCTGTTTCCTCCTAGGAGAAATCGACACTTCTTAATGAGATAGCATTGCTGATAATATCTAGCGCCTGGAATCTAGTACTCCATAAATGCTGGCTGGTGTGCTTTTCTGGGATTTCAGGGTGGGACCCAGAGACTGAAGAGTATCTACTTTCTGGCCCAGGAAAAGAGGGACAGGTGGCCTGCCAGGAGCCCTCCTGGTGGACGACGTCCTTTGTCTCCTCTCTGGCCACTGGCCAACTATGTGACCTCAGGCAGGTTTCGGCCTTTCAGACTTGACTGGCTCTCAATCAGCAGGTGTGTTAATTGGGGTAATAGTATCTGCCCCACCTCACAGGATGATGATGCACAACGGATGAGGTAAACATTCTTCATGCGAGCGAGGCCTCAGAGGTCAGCTGCTCCTCACTAGGTGGCAGGGCAAGGCCCGCAACTGTCTCCTTCACTGTGGCATCCCCAGCCCCAGCACTGTGCCACCACACAGGAGCTGCTCCATAAAGTTTCCTTTTGCATATGAGGGAGCAGAGACTCAGAAAAGCAAATTACTTGTTCAGGATCACAGAGTGTCTCTCCACAGGAAGGGAGGAAGAGGGGACAGCCCAGTTGGGTTAAGACTCAGGAGGGACTTTGGCTCTCTCTGCCTCTCCATTTCACCCTCAGCCCTCACCTTGTGCCTTTCCCATTTAGCCTGTCCTCCAGGCCCTAAAGATCTAGAGTTGTTGAGGTTGAAAGTCCCTGGGGCATGGTAGGCTTCTAAGATGGGGGGGGAAGCTAAAGCGAGTAGTCTAGAAATACCCCCCCGCAGCTGGGCTGGACAGGCTGGCAGAAGAGGGGGTGGTGCTGGAGTGCAGGAGGCTGTCCTCACAGGCAGTGTGGGCTCCTTCTCCAAACTTCTGGGCCCCTCTCCTTCTTGTCCTGTTTGGTCCCTTTTCTTTTCTTTCTTTTTTTTTTTTTTTTGAGTTGGAGTCTCACTGTCGCCCAGACTGGAGTGCAGTAGCCGCTCCCAGCCACTGCGGCCTCGACCTGCTGGGCTCCGGCGATCCTTCTGCCTCAGCCTTCCAAGTAGCTGGAACTACAGGCACGCGCTACCACGTCCGACTAATTTTTTATTTATTTATTGTAGAGATGAGGTCGCCAAGTTGCCCAGGCGGGTCTCGAACCCGTGGGCTCAGGCAGTCCACTCACCTCAGCCTCCCAAAGGAGCAGGATTACAGGCTGAGCCACCGAGCCCGGCTGGTCCCTTTTTCAATTCCTCTTGGCTTGCTTTCTCTCCTCCATTTCTTTTATCGGGGTACTAGTGAGGATTTACTATATCGAGAAAGTTGCTTGCCAGGGGAAGGAGGGTACACCTCATCAACAAGGTTACCTGCATAAAGAAGGAAGGAATGAAAGGAGGAAGGAAGGGAGGGAGAAAGTAAGTTGCATGCAGGTGAAGTTTGGGCTTCTAGCTGGCCCTCTCTGTCCCTGATAGTGGACCAGGTCCTCAGTGTATTGCCACATTCCCCCTTCCTCCTCTCTCTCTTCCCAGCAGTGTCTGTTTCTTTCACCTTCTTCAGTGACCTCTTTTCTTTCATTTCTGCCTCCTCCTCTTTCTCTCTTTCCTCTTGATTCTCTGTTCCTCTTCTTTCCTCTGTTCCTCACTGAGAGGAAGGGAGGGTGGGAGGAGGGAGGTGCGTTGGTCTTGATCTCGTGTCAAGTTCTTCTCGTGTCACAGTTCTTCTCGTGTCCCAGGATGGGGAGGGGGTAGATTTCAGGTCCCCTGACCTCTGTCTGTTGAGGCTTTTGGCTTGCTTTCCTTGGAAAGGAAGGAGACTGGGACTTTTCTGAGGATGAGGGCCTCAGCATTCAAGTTGGCCTGATTTGGCAGCTAGACTCCTGGTGTGGCCAGCTTGGGTTCCCTGGAGGGCCAAGATGTTTGGGAGCCCCTTCACTGGGGGCCCAAAGGAGAAGGGGGCAGCAGCTCCTCCTGGTGACAGCGCCAACATATTAGAAAGGAAAAGGTGGGTCGGGTGTGGTGGCTTAAGCCTGTAATCCCAGCACTTTGGGAGGCCGAGGTGAGGGGATTGCCTGAGCCCACAGGGTTGAGAATAGTCCAAGCAACTTGGCGAGACCTCATCTCTACAATAGAAAATCAAAAAAGTAGGCGGGCATGGTAGCATGCACCTGTAGTTTTGGCTATGTGGAAGGCTGAGGTAGAAGGATCACCTAGCCCAGCATGTCAACGCCGGGGTGACTGTGAGCATGCCACTGCATTCCAATCTGGGCAACAGAGTGAGACTACAATTCAAAAACAAGAAAGGAAAAGGCTCTTTCAGCAGTTGGGCTTGGTGAAGGTACTGTGCCTGTCCGGAGGGTGCAAAACTTGAATCATCAGCTAAACTCCCTGGGCCCTCACCCATCTCCTTGGCCATCTTCCTGGAAAGGAAGGTGGGATCTTGTCCTGGAACCTGAGGGTCCAAAAAAAGGGCTGGCAGGTGGAGCTTCCCCAGGATCTGACCTGCACCCTTCAACCTCCTTTTTCCAGAACACAAGCTGTTTCCCCCAGAGGAATCTGCTAGGAGGGGGTTGGCCAGAGCAGAGAGGGAGTTTTGCACCGACCCCCTCCAGGTGAGCACTTGACAGCTTGTTGTGTTTGAGTCTACACAAGCGTATATGGGCATGCATCCTTGTGTGGACAAGAACACAGGGTACACTTGTACAGGTCACTCCTTGTACCAGGCCTGGTACTGTGCTGCCCAGCTCCCAGCCCAGAACTTGCTGCTGTGGTGTTTGTGACTCTGGCTTTGACTGTAGCTTTGTTCTATCTTAGGGACCAGCTGGTCCTGAGCTGTGACCCACACAGTGGTGACTGATCCCTGGCCACCCATTCAGTCGCCTGGGGGCTCTGGGGCGAGTGTTCGCCTCTCTCTCCCAAAATGGAGGCATGTAGGGGCTCCCTGCCCAGAGTCTCAACCCTGCCAAGACGAAGGGAATGGGGAACAGCTGCGTTGGCCGATTCCTGCTCCATATGGATTTGGTTTGACAACAAAGCTCCTTCTGTGTGTTCTCAAGCCCTTTACATAACCGGGGGCTGAGGAGGGTGGCGGGAGGAAGGAGGAGATGGGGACCAGGAGACACCAGGCCGGGATGGCTGGAAAGGAGATGGGGACTAGGAGGAGGGAGGAGGAGGAGAGAGATCACTGAGAGGGAGAGTGGGAGGAGGGAGAAGCGTTGGTCTTGACCTCACAGTTCTTCTCGTGTCCCGGGATGGGGAGGGGGTAGATTTCAGGTCCCCTGACCTCTGTCTATTGAGGCTTTTGGCTTCCTTTCCTTGGGCCCTTCCCACCAGTCATGGATGGGCAGAGGAGGAGACTGGGACTTGCCTGAGGATGAGGCCAGCTGGGGTTTGGGGCTGAGAGGTTGGTTCTTGGCCCCACCCTGGAGCTGAACAAATGCCATGACAGGGAATCTTTTTCCTGTCTTGCCCCCTGGGCTTCTGTTGCCTCCTCCTAGGTCCCAGCCTGGATTTCAGAGCCCACTGACCACCTCTCTTGTGCTCATAAGCACCGACTAATGGCAGGCTTTTCCTGTGCCCTGCCAGGCAGGTCCCAGGCCCCTTCCCAGATCTCTCAGCCAACCTCTCATGCAGGGTGCCCAGCTCTAGGCATTTGCCCACCCCTCAGAGGCCCTGTGGCTTTGATCCCTGCTGTCCTCACCTCAATGATCAGATATTCTCTTCTGACCATCCCTGCAGCTGTCCAAGTAGAGGGAGAAGCAAATGTTCTCTTTGGGGAACTGGTGGACTGATAGCCCAGCAAGGCCAGGTGAGCTGGCCAGGTGGGGGTGGGGGCCTGTGTTCTGGAGTGTTGATCCCTTCAGCTGCTCCTAGTCATGGGGGAGCAGGCACTTAGAGGAGGCCAGGATGATTAGTGGGTTCTGGGCTCTCAGATGGGGCTGGGCCCACTACAGGGGCTTGTGCTCCTGGGTTTTCTCAGCACCTGCCACTTCTCTTGCCTCTCAGTGTTTCTGAGTTTTTCTGGCACCAGCTTCCTTGGGAAGAGCCTCTGGATTTGCATTGACCTTAAAGGTGCTGCTTGTCCCAGGCTGCAGTGGAGTGAGGGCTACATTCTTCCAGCTTAAGCACAAGGACAGTTCCTAAGGGACAGGGAGGAGGAACCACTGGATAGGCCTTATAATGTCCAAGACAGGGGTTTTGGGCGTAAGAGGGCAGACAACCTGGGGTTCAGGCATTTGGTGAGACCCCTGGCACCACCCTCAATTGTTGTAGGGTCCCTACCCAGGGGATATTCCCTAGATGCTGGCCTGGCTAGTCTGTGGAGTGGTGGGTGTGGAGCACAGCCCTGACCTGCTAAACAAGCCCTAGACTCTGGAATCCTCTGTCCACAGGCCCTGATCAGGCCCTGACTATCCCGCCCATCACCTCCCCCAGCTGTGGGTGCCGCATGATTCTGAATTGGCTAAAGCCTCAGGGCTTGAGCCCAGACGTTCTGAGCAGGCTGCGGGTAGCTGGTGGAGGACTTTCAGGTT
The DNA here is from genome assembly GCA_027257055.1 of Cephalopachus bancanus. Lineage (NCBI taxonomy): Eukaryota > Metazoa > Chordata > Mammalia > Primates > Tarsiidae > Cephalopachus > Cephalopachus bancanus. The sequence continues at coordinate 76,349 of JAPVLO010000326.1, forward strand.
CCTGGATTTGAATGCTGGGTGGGCTGAGAGGACAGTCCCTGTCACTCAGACTAGACACAGGTACAGAGAAGCTGGGATGAGCCCAGAGGATGGTAAGTGTGTTCTGTGTGGACGCTGGGGCAGGGAGTACCCTCCACTGGGCAGCAATCTGGGCATTATGCTTGACCACGGCCACAGGCTGCCCCACGACATGCCCAGCCGAGCAGGGGATGCCAGGAGCCAGACTCTACCTGGAAGCTGAGCTTGACTAGGCAGATGGGAGGGACACCACGGCTTTCCTTTCCCCGGGTTTGGAGGGGAAGAGATCCCCAGGGCTGGCCTAGCCAGTCCCTGCTCCCTTGAGGCTCCAGGCTGCCTGACTGTAGCTCCAGGGACCTGTAGGCTGACAAACAGACAAACAAACTCGCTGGAACCGGAGTCCAAGGAACCTAGTAGGCCTGAGGGGAGACAGAGCCGCAGCAGCTAAGTCCAGCTGCCAGACCAGCCCTGAGGAATGGGGAAAGAGATTGCTGTGGCTGAGGGAGCCCCTCAGGACCCGGAAGCTGTATGTGGGGGCTGGGTTGGAGGTTGGGTTGAGGATGGGGTGGGAAGAGGGGGAAGAGAACTGAGAGAGTGTGTATGGAGGGGTTCACAATGGTCTTGCATGTCTGAGTAGGGGCCAGTGTGTTTGTGTCTAGGGACTTGTGTGCAGGGTATTGCTATGGGATGGCCAGTGGGGTGTGGGCTATGGGGCAGAGGACAGTAGATTTGGAAAGGAGCTGCCCCTTCTTTCGGGCTCAGGGTGTGGACACGGCTCTGAGTGGGTAGACGGATTCACCTCCACATTTCCTAGAAGGGGAGGGTGAACCCATGCCTGAGGAGGCCCTGGGTTGTTACTGATGACCTGAGCCTTATCCAGCCTCTACCCAGCAGTCTAGTGGCAGTGCCCTCCCTCCCTCTCTGGACAGCTGCAGGGTCCTTTGTAGCTGTGGACTGGATCCTGCAGCCAGACAGAGAGGTGAGTGTGGTTGGGTTAGTGGTGGGAACAGTGGGGTGGCCCCTCCTTTTGCTGGGCTGGGGCAGAGCTTGAATGGGAGGGCCTGCCCCATGTCTGTGGAGTCCAGGGCCAGGAGTCACCATTGTCTTCCAGGTGCCGAGTGCCCCTTTGTGTGAAGTCTGTGCTTGGGCGGCGGACTTTCCATACCAGGATGCATTGCGAAGCTCAGGACACCCCTAAGGACTTGCTCTTGTACCCTTATTTAACAGATTCTGTATTGTTCCAGACTAGCCCTTTGAGGGGCAAGTAGGGAAGGGGGGATGTGTCACCTGTGGCTCTCCTGGGACCACACAGGTGCCCCAGTATTAGGAAGTGGGTACAGCCGTATCAAAGGTGGCCAGAGCTGGTTCTGCAGAAACCACACCCGCTTTTGAAAGGGGTTTCTATGTGAGCACAGGGGAAGTGATGTAGAGAAAGACAAACAGGACTGGGTGACTCTACCAGCCTCTCCAGGGGTGCTTCTGGAAAAGCCCCGACCTATGCACACCTAGAGCTTTGTACTGGGCTGTTCTGAACTTGGGGAGGAGAGGGAGGGGTGAACAGCTGTAAATGCTGTTGCTGCTCGTCTCCACTGAACTTTCTCCTAAAGTAGGATGAGTAACCCCTCTGGGTGGACAAGGCGGGTGGTGCACGTTCTGGGGTCTGAGATCCGCTGCTTCCATTTCTCCAGAAAAGATCCTTGGAGCTATGGCTGCCTGCCCATCACCTGCCCTTCAGGGTAGTGTCATGTTTTAATCCCCATGCCCCCAACGGAACACCTGAGACCTGCAGAATGGCTGTCCTCTGTGAGGGGCTTGTGCAGGTAAAGGGCAAGCCAGAATTCAGGTCCAGATATGTGAGATGCCAACATTTATATTCCTTATTTTTTCCTTTTTCTGTCTTTTCTTCTTGTGAAACTTTTAGTTGAAAGTGTATGCCAGTCACCAGTTAAACAATACAAAAGGGACAATGACATAAAGAATGTCTCTCCCATTCTAGACACTCATCCCCAGGTCTGCCCTCTTGAACCGCAATAAACTTTGTTTTTTTCTGCATCCTTCTGAGTAATCTATTCATGTACAGACATATTTATGAATGAATGTAACTCCTTTGTTAAAGTGCATTGAGATTACAGTGTGACTGTTCTCTACCTGTCTTTAAAATTTTAATGCTATGTTTTGGAGATCACTTGACATGCATACATTTGTATACTCTTTTTCACAGAGGCATAGTGTTTTTTTGTCTGTGTCCTGATGCCTTTTTTTTTGAGTCAGAGTCTTACTCTGTCACCCAGGCTGGAGTGCAGTAGCATGCTCACAGCCACCGCAGCCTCAATCTGCTGGGCTCAGGTGATCCTTCCACTTCAGCTTTCCAAGTAGCTGGAGCTACAGGTGCACACCACCACACCTGGCTCATTTTTTGATTTATTGTACAGATGAGGTTTCACCAAATTGCCCAGGCTGGTCTCGAACCTGTGGGCTCAGGCAATCCTCTCACCTTGGCCTTCCAAAGTGCTGGGATAGGCGTGAGCCACCATGCCTGGTCTTCCTGAGGCCTTTTAACAGGTATGTCTGTGAGGATTTCAAGTTGGCTTTATCTTTTGTTTCAGAAAATGTGCTGCAGTCAACATCCTGATAGACAAGACTCTATGCAAACATAGGATAATTATTTGTAGATTAAACCTCTAGCCATGGACCAAATACCACTCCCACAAAGGTGGCCCGGTTGTCGCTTCCAGCATACATCTGTGAGAGGGCTCGTTTCTCCAGCCTCCACCAACATTGCACAGATCAGACTCCTTGTCTTTTGCTGCTATGATTGGTGAGAACAATGTCTTAACCACACTGGAATTTTTACTTTTATTTTTTGTGTTGAGATCTCACTCTGTTGCCCAGACTAGAGTGCAGTGGCACAATCATAGCTCACTGCAGCCTCAAATTTCTGGGTTTAAGTGATCCTCCCTCCTCAGCCTCCTAAATTGCTGGGACTATGGACATGCACCAACATGCCCAGCTAATTGTTTCTTATTTTTTGCAGAGATGAGGTCTTACTATGTTGCCCAGGCTGTTTTCATACCACTGGACTCAAGCTATCCTCCACATTGGCCTCCCAAAGTGCTAGAATTATAGTCATGAACCACTGCACCCCACCCCCCAACGCTGGAATTTTCAACATAGATGAGTGTATTTTCTTATGTGCCTTTTATGTTTCTTTACAATAAAGTATCTATTTATGTCTTTAGCCTTTTTTTGTTGTTATTTTTTATTTTTTTAAGAGACGGTCTGGCTTTGTTGCACAGGCTGGAGTGCAGTGGCAACAAATGATAGGTCACCACAGCCTTGACGTCCTTGGCTCAAGCAATCCTCCCGCCTCAGCCTCCCGAGTAGAAGGGACTAAAGGTGCATGACACCAGGCCTGGCTAATTTTTAAATTTTATATAGAGATGGGAGTCTCGCTGTGTTGCCCAGGCTAGTTTTGAACTCCTGGCCTCAAGCGATCCACCTGCCTCAGCCTCACGAAGTGCTGGGATTACATGTGTGAGCCACCATGTATGACCCTTTCGCCTATTTTAAAATTTCTTGTTTTCTCTTAATTTAAAGACAATTTTTGATCTGCATGAACACATTACAGTTTAAGGGAATTAAGTGATATGTTTTATCTATATTGTAAATATGCTTCTTAGATTTTCATTTGTCTTTTATTTTTTATTTTTTTGAGTTGGATTCTCATTCTGTCGCCCAGACTGGAGTGCAGTGGCCACTCCTGGCCACCGCAGCCTCCACCTGCTGGGCTCCGGCGAGCCTTCTGCCTCAGCCTTCCAAGTAGCTGGAACTACAGGCGCACGCTACCACACCCGGCTATTTTTTAAAAAATTTATTGTAGAGATGAGGTCTTGCCAAGCTGCCCAGGTGGGTCTCGAACCCGTGAGCTCAGGCAATCCACTCACCTCGGCCTCCCAAAGTGCTGGGATTACAGGCTGAGCCACTGAGCCCGGCCATGATTTTCATTTGTCTTTTAAATATCATTTCTCTCTTCCTCCTCCTCTCCTCTTCTTTCTCTCCCTTCTCTCTCTTTCTCTCTCTCTCTCTCTCTCTTTCTCTTTCTCAGTCTCACATTTTATGTGGATAAATATATCCATCTTTCTTTGTTTAGCCTCTTCATTTATATTTCTTTAAAATCTGTTCTTTTCTTAATATGAAAATATTTCAAACACAGAAAAATTAATATAACAGACTTTCATGTGATAATCAGACTTAACAAAAGTTTATATTATCCTATGTTATTATGCTAGGTTATTTTTCTTTCTTTCTTTCTTTTTTTTTGAATTGGAGTCTCACTCTGTCGGCCAGACTGGAGTGCAGTGGCTGCTCCTGGCCACTGCAGCCTCGCCCTGCTGCAGGGGCTCCAGCGATCCTTCCGCCCCAGCCTTCCAAGTAGCTGGAACCACAGGCACGTGCTACCACACCCAGCTAATTTTTTGATTTATTGTAGAGATGAGGTCTCACCAAGTTGCCCAGGCGGGTCTCGAACCCGCAGACTCAGGCAATCCACTCACCTCAGCCTCCCAAGGCGCAGGATTACAGGCTGAGTTACCGAGCCCGGCTACTAGGTTATTTTTCTTTTAAGAAATATAATATTATATACTGGGTGCAGCGGCTCATGCTTATAATCCCAGCACTTTGGGAGGCTGAGGTGAGAGGATTGCCTGAGCCCGTGGGTTCAAAACCAGCCTGGGCAACTTGGCAAGACCTCATCTCTACAATAAATCAAAAGTGAGCCGGGTGTGGTGTCATGTGCCTATAGTTCCAGCTACTTAGAAGACTGAGGCGGAAGAATCACCTGAGCCCCACAGGTCGAGGCTGCAGTGGCCGTGAGCGTGCCACTGTACTCCAGCCTGGATGACAGAGTGAGACTCCAACTAAATAAAAATAAATATAATATTACAAGTATAGAACTAAAGACTTGCACCTGTGACCTATTTTATTCTTCCCTATCTTCCCACAATGTGATTTTTGCTTACAGTTGGGGGCACACCTATATTTTATTCTTTTATCATGCACATACGCATATACCATTTATCCACATATAAATATAGTGTTGTTGTTGACTCATACTTTATGTATCTTTTGGCAGCACTTTAAAAAGTTAGTGTTATGTGTTCAAGTTTATCTCAGTTGATCCATATAGATTAATTTCTTCAGTTCAAATGGCTATATCATATTCAATTGCATGACTGTGCCCAAGTTTACATGGCCATCCCTCATCTGATGGATAGTTGATTTGCTTCCATGCTGTGCTATTGCAGCAGTGCTTAGTAAACATTCTTGAATGGGGTGTCCCCATGCAAGGTGGGGGGAGGGTCCTATGGGTTATACTTTGCAATAACCAGATTTTTTTTTTTTTTTTGAGTTGGAGTCTCACTCTGTCGCACAGACTGGAGTGCAGTGGCCACTCCCGGTCACTACAGCCTCGATCTGCTGGGCTCCGGCAATTCTTCCACCTCAGCCTTCCGAGTAGCCGGAATTACAGGTGCGCGCTACCATGCCTAGCTAATTTTTTGATTTATTGTAGAGATGAGGTCTCGTCAAGTTGCCCAGGAGGGTCTCGAACTCAGGCAATCCACTCATCTCAGCCTCCCAAAGGGGCAGGATTACAGACTGAGCGACTGGGACCGGCGATTTTTTTTTTTTTTATTGTAGAGATGAGGTCTCACCATGTTACTCAGGCATGTCTTGAACCCCTGAGTTCAGGCAATCCTCTCGCCTCTGGCCCCCAAAGTGCTGGGAATCCAGGTGTGAGCCACCATGCATGGCCAAATATCTGGCTTTCATTTGCATTCCCTGGTCACTAGTGAGCTTGAGCATCTTTTCATGTGTCTGTTATGTGTTTGGGTTTAATCTGTGAATTGCCTTTTTGTATCCTTTGCTTTTTTTATTGTTTCAATTGTAAAAATTGTGGTAAATGCACAAATGTAAGGTTATATTTACCATCTTAACCCTTACTGTATATAGTTTCTTTCACTTAGCATAATGTCTTCAGGGCTGGTCCATGTTGTAGCATGCGTCAGAATTTCCTTTCTTTTTGAGACTGAATAATATTCTATTGTATGCATAGGCCACAGTTTGCTCATCCATTCATCTGTCGATGAACACTTGCTTCCTCATTTAAGCTGTTTGAATCATGCTGCAGTAACATGGGTGTACAAATATCTCTTTGAGATCCTGATTTCACTTCTTTTGGGTATGCACCAGAAGTGGGATTGTTGACTCCTAGGATGTCCTTTGCTTTGCTTTTTGGTTATTGTTTTCTCCTGGGCAGGAAGGATCAAGAGGGAAATGTGCCCCTGGACCCCCTGACTGGGAGTCTGGGGCAGGTACATGCAGGCACCGAATTTCTCTGTTATTTATGCTGGGCCCGGGCCTGTCCTCTGACTCCCACCTTGTCACATTGGCTTTAGCTTTCTCACCCTGAGAATGGAATTCAAAGCCTCTGCCCCTCCCAGCTGACACCAGAGTATGATTTTCTAGTGGCTCCCTGTGGTGTCTTGTGACTGGCAGCTGATAAATGGGTGATGCCGTGTTTCTATCCAGGAGTTTGCAGTGCCAGGCTGTAGGGGCAGCTGGGGGTGGCCCATGGAGCTGAAGGTGGGGGATAAAGAGCTTTCTTGTGCTACAGTGGGACTGCCTGTCTTCCTTCTTTTCCTCTGAGCTCGGCTGGCTGAGATGACTTCCACATGTGTCCTTGAGGCTGTTAGTTTAATAATGGAGTGAGGCCACAGCGTCCACCCCGGGGCTGCATCAGAGGGGCTGGAGGGAATTTTACCTACTGTTTCTGCCTCTTCCACTCATGCTCCGCCTACACTGTGACAATTCTGACCCAGTGGAGAGATTCGTTTATTAACTCAACAAATTTGTGTTGAGAGCCTATTGTGTGCCGACACTATTTTTTAAAATTTTTGTTTGAGACAGGGTCTTGTTCTGTTGCCCAGGCTCGAGTGTAATAGTTTGATCATGGCTCATTATAGCCTCGAACTGATCCTTCTGCTTCAGCCTCCTTAGTAGCTGGGACTACAGGCATGTGACACTACACCTGGCTAATATTTTTTGTTTTTTGTAGAGATGGGGTCTTGCTAAGTTGCCCAGGCTGGTCTTGAACTCCTGGCCTCAAGCAATCCTCCTTCCTTGGCCTCCCAAAATGCTGGGATGACAGGTGTCATGGGTATTATTTTAGACATTGGTGATAACAGCATAACATTGGTGAGCAAAACAAGAACAAAATGTTTGCTAGTGGAGGGGGAGATCTGCAAGGTTAGTGTGTGTGTGGAGTTGTTGGGATGTAGGGATATGAGTCAAGAGCTGGATGAATAGATATATAAGCCCAGATCTAGGGAAAAAACATTCCAGATGGAGGGAACAGAAGATGCAAAGGCCCAGAGGAAGGAGTGTGCCTAGCCAGCCTCCAGGGCCTGGTGAGGCTGGTGTGGGTGGAGCAGACTCTGAAGAAGAGCTGGGAAAGGAGGAAGGAGGTGCTGGCCAGTAGACCACATGGATCCCTAAGGGTCAAAGCAAGGACTCGGGTGCTCCCCGTAAGTGAAATGAGGTGCCCGTAGAGGGTTTTGAGCTGAAGAGGAGTGATACAGATGACCAGTCCATCCTGGGGAATTGCACCTAGTCAGCCATGTGTACCCGAGAGCCTTGGTCAAGGTGAACTACAGCCCCGTGGGAGAGCTTCCAAGGCCTGCATCCTCATCTCGCCACACCTAGCAGTTGTATTAATTACATGAAACACACAGTCCAGAGTGGTCCCCTCTGGAGTACTGGTAGGGAACATCAAGATGAGAGGAGATGCTGGGGACTGACTGATAACACTGAGACTCACACTCCGGGACAGGCTGGTGGAATGTGTGGCAGCAGGTGTAGACAGTCCTGTGCCGATGCTCAGGAGGGGAGCCAGAGGAGCACAGTGCCCACAAGGCCTGGCTTACAGCAGAGGAAGTCAGTCTGTGCCAGTGGTGTGACACGGCTGCGAGAAGTGATGGCATTTGTGGAAGTCTGGTGTCCATCTGGAGGGCTTTAGTGATCCCACCAGTACGTGCTCAAGAGCTTCCAGAAGAGCGCTAGGGCTTGGGGCCAGATGTCTCACATGAGGAAGTGCCTGGAAGGGGTGGAGGCTCATTATTGCTGTTTGAAACCTTTGAAGGACTTTAATGTGCCAGAGGGCCCCTTTCCTCTAGCTGTTCCAAATGGCAGGGCTGGACATCCCAGAGGTCTTAGAGTCTAGGATGCCAGTCCTTCACAGGCACCCTACATTTTTTGGTTTTTTTTTTTAGAGATAGGGTCTTGCTCTGTCATGCAGGCTGGTATACAATGGCATGATCATTCCTTAATGCAGCCTCAAACTCCTGGACTGAAGCAAACTTTCCACTTCAGCCTCCCATGTAGGTGGAACTATTGAGGACACATAATGGTTTTAGGAGAGGTAATAGTGGTGGAGGTTAGGAGTATGGCTCCAGGCTAAGTGACAGCGTTCCAGTTCCAGCTCTACCCTTCACTAGCTGTACAAGCTGGGCTCCTATTGACCTTTTTCACGCCTCAGTTTCTTGTCTCCACAGTGAAGGTTGGCACAGTATTGAACTCAATAGGTGGAGGCAACAGTTTTACAGCCCTTAAAAATGTGTGAGCCGGGCTCGGTGGCTCAGCCTGTAATCCCACACCTTTGGGAGGGTGAGATGAGTGGATTGCCTGAGCCCGCGGGTTCAAGACCCCCCTGGGCAACTTGGCAAGACCTCATCTCTACAATAAATCAAAAATTAGCCGGGCGTGGTAGCGCGTGCCTGTAGTTCCAGCTACTTGGAAGGCTGAGGCGGAAGGATCGCCGGAGCCCAGCAGGTCGAGGCTGCCGTGGCCGGGAGCGGCCACTGCACTCCAGTCTGGGTGACAGAGTGAGACTTCAACTAAAAAAAAAAAAAAAAAATGTGTGGCATAGTAGTCCTCAATTTTTTGTAATGTTTGGAGACCTTCTGTTTGTCCCAACTGAGGTGTGGGATGGTCTGTAGGCATCTCATATATAGAGACCAGAGATGCTATTAAATATCCCATTATGTACAAGGTGAACAACAGTGAACTCTCTGGGCCCTAAGACCAGTGGTGCAGAGGTGGAGAGATCCTTTGCACTTAGTGAACATGCAATACCTTTCAGTTGCTAATGAGAGATGTAATACATCTTTATTCTCCTGTTATTGTTTGTCAAACGTTTGTAAAACATCTGCTACATTCTAGGCACAATAATAGAATCTGGAGATATAAAGAATTTCCCGGCTACAGAGATTGTAGTCTCATAGGCAAGAATGAAAGCATGTAATTATATAAAATTACATTATGTGATAAAGCATCTCTGGTAGTCCAGTTACCCTGATTAGGCTTTTGGTATAAAAGAGGCTCCGAATTCAGAGATCATAGGATGGTGGGCAAGACATGAAAACCAGTAATTATCTAATGTAAAATATATTACCATGTAAATGAAAAATTTTGAGGCACAATACAATTTCAGAGAGTTCATTTGAGTACGAAACAATTCATGAATTGGGTAACACAAAACCAAAAGAGGTTTAGTGGTCTGATAACATTTCAAAGGCAAGTGTTGATAGGGTGAATACAGAAGCAAAATAATAATAATAATAATTTTTTTTTTTTTTTTGAGTTGGAGTCTCACTCTGTTGCCCAGACTGGGGTGCAGTGGTCACTCCTGGCCACCGCAGCCTCGACCTGCTGGGGCTTCGGTGATCCTTCCACCTCAGCCTTCCAAGTAGCGTGAATTACAGGTGCACGCTACCATGCCCGGCTGATTTTTTATTTATTGTAGAGATGAGGTCTCACCAAGTTGCCCAGGTGGGTCTCAAACCCACGGGCTCAGGCAGTCCACTCACCTCAGCCTCCCAAGGTGGGGGATTACAGGCTGAGCCACTGAGCCCGGCTCAAAATAATTATTTTAATGGTTACAGTTGCAAAATTACCTTGTTTCATTGACTTTGTTGGACATTTCCCAGTCATATAACCATATGTCAGTTGACTACATAGGACTGGCCAAAGTTCAGTTTTGTTTTTGTCAAACATAGCATTTACTAGAAATGACCCTGGTTTTGCTTACTTTTTTGTATGTGTTAAGCAAGGTTAAGGCTATTGTTAAGACCTAATTGGTTTTGTTTGCTAATGAATTTTTCAGGCTTAGTCTCCAATTTTAATTTTAACAATTCCCCCCCGTTGGTTATTTTCTCAGCAAGCTGAGAGTATGTCCAAATGACATAGTATTACTCTTGGCTACCATTATTGGTGTAATCATTGGGACAAAGAGTCAGGTAGATGTTGTTATTATAATCAGTAGGTGAACTAGGATTCAGAATCCTATAGCTATAGTCAGCAATTACATAGTGAGTATCAGTTTTCTCAGGTTGTGTGATCCTGACGGTAATCATTCGACATGTGAGTGGCTGTTAGAAAGCATTTAAAACCCTTGAGAGAATACAGCGCACCAGGGGGATAAACACAATAATGATAAGAAGAATAATAGCCAAGGACTGAAAAATTCCTCTGAGCCAAGATTCCCAGGAGCCAAGATTTAACCAACTGAATAAATCAGTGGAGGAGGCAGTTCTTATCTGTTGAAAAACTCCTATTTGTTTTTTAAGGTCTGTTAAATTTTGGGCAACAGTGCCTGACTGGTTAACACTTTTTACCAAGTAGGGCACATGGTCTTCCCTGCTGAGCAGTTTAAGTATCAAGAACTCTTCTATTTTGGAGTATACTGACACCAATTTATTCATCTCAGATTGTACCACGTCAAGAAAATTCAAAGTATCATTCAAACTTTGTTCTAGAGTTGGTAAAATATTAATAAGTGATTTTTTTTCAATTCAGAGACTCCCAACTGAGCAAAAGGGGATCTTACAAAAGAAGGAAAATTCAGAGCCCCTTTGTATGATTGGGCTTGAGAGATCACAAGACTCTTTGGTGAATGTTCACTTTATATACAAATGACCTTAAGTTAAGAACTTGAATAGCATTTGAAGGGGCATATCTAGTTATTTTAGGTGGAAGATAACCCAAACCACAGCATCCAGACTGGTAGGTGGGTGACTTTATATATTTTGTTGCCATATGAGATGAAGAATTCAGTATTGTTGAAAGGGTCAAAGTCGATGCAATTACCCAACAATTGGAGGGGATATGAATATCATAACTATTTGTCATATTTGCACTGCACATTGCCATGTTGAATGTTATGGTTTAAATAGGAGTGGGAATAAAAAACATTTCTGTGGTTTTTTTTTTTTTCCCCCAGTCGCCCAGGCTGGAGTGTAGTGGTGCCATCTCAGTGCTCACTGCAGCCTCGACCTCCAGGGCTCAGACGATCCTTCCACCTCAGCCTCCCGAGTAACTGAGACTATAGGTGCACGCCACCAAGCCTAGCTAATTTTTGTATTTTTTTATAGCGACATCTCTCTTGAACTCCTGGCCTCAAGCATTCCTCCTGTCTTGACTTTCCAAAGTGCTGGGATTATAGGTGTGGGCCAACACTCCCAGCTATGAATTTGATAAAGAATGTATGTTGTGACCGATTAAACATTGATTGGTTTTCTCTCCAAACATGTCCTATGCATTGATCTAACCAATAAACAAGACTATTATTTATTTTATGTAGTAGAACTATTGATAGGCATTCAAATCCATTTGCCTTTAGAGTTTCTGATGAACCAATGTCTAGTTGTAGTGAGTTCTCTGATGATATAGTTGAGCATATCATGGGCATGTTCTGATTCTATATCTGGGTAGTCATATATAGTCAAGTTTTCATAATGTGTCACACCAGAGTCTCATTTCATAGAGCATCTGGAACACTGCCTGAATTAGGTCCAGTTCCATTTATGTTTTCTATGCATAAAGATAAGTTGCCAGTAATGAAATCAATAGTAGTTAAGGACAACCCTTTGCCTCTATTGCTTCTTTCCAGTGTCGAGTTGGTTGATCATAAATATCAACTGACCTGTCATTAAGCCAGTTTCCAGAATGGCTCCCTCAAGAATATATGGGAGCGGGTTCTAATGTTAGTTGTGAGACTTCTGTTTATCTAGATGACTGCACAGCAATTGCTTTGGTTAGTGGCTACACTTTGGACAGTAGACTTTAGAGGATAGTCCATTTGAGTAGTGAAATTCCCTAACAAAAATATAAGTTTGAGCATTTTATGCTAATACAAAACCAAAACAAGACTTAGTCAATGGGAAGAAGTAAATGGAGTCTTGTTTCATCGTCTTGGGAAAGCTGTCTATGTTGTGACATCGTCTGCATCTCTGGAACACTTTCCCTAAGATATTCTTAATTTTAAATATCTTGTAGGTTGATAAGTCAAAAAGTCTAAGACAGCTCTCATTAGTTGTGAAACGTGGACCCAAAGCTCAAGACCCTGGTTTTACTGCAGTGTGAGTAATAACAAGAAACTGGCAGTCTCTTCCAACAAGGCTCAAGCGAAGTTTTTTTCTGGTGTTGTTTCCAAAAGACCCAGTCTCCAGATTCTAGGCCATGGAAGGTGTGATCATAATCAGTGGGCAGATCACAGGAAACTTCCTTTACCTGGTAGAAATACACTTTGGCATAATGCATCAAGGCCTTACAATATTGAGTCTTATCAGGGCTAACAGTACAGAGGACAAATGGGCTTCTATTAACAAAAGCATGGGCCTTTCAGCATTTCTTTCATGAAGGGTGAGTTTGTGTTTTCCTGTAGGGGTTGATGGCATTGCCATAAAGGTCAGGAGTAAAACTTTTGGCCAGGGTAATCCAGTTGGCTCTGTTACTTTAGCTAATTTTAGTTTTGAAATACTGTTTCTCCATTCAGTCTTTCCAGAAGACTAAGGGTGATAAGGGCAGTGTTGGTGCCATTGGTTTTGTTTGATAACCTGTCAAGTAAAGTGAGTTGCCTTATTGCTGGAGCTCTCCTGAGAAGGCAGGCAGGATACCATCCTTTTGGAACCTGAGGGGCTTCTATGAACAACTGTCTGATAGGAATTCCCTGGCCTCTGACCTCCACCTCACACACTCTTCGCTCCAAGCTTGAGCTCTTTCCCCCAAAGGTAACTGCTATGATGGAGTTGGCCAGAGCAGAGAGGAAATTTCGACTCAGACCGTATTCAAATGAGCACACAACAGCCTGTTGTGCTTGGACTGATGGCCTTGTTTGTGTCTGTACCTGCATGCCGCAAAGCATGCCAATGAGTATGTGACAAAGAGTATTTGGGCATGCAGCCTTGTATGGACAAGAACACAGGGTACACTTGTGCAGTTGCCTGGTCCACCACTCTTGGTGCTGTGCTGCCCACCCCAGCTCAGACAAACCTTGCTTCTGTGGTCTTTGTGGCCCTAGCTTTCCACTGTAGCTCTGTTCTATCTTAGGGACCGTCTGGTCCATGCTGTGGCCCACACAGAGGTGACTGATCCCTGGCCACCCATTCAGTTGCCTGGGGGCTCTGGGGCCAGTGTTTGTCCTTCATCTCCCAAAATGGAGGCATGTAGGGGCTTCCTGCCCAGAGTCTCAACCCTGCCAACGCAGAGGAAATGGGGAACAGTTGCACTGGCCGATTCTGGCTCCATATGGAGTTGGTTTGACAACAAAGCTCCCTCTGTCTGTTCTCAAGCCCCTTACATAACCAGGGGCTGGGAAGGGTGACGGGGTGGAAAGCAGGAGGAGATGGGTACCAGGAGATACCAGTCTGGGATGACTGCAAAGGAGATGGGGACCAGGAGGAGGGAGGAGGAGGAGAGAGATCACTGAGAGGAAGGGAGGGTGGGAGGAGGGAGAAGCGTTGGTCTTGACCTCACAGTTCTTCTTGTGTCCCTGGATGGGAAAAGGGTAGATTTCAGGTCCCCTGACCTCTGCTTATTGAGGCTTTTGGCTTCCTCTCCTTGGGCCCCTCCCACCAGCCATGGATGGGCAGAGGAGCAGGTTTGGGGCTGAGAGGCTGGTCCTTGGCCCCACCCTGGAGCTGAAAAATGCCATGACAGAGGAAATCCTTTTCCTGTCTTGCCCCCTGGGCTTCTGTTACCTCCTCCTAGGTCCCAGCCTGGATTCCAGAGCCCACTGACCACCTCTCTCATTCTCATAACCACTGACTAATGGCAGCCTTTTCTGCCTTTCCCTGTGCCCTGCCAGGCTGGTTCCAGTCCCTTTCCCAGGTTGCTCAGCCAACCTGCTATCCAGGTCGCCCAACTTCAGGCATTGGTTCGCCCCTAGGAGGCCCCGTGGCTCTGTCCCCACCATCCTCACCTCAGTGATCAGACTTTCCTTTCTTACCATCCTTGCAGCTGTCCAAATAAGATGAGAAGCAAATGTTCTCTTTGGGGAATGGCTGGACTGACAGCCCAGCAAAGCCAGGTGAACTGGCCAGGAGGGATTTGGGGTCCCATGTCCTGGGGTGTTGATCCCTTCAGCTGCTCCTAGTCATGGGGGAGCAGGCACTTAGAGGAGGCCAGGATGATTGGTGGGTTCTGGGCTCTCAGATGGGGCTGGGCCCACTATAGGGGCTTGCGATCCTGGGTTTTCTCAGCACCTGCCACTTCTCTTGCCTCTCAGTGTTTCTGAGTTTTTTGGCACCAGCTTCCTTGGGAAGAGCCTCTGGATTTGCACTGGCCTTAAAGGTGCTGCTTGTCCCAGGCTGCAGTGGAGTGAGGGCTATACTCTTCCAACTTGGGCTCTAGGACAGTTCCTAAGAGACAGGGAAGAGGAACCACTGGACAGGCCCCAGTGGTTGTTCCTGACCTTAAAGTTCTTCTTGTGTCCCGGGATGGGAAGGGGGTAGATTTCAGGTCCCCTGATCTCTGCTGAGGCTTCTGACCTCTCCTTGGGCCCTTCCCACCAGTCATGGATGGGCAGAGGAGGAGACTGTGGGACCTATCTAAGAATGAGGCCAGCTAGGGTTTGGGGCAGGGGTTTTGGGCTTAATAGGGGCAGATAACCTGGGGTTCAGGCATTTGGTGAGACCCCTGGCACCACCCTCAATTGTTGTAGGGTCCCTACCCAGGGGATATTCCCTAGATGCTGGCCTGGCTAGTCTGTGGAGTGGTGGGTGCGGAGCACAGCCCTGACCTGCTAAACAAGCCCTAGACTCTGGAATCCTCTGTCCACAGGCCCTGACCAGGCCCTGACTATCCCGCCCATCACCTCCCCCAGCTGTGGGTGCCGCATGATTCTGAATTGGCTAAAGCCTCAGGGCTTGAGCCCAGACGTTCTGAGCAGGTTGCAGGTAGCTGGTGGAGGACTTTCAGGTTCCTGGATTTGAATGCTGGGTGGGCTGAGAGGACAGTCCCTGTCACTCAGACTAGACACAGGTGCAGAGAGGCTGGGACAAGCCCAGAGGATGGTGAGTGTGTTCTGTGTGGGCACTGGGGCAGGGAGTGCCCTCCACTGGGCAGCAAACTGTGCATTATGCTTGACCACAGCCACAGGCTGCCCCACGACATGCCCAGCCGTGCAGGGGGCACCCCTGTGGGCCCCTCGGGTGGCTGGGGCTCCTATCAGGAGCCAGACTCCCTACCTGGGTGCTGAGCTTGGCTGGGTAGATGGCAGGGAGCCCTGGACTTCCTTTTCCCCAGCTTTGGAGGGGTAAATGTCCCCAGGGCTGACCTAGCTACTCCCTGCTCCCTTGAGGCCCCAGACTGCCTGACTGTAGCTCCAGGGACCTGTAGGTTGACAAACTCGCCTGGAGCTGGAGTTGAAGAAACCCTGCAGGCCTGAGGGGAGTCAGAGCAGCAGCAGCTAAGCCTGGTTTCCAGGCCAGCCCTGAGGAATGGGGAAAGAGTGCCCTGGCTGAAGGAGTCCCTCAGGATCTAGAAGCTGTATGTGGGGGCTGGGGTAGGGATTGGGTTGAGTGTGGGGTGGGAAGGGGCAAGAGAGAACAGAGAGAGAGAGTGTGTGTGTGTATGGGGTTTCACAGTGGTTCTGCATGTCTGAGTAGGGACCAGTGTGTTTGTACCTAGAGATTTGTGTGTGCAGATTATTGCTATGGGATGGCCAGTGGGTGTGGGCTATGGGGCAGAGGTCAGTAGACTTGGAAAGGGGCTCCCCTTCCTCCAGGCTTGGAGTATGGACGCAGCTGTGAGTGGGTAGACGGATTCACTTCCACTTTTCCCAGCAGGGGCTGTGTGAACCTGGGCCTGAGGTGACCCTGGGTTGTCACTGATGACCTGAGCCTCAGACAGCCCCTACTCAACATTTCCACTGCTCCACTGGAGGGGCCATGTTCAGAACCTGAGGGTTGTTCTTTTCCAGCAGCAGCTAGAATGGGAGTCACCCCTTACCTCCCTCATGGCCTGCCTTTCCTTGAGGAGAGTGGACTGACTGCTGGGGACAACCCCAGGAGACTTTCTTGCGGCCCTCTCTGTTCCCAGGGGCAGGTGCTGTAGGGGTAGAGGGCTTGTTTTTCCTTCCCCACCGTCTTCACTTCTCCTCCAGAAACCTCCCCTACACTTAATGCTCTGCTCTGGGGAGCCTGTTTCACTTCTCCCAGGTGCAGCCCCTTTAACCCTCTTGCCGCCTAATGGGGATTCAGGTGCAGACCAACCCCCACCCCCCACCCCCCCCCCCCCCCCCCGCTGACATACAGAAACCTCCTTGTTCCCGAACCACCAGCGCAGCCATTTTGTTCATCTTAAGCTGTCCAGATGTTCTGGTGAAGGGAGGAGGGAGTATAACTCCTGTGGAGTGAAGGTCCCTGTCAGGAGCAATGTTGGAGAGAGTTTTCTGCACCCAAATCTCTGTTGCTCTCAGATACTCAAAATATAGAGATGAGAGGCAGAATTCATGGGGCTGTCTTGTGGGGTAGAGGTGGACATTTATGCACCTGTGTGGGGCTTCAGGACTGAACATTGCCTTTTGCTGTCCCTGATGGGGATTTGGTGTATCTGCTCTGGATAAGGTGCATGAACTCAGGAGAGGGACCATTGTTTCGGAAAGGTTCTGCTGGGTCCTGGGGGTGGGGCGGTGCTGCCTGTGGTGGAGAGCCAGTGCTGTTTCTGAGAAGAGACACACATCTGGCTCAGGCTGAGGGGGCCTGTGTCCGGCCCTTTTGGGGTGGCAGGATCAGGTGGAACTGGTCAGGGGCTGGCACTGACTCTAGGCGGTGCTATACCCGGCAAGAGAGGAGAGCAACTTCCCCAATGGGGCCTCCTTCCTGTCTCCCTTCCGTGTGCTACCTCACCCCGGCAATGTACGCTGGAGTGTGGGCCGGGAGGTGGATCTGTGTTCAGTGCAGGGCAGAGTCTAGTGGAAGTGCCCTCCCCGCCTCCCTGGACAGCTGCAGGGTCCTGTGTAGCATGTGGACTGGACGCAGCAGCCAGGAAGAGAGGTGAGTGTGGTGGGATAGTGGTGAGAACAGTGAGGAGGCCCCTCCTTTGCTGGGCTGGGGCAGAGCTTGAATGAGGAGGGCCTGCTCCATGCCTGGGGAGCACAGGGCCAGGGGTTGCCATCTTCTTCTGGGTGCTGAGTGCCCCTCTGTGTGCAACCTGTGCTTAGACTGCAGACTTTCCATACCGGGATGTGTTACGAAGCTCAGACTGCCCCTAGGGACTGGCTCTTGCACCCTCATTGAACAGGTGAGGAATCTGAGGCTCTGAGAGATTAAGTATTATAGGGTCACCTCCTCAGTGACTGGAAGTCCAGACCACCCCCAGACAGCTCATCCCAAACCTCATGGGTACACAGAGTGTTAAAAGCAGTTTGGACTGCTTGAATTTTAAATCCTGTCTGTACCACTTTCTAGCTGTCTGATCTTGGGACCCTTAATTTAATCTCTCTGCACCTTAGTTTCTTTATCTGTACAAAGGAATAAAAGAGTACTGTCGCATACAGAGGCATTAAAATTCAAAGAAATTATGCTCAGTAGCTTCAGAAAAGAAAAGCCTCAGGGATGTTTTAAAATGAATCCAGGCCAAGTGCAGTGACTCACGTCTGTAATCCCTACTTTCGGAGGCTAAGGGCAGGAGTTTGAAGGAAGGACTTTGAGACAAACCTGGGCAACATAAAGAGATCCCAGCTCTACCAAAAAAAAAAAAAAAAAAAGCCCAGTGTGGTGGTACTTGTCTGTAATCCCAGCTACTCTGGAGGTTGGGGGCAGGGGCATCCCTGGAGCCCAGGAGTTCGAGGCTGCAGTGTACTAAGATTGTGCCACTGCACACTATTATGGGCAGCAGAGGGATACCCTGTCTCTTAAAAAAAAAAAAAGGCTGGGTTCAGTGGCTCAACCTGTAATCCCAGCAATTTAGGAGGCTGAGGTGGGTGAATTGCCTGAACCTGCAGGTTCGAGATCAGCCTGGGCAACTTGGCAAGACCTCATCTCTACAATATGTAGTTCCGGCTACTTGGAAGGCTGAGGCTGAAGGATCACCAGAGCCCAGCAGGTCGATGCTGGGGTGGCTGTGAGTGTGCCAAACTCCACTATAGTCCGGGTGACGGAGTGAGACTCCAACTAAAAAAAAACAACAAAGCATCCAGTGGTATCACTCTATGTTAATACTCTCCAATGATACTAATGACACATAAAATAAAAATCCATGCTCTTAGGGTGGCCTGTAATGTCCTACACCACTTGGCCCCTGTGTCCGCCTTGGTGCCACCTTTGGTCCTTCCTTACTCTCTGCAGTTACATCAGACTTTCTGTCCCTTTCACCCAACGTGTCTGTAGTCTTTGTACTCTCAGTTTAGAAACTTCTGTCCCCTTCCCCATCTTCTCATGATTGCCTTTCGTGTAGGCCCCAAGTCAAGAGCCAGCTTCTCAAAGAAATGGTCTTATCAACTGAAAGGGGCTGCCTGATCACTGTCTGCCATGTGCAAGTGGCCCCATGGCATGTCATCATTACATCAACTTCATTATTTCTTGTTTGCCATGTGTGTGTCTCCACCGACATACAAACACCACCAGCCCAGGCTTGTCAACTTGTTTCTGCTCTACTGCACAGTCTGAGTCGGTATTCTGCAGTCCCCGTGGCTCCTATTTCTGCTGTCCTAGCTAGCCTCACGGTGTCTGGGGAGACCTTGGAGTCCCCAGCCTATGCTGCGACTGGAGTATTATTCCAGATTAGCCCTTCTGAGGGGCAAGGAGGGAAGAGAGGATGTGTTGCCTGTGGCTTTCCTGGGACCACACAGGGTTAGTCCTGTGGGTGACCACTTTAGAGTGCTAGCCAGCTTGCCGCAGCATTAGGAATGCTGTGGCATGTACCCACAGCCAGACCAAAGGTGGCCAGAGCTAGTTCTGCAGAATCCACACCTACTTATGAAAGGATTATGCAGGTGAGCACAGGGGAAACAATGTAAAGAAAGACAAACAGGGATGGGTGGCTCTGCCAGCCTCTCCAGGGGTGCTTCTGGCAAAGCCCCGACCTGTGCACACCCAGAACTTTGCACTGGGCTGTTCTGAACTTGGGGAGAAGAAGAAGGGGTGAACAACTGTGAATGCTATTGCTGCTCGTCTCCACTGAGCTTTCCCATAAGGTAGGACGAGTAACCCCTCTGGGTGGAAAAGGCAGGTGGTACATGTTCTTGGGTCTGAGATCCGCTGCTTCCATTTCTCCAGAAAAGATCCTTGGAGCTACGGCTGCCTGCCCATCACCTGCCCTTCAGGGTAGTGTCATGTTTTAATCCCCATTTCCCCAGCGGAACACCTGAGACCTTGGAGAGGTGGTTCACTCCCACTCACATGGGTGATGGGTGAGTCAGAGTTCAGGTCCAGGTGTGTGAGACACCAACCTTTCTATTCCTTGTTTTTTCTTCTTGTCTCTCTTTATGTGAAACTTTTAGTTGAAAGTGTATCCCAGTCACCAGTTTTAAAAAGTTCAGCAATGCAAAAGGGACAATGACAAAAGAATGTCTCTCCCATTCCAGAACCTTGTCCCCAGGGCTGCCCTCTTGAAAGGCAATAATTTCTGTTTTTTTCTGCATCCTTCTGAGGAATGTGTTCACACACAGGCATATCTATGAATGCATATAACCATTTTGTTACAGGGCATTTGGGGATACTGAAATCACTCTTGTCCACTTGCCTTTCAAATTTTAATATGCTTTGGAAGTCACTTGACATCTGTATGCAGCGGTTTGTACCCTCTTTGCCACAGTTTTGCATAGTGTTTCATTGTTTGTGTTGATGCCTTTAAACAGGTGACTGTGCATAGATTTCATGTTGTTTTTACTGTTCAAGTTGTTTGGCTTTCACTGTTAGAAAATATGTTGCAGTTAAGATCTGGACAGACAAGACAGATAATTATCTGTAGACTAAATGTCTGGCCATAAAATCACTGGAATAAAGAGAATTTTGATAAATATTGCCAAATCCCTTTCCGGAAAGTGGATTTCACTTTCAGCATATGTCTGAGCTAGGACCCATTTCCCCTCAGTCCCCCAGCACTGGACTCAGGCCCTTGTTTTTTTTGTTTTGCTGTTATGATTGGCAAAAAGAGGTGTCTCAACCATGCTGGAATTCTAAAATGTAGATGAATGTCTTTTCCTATGTGTCATTTATATTGCTCTACAGTAAAGTGTATATTTATGGCCTTAGTCTATTTTTAAATTTGGTTGTTTTTTCTTTTTGTTTTTCATGAGCATATTATAGGCTAAGGGAATTAAATGGTCTGTTCTTTCGCTCCTGCTTGCACTCACATGCGCGCGCTCTCTCTCTCTCTCATTCTCTCTCTCCCCCTCTCTCTCTCCATCTCGCTCTTGCTCTCCATATATACCGTGTGTGTGTGTGCATGTGTGTGTATGTCACAAATATCTTTTCTAGTTTTTAACTATGCTTTTTCTGTTTCTCCCCACCCTCCCTCTTCTCTGTTCTCTCTTTTTCTGTGCCCTCTCTCGCTTAACAAATGTTTTTTTGAGTCAGGGTCTCACTCTGCCACCCAGACTGAGTGCAGTGACACAATCATAGCTCATCACAGTCTTGAACACTTGGGCTTGGGGGATCCTCCTGCCTCAGCCTCCCAAGCAGCTGATACTATAGGTTTGCACCACCATGCCTGGCTAATTTTTTAGCCATGGGTATGTGATCTTGATATGTTGCCTAGGCTGGTCTCGAATTCCTAGGCTCAAGCAATTCTCCCACCTCGGCCTTCCAAATTGCTAGCCGCTGTGCCTGGCCTTCTTGCTTGCAATTTATGTAGATAATATGCATTTCAATTTTTGTATTGCCTCATAATTAGTTCTTCACAATCCCTAAATCTTTTCTTTTCTTTTTCTTTTGAGTTGGAGTCTCACTCTGTCACCCAGACTGGAGTGCAGTGGCCGCTCCCGGCCACCACAGACTCGACTTGCTGGGCTCCGGCGATCCTTCCGCCTCAGCCTTCCAAGTAGCTGGAACCACAGGTGCGCACTACCACGCCTGGCTAATTTTTGATTTATTGTAGAGATGAGGTCTCACCAAGTTGCCCAGGCGGGTCTCGAACCCGTGGGCTCAGGCAATCCACTCACCTCAGCCTCCCAAAGTGCTGGGGTTACAGGCTGAGCCACTGAGCCCGGCTAATCTTTTCTTTTCAATATAAAATTTTCAAATATGTAAATATGTAGATGATGAACCTCCATGTGAAAATCAACCAGATTTAATGAATGTGAACATTTTCTCATTTAGCAGATGTTTTGTTTTTTAAAGAATAAAATATTACAAGTATAGAACTAAAGTCTAGTCTCCTGCAACCTATTCCATTTTTCTCCATCTCCCCAGATTATAATTCTGGCATAAAAGCTAGGTGTAGTCTTATATTTTATTTATGCTACACACAGCCACACAGACTATTACACACAGACACACATAGAATGCTACCTGTCTACACATACACAGTGTTATTCTTGGGTTCATAGTTTATGTATCATTTTGGAACAGTTGGAGAAATTAGCATCATGTTTTTAAGCTTGTCCCAATTGATCCATAAGATTAATGTCTTCAGTTTAAATGGCTGTATCGTATTCAATTGCATGACTATGCCCCAGTTTACATGGCCATCCCTCCACTGATGGATAGTTGAGTTGTTTCTATGCTGTGCTGTTGCAGCAGTGCTTAGTAAATATCCTTGAATGGGGCGTCCCCATGCAAGAGAGGGGATTCCTTTGGGCTATACCTCAAAATGCAATGATCAGATTGTAAGGCATGCACACCTCCGGCCTCAAAAGATACTATGACATGCTCTTCTGAGCCACTGGATCAATTTGTACTCTCACCAGCAACATGAGACACAATATCTGGCTTTCATCTGAATTCCCTGGTCACTAGTGAGCTTAAACATCTTTTCATGCATCTGTTAGGTATTTGGGTATAATCTGTGAATTGCCTTTTTTGTGTCCTTTGCTTTTTATATTCCTTCAATTTAAAAAATTACGATAAAATGCACAAACAAGACTATATTTGCCATCTCAGCCCCTCCTTTGTTCGTATAGTTCAGTGGCATTAAGTGCGTTCACAATGTGCTGCCATCTCCAGAACACTTTTCATCCTGTAAAACTGAAACCGCATGCCTGTTAGTCAATAACTCCCTATTTCCCTCTCCCCTTATCCCGTGGAAATGACCTTTATTTCTTTTCTTTTCTTTTTTTTTTTTTTTTTGAGTTGGCGTCTCACTCTGTTGCTCAGACTGGAGTACAGTGGCTGCTCCCGGCCACCGCAGCCTCGACCTGCTGGGCTCCAGCGATCCTTCCCCTTCAGCCTTCCAAGTAGCTGGAACTACAGGCGCGTGCTACCACACCCGGCTAATTTTTTTTTTTATTTATTGTAGAGATGAGGTCTCACCAAGTTGCCCAGGTGGGTCTCGAACCCACGGGCTCAGGCAATCCACTACCTCAGCCTCCCAAGGTGCAGGATTACTGGCTGAGCCGTCGAGTCCGGCACGACCTTTATTTATTTCTTTGTTTTGCTTTGCTTTTTTTTTTTTGAGTCATGGGTCTTACTGTGTTGCCCAGGTTGGAATGCAATGGTATGATTGCGGTGTCTGGCTAGCAGTGCCCTTTCTGTCTCCTTGGCAGCTATAGAGTCCTGTGTATCATGTGGAGTAGACCCAGCAGTCAGAGGCGAGGCAAGCACGGTTGGGATAGTGGTGGCAACAGTGGTAAGGCCCTTTTCCTTTGCTGGGCTGGGGCAGAGCTTGAACGGGTAGGGGCTGCCAGACTGGGGAGTCTGGGGCTAGGGGTCACTGGCAACTTCAGGAACAATGCTCTTGCTCTGTGTTTGGCCTGTATTGAGGTTGTGTACTTTAAATATTTGGATGTGTTTTGAGACTCAGGACACATGTGAGAACTTTGTCTTGTTACCCCCATTTTACAGATAAGGAATCTGAGGCTCTGAGAGATTAAGTATCTTGTCAAGGTCACTTGGCCAGTGACTGCAGAGGCTGGATTCGACTACAGGCTATTCTGAGTCTATACCTATTTCCTCTCTCTCCAGGAGGCCAAGAGTGCCTTGAGCTTCCTGGGGCCTGGTCCTGGGGTTCTGTCCCAGGCTGGCCCTCTTTAGGAGCAAGTAGAGAGGAAGGAGATGTCCTGGGTATTAGCGTATCTGCAAGCCTGCAGTTTTCCTGAGATGGGACAGAGTTTGTGATTTGACATCAGCTCCTGATGTGGTCCAGCACCCCTAGAGATGGTAGTGGCTAAGATCAGTCAGTCGTGGCAACTGCAAGTTCTGGAGAAACACATTTACCTGGTGATAAGGCAGGTGGGAGCTCATCTACTTGTATTTGGCAGAAGGTGTGGGGGCAACTGCTGACTTTGCCAGCTCACAGTGGGCGTATCTAGCAAGCCCCTGGCACCTTGGATGCCCAGGTATTTGCAAAATAAGCCTGGCATGTTTTAACTTGATGAAACTTTCTGCTCATAGTCATTCTGCTTGTTTGCTCATTTATTCAGAACTCCATCCCTTTAAATATTGGTCGATCACCTACTATGTGTCAGGCATTAAATTTGGTGCTTGGAGATACTGTGGGTCACAAGAAGTTCCTGCTTTCTTGAAGTATGCAGTCTAGTGAGTACTGGGGACAGTGTGGTTTAACTGCCTCAAAGGACATAAAGCAGAGTGATGTGTAGAGGCAGATGTGGGGGAGTAAGGAGACTCCTTTTGATTGGGTAGTCTGGACTTCAAGCAAGGAGGAAGCTGTGGCCAGGAAGAAGGGAGGCTGCGTGAGAGGTTTGGGTTTGGGTCCCAACCACTGCTTAGAGATGCCCCAACATGTGTAACACGACCAGCAATTTTCTGACAAGGATTTGAAAGTAAAACTGTTGGCTTTGACCCCTGCATCTGCCCAGCCTCCATTCTCAAACTGGCAGGGGTTGGAAGAGTGTAGATCAGGGCATACAAGCTAAAATTCTTCTTCTTTTTTTTTTTTTTTTTTTTTTGAGTTGAAGTTTCACTCTGTCGCCCAGACTAGAGTGCAGTGGCCACTCCCGCCCACTGCAGCCTCAACCTGCTGGGCTCCAGCGATCCTTCCACCTCAGCCTTCCAAGTAGCTGGAACTACAGGCACGCGCTACCACGCTCGGCTAATTTTTTGAATTATTGTAGAGATGAAGTCTCGCCAAGTTGCCCAGGGGGTCTCAAACCTGTGGGCTCAGGCAATCCACTCACCTCAGCCTCCCAAAGCACGGAATTACAGGCTGAGTCACCGAGCCCGGCTAAAATTCTTACCTTTGGAGAAGGGAAGGTGTGTTTAGGAAACTCTGGTGAGGCCAAGGGTCATCCGGGACTTCCTCAGCTCAATGGACAGTCAGTTGTGCATAGTATAAGACTCAGAGTCTTTTTTTCTTTTTTTAAGAATCTGGTCTCAGCCGGGTGCTGTGGCTCACTCTTGTAATCCCAGCGCTTTGGGAGGTGGAGGCAAGAGGATTGCCTGAGTCCAGGGGCTTGAGACCAGCCTGGGCAACTTGATGAGATCTCATCTTTATAGTAAATCAAAGCATTAGCTGGGCATGGTGGCGTGCGCCTGTAGTTCTAGCTACTTGGAAGGCTGAGGGGGAAGGATTGCCTGAGCCTAGCAGGTTGAGGCTGCAGTGGCCATGAGCATATCGCTGCACTCCAGCCTGAGTGACAGAGTGAGACTCAAAAAAAAAGAGTCTGGTCTCACTCTGTTGCCCAGGCTGGAGTGCAGTGGCAAAATCACAGCTCACTGTGGCCTCTACTTTCAAGACTCAGAGTCTTTACTTCTGTGCTTATGGTCACAGACAGATGAATTGAAAGATAGCGTATGTTTCCATTCACCCCACATTCTACCCTGTGAAGTTTTTAGATTCCACTTAGCACATGAAGCTGAAGCACTGCTAGTAGTTACTATTCCCTGAGCATATCCTATGTGCCTTACCTGTGTTATCTGTTCACCACCACTATGTGAATCTGTGGCAAGGACTCTATCCCCATTTTACAGAGAAGGAGACTGAGGCTTAGAGATGCGGTGTCGTTTCCCCAAAGTCACATGCCTTGCAAGCAGCAGAGGCAGGGTTCAGTCCCATCCGCCAGTACCCACGTAGCTCTTGGCCCCAGTAGGGAACAGGCTCCAACAAGCCAGTTCCATCTGACCTGCCTGCCAACCCACACAGGGCTGCCCTCCTCTGTAGGCTCAGGCAAGGTGTGTGAGAGGTCACTGTGAGGCCAGCCTGCTCCAGGCCCTGGGGCAAGATGCCAGGATCAGGAAGAGACTGGGCATGGGCAAAGCAGAGGTTGATCCCAGGTGCCAAGGGACAATGTCACCTTGAACTGTGCTTCCATACCCAGTGACCAGATGGCCTAGGGGGAGAGGGACAGAGGTAGGGGAGAGGGAGGTCTTCTCAACTCTGATTTGCTTTGGCTGTAAGTCAGAATGACCAGGGCCCTCCTTAGACATCTCAGACCCCCTGCTTTAGCCATTCTAAGGCGAAATCTTAGAAGCCAATGAAACTTACTAAGCTCTCTGGGTGCTTCCAGTAGACACTCAGGCGTGGGAACCACTGCTTTAGGGTCATAGGAAGTATGAGCTATCAGGCACCTTGCAGATTGTCTTGCTCAGTGCTGTTCAGTAGAAATAAAATGGGAGCCACAAATGCAAGTCACACATGTAATTTTAAATTAATTTTTAAACACTTTAGGTTTGCTACATTTTTTTTTTGAGTTGGAATCTCACTCAGTCACCCAGGCTGGAGTGCAGTGGCATGCTCACGGCCACCCCAGCGTCAACCCGCTGGGCTCTGGTGATCCTTCCACCTTAAACTTCCAAGTAGCTGGAACTATAGACATGCGCTACCACGTCCAGCTAGTTTTTGATTTATTGTAGAGATGATTTCTCACCAAGTTGCCCAGGCTGGTCTCGAACCCACAGGCTCAGGCAATCCACTTGCCTCAGCTTCCCGAAGTGCCAGGATTACAGGCTGAGCCACCGAGCCCAGCCAGCTACATTTTTAAAAAGCGAAAACGAAGGTGAAATTCATATTAATATTTTAACCCAATATCCAAGCCCAGGATAAAATGTAGCCAAAGTATTGTCATTTCATTGGGTGATGAGTATAAAATAATTATGGTGATAATTGGTAATAAGTCTTTGAAATGCAATGTATGTTTTCTACTTATAGCATCTGTTAGTGTGAACTACCCCCATTACAAGCACTCAGTAGGCACCCAAGGCTTGGGGCCACCGTGTGGGATAGGACAGGGATGGTGCAGTCCACCATTTTCAGAAGAGGCATCTGGGGACCCCAGGAAGCAGGGACTGGTTGTGCTGGTGAGGAGACAGGTTCCAGCCCCAGATTCTAGTGCCTTTGGCTTCAGATCTTTGGGGTGAGTGTGTTGCTTCTCCCAGGTGAGAGTATCAGGAGGGAGATGTGCCCCGGACCCCCTGACCAGGATCCTGGGGGAGGTGCTTGCAGGCACCGAATTTCTCCATTATTTATGCTGGGCCTGGGCCTGTCCTCTGACTTCCACCTTATCACACTGGCTTCAGCTTTCTCACCCTGGGAATGGAATTCAAAGCTTCTACCCCTCCCAGGCCAATACCAGAATGTGATTTTCAAGTGGCTCTCTGTGATGTCTTGTGACCAGCTGCTGATAAATGGGTGATACAGTGTTTCTATCCAGGAATGTGCAATGCCAGGCTGTAGGGGTGGCTGGGGGTGGCCCATGGAGCTGGGGGGGGGGAGATAGAGAGCTTTCTCATGCTGCAGTGGGGCTGTCTGTCTGCCTCCTTTTCCTCTAACTTGGGTAGCTTGAGAGATGCTCCCATCTTTCCATGTGTGTCCTTGAGGTATTCAGTTGGCATTCACTCTCTGCTGCCTCTAAGGAGTCCGGGGGCCTCCCTGCTCCCTGCCATGTTTCCATCATGGTGTTCAGTGATGAAGCGAGGCCATAGCATCCAGCTGGGGCCGCACCAGAGGGGCCGGAGGGGATCTGACCTACTGTTACTGCTTCTTCCACTCTTGTTCCACCTGTGCTGTGGCAATGCCATCTGGTGAATAGATCTGTTTATTAACTGAACAATACTATTTTATTTTTATTTCTGTTTGTTTTGAGATAAAGAGTCTCGGTCTGTTGCCCAGACTGGAGTGCAATCATGCAATCGTGGTTCACTATAGCCTCGAACTCCTGGGATCAAGTAATCCTCTCTCTTCAGCTTTCTGAGTAGCTAGAACTACGAGCATGCACAACCATGCCCAGCTAATTTTTTCATTTTTTGTAGTGATGGGGTCTTGCTAAGTTACCCAGGCTGGTCTTGAACTCATGGCCTCAGGTGATCATCCTGCCTCAGCTTCCCCCAAATGCTGTGATTACAGGTGACAGACACTATTCTAAACATTGGTGATACAGCAGCAAAAAAAAAAAACAACCAAACAAACAAACAAAAAAACTAGAAAAAAGTCTTTGCTAGTAGGGAGGGAATCTGCATGGTTGGTGTGTGTGTGGAGTTGTTGCTGGGATGTGAGGAAGTGAGTAGCGAGCTGAATGAATAGATAGATACTCAAGCCTAAGTCTAGGGCAAAAGCATTCCAGATGGAGGGAACAGAAGATGCAAAGGCCCAGAGGAAGGGTCCAGGACCTGGTGAGGCTGATGTGGGTAGTGCAGACTCTGAGGAAGAGCTAGGAGAGGAGGAAGGAGGTGTTGACCAGTAGATCACGTGGATCCCTATGGATCAGGGCAAGGACTCAGGTGCTCTCTGTAAGTGAGATGAGGAGCCCATGGAGAGTATTGAGCTGAGAAGATATGATACAGATGACTGGTCCATCTTGGAGAATTGCACCTAGTTGGACAGATGTACCCAAAAGCATTGGTCAAGGTGAACTACAGCCCCATGGGAGAGCTTCCAAGCCCTGCAATCCTCATCTCGCCGTACCTAGAAGCTGTATTCATTACATGAAACACACAGCCCAGCGTGGTCCCCTCTGGAGCATTGCCAGGGATCACCAAGCCGAGAGGAGTTGCTGTGGACTGGCTGATAACACTGAGACTCACACTCCTGGGCAGGCTGGTGAAATGTGTGGCAGCAGGTGTAGACAGTCCTCTGCCGACATTCAGGAGGGGAGCCAGAGGAGCATATCTCCCACAAGGCCTGGCTTACAGCAGAGGGAGTCAGTTCTTGCCAGCGGTATAACATGGCTGCGCAAAAGTGATAGCATTTGTGGAAGTCTGGTGTCCATCTGGAGGGCATTGGTGACCCCATGGATATAGCTGTGTGCATTGAGCATGCATTCAAGAGCTTCCAGAAGAGTCCCAGGACTGGGGGGGCCAGAGGCTCTCTCACATGAGGAAGTCGGCCTGGAAGGGATAGACAGGCTCTTGATCAGTGTTTGAAGCCTTTAAAGACCTCTGATGGGTTAGGCTCTCCCTTCCTCTAGTTGCTTCAAAGGGCAGGGGTGGACATCCCAGGGGTCATGGAGTGTAGGGTGCCAGTGCTTCACAGGTTGGTTTGATTAGAGGCAGTAGGGTCTGGGGATTAGGAATAGGACTCTGGGTGAAGCGGCATCAAAAGCTTGAGCTCCAGTCCTGGCTTCACTCCTCCCTAGCTGTATAACCTGGGCTTGATCCTGACCCTTTTCACATCTCAGTCTCTGTCTCTACAACAGAGATAATTATAATGCTGAAATCAGAGGTTGAGATAATACTTGCATAGCTGTTAAGTGTCTAGCACAGTGTCCTCAACATTCTGTAATGTCTGGAGAACTTTTGTTTGTCACAACTGGGGAGCGAGAGATTCTGTTGGCATCTGGTGGGTGGAAGCCAAAGATACTGTTAAATATCCTATTTTGCACAAGATAACCTCTCACAACAGTAAACTATCTGTCCCCTGTGGTGCAGAGGTTGAGAGATCCTGGTCTCACACGTAGTGAGCGGGCAATACGTTTCAGTTGTTAGTAAGAGATGTAATATATCTTTATTCTCCTGTTTTTACTTGTTTGCCAAACAATGTTATTGCGTGTTAAACATTTATAAACCGTCTGCTATATTCTAGGTGCTATAATAGAATCTGGAGCTGTAACGACATTTCTGACCACAGAGGTCATAGTATCACAGGCAAGACTGGAAGCTCAGAAGTGTATAGTATAAAATTACATTATGTCATAAAGCATTTTCTATAGTCTGATTGCTTTGATATAGTTAGGTATAAATAGAAGCCCTCAGTTTCAGAGGTCATAGGATAGTTATCAAGACATAAAAACTCATAATTGTATAATTTAAAATTATATTACCTTTGTGAAATGTTGATATCAAGTTATAAATAATATTTTATGGGAACAAAAGCATCAGTTGTTTAGAAATATTGGTAAAGACTTTATAGAGGAGGAATCATTTGCGACAGATGTTGTAGTGGGATTTTCCAGGCGAGCAGGATATGGGCGGCTAGGATGTTATTGTTGTCCATTTTGTGTGGCTGTAGCAGGATACCACAGACTGGGCAATTTATAAGGAACACAGGTTTATTTGGTTTGCAGTTCTGGAGACTGGGAAGTCCAAGACTGAAGGGCCTCATGTGGCGAGGGTCTTCTTGCTGCATCATCTCATGATAGAAGATGAGAGAGAGCAAGAGGGACTGAGTTGTCTGTATGTAGAGTCCATTTACTGGTAATGAACCCACCCCTGTCATAATGACCTTAATCCAATCATGAGGGCAGAGCTCTCTTACTGTTGCATTGGGGATCAAGTTTCCTGTACATGAACTTTGGAGGACACATTCAAACTGTAGCATTTTGTCTCTAGACCCCAAAATTCATGTTTTTGTCATATGCAGAATACTATTTACTTCACACCAAGAGTCTCAAATTCTTTGACTTGTTCTAGCATCATCTTAAAAGTCCAAAATCCACAGTCTCATCTAGATCAGCTTTGGGTAAACAAAATATTGTTTATAACTTAATCCCATAGAAAAATCCCCTCCAGTTGTGAGCCTGTGAAATCAAACAAGCTGTCTATTCCAAAATATAGTGGTGGTATGGGCATAGGATAGACATTCCATTCCAAAAGGGAGAAATAGGCAAGAGGAAAGGGATAACTGGTCCTAAACAACTCCCAGACCCAACAGGGTGAGCAATACTAAGTCCTAAGGCCAGAGAATAATCTTCTTTGGCTCCATGTCCTGCCTTCCAGACACACCAGGGTGGGGGTTGGGCAGCCCAGCTGTGATAGCTTTGGGCCTTTCCCAGGCAGCAGCATTCACAGATTGGAGTCTCAGCTCTCCCAGGTTAGTGTTGCATGCTGGTAACTCTATAGTTGTAGGGTGGCAGGGATATCCTAGGCTTAGGTGGGGACTCTCTGAGGCAGCTCTGATCTCACCGTTCTGCTGGGCATTGCCCTACTGGGAGCCCTCTGTGATGGTTCTGCCCCTGTGACAAGTTTCTGCCTGGGTCTCCAGGCTGTCCTTGACATCCTTTGAAATCTATTCGAGGAAGCCATGCCCAACCTCTCCTGCCTCTGTGCTCCTACAGAATTAGGACCGTGTAGATGCTGCCAAGGCATACCACTTGTACCTTCTGGAGTGGTGGGTCAAGCTGTACCTGGGCCTGCTTGGACCATGGCTGGAGCAACTGAGGAGGACCATGCTAGAATGAATGGAGGTGCAGAGGACTGTGAGCCACAAAGTCCTGAGGGCTCCCTAGGCCTGGCTTTTGACACAATTTCTTCCCTCAGGCCTTGGCACTCTGGGGGTGTGATCACAAGGTACCTTTGGGTCATTCTCTTATAGTCCTGATGAATAGCCTCAGACTGTATTTATCATACTAATCTCCTTATCAGACAGTCACTCAGTCACACCCTTGGCCAACACTAATCTCCTTATCAAACTAGTTGCCTACATCCTTGGTTTCCTCTCCTGAAAATGCTCTTTCATTCTCTACTGCTGGGCCAGGCTGAGAATCCTTCTAGCTCCTAAGTTGTTTCCCTTTTTTTATAAATTTCATCTCTAAAGCATTCCTTTCTTCTCACATTTTACTATATGTGGTAAAAAGAAGCCACACAGTACTTTGCTGCTTACATCTTTCTTCCGCCACTTATCCTAGCTTATCACTCTTAAGTTCTGCCTTTCATAAAATTTTAGTGCATGGACAGATGCAATTAAGCCGTATTCTTTGCTACTTTATAACAAGGATGGCTTTGACTCCAGTTTCCAGTGCCTTGTTCCTCAGTTCTGTATGAGACCTCACTAGAATGGCCTTCGGCATCCATATCTTTACCAGCCTTCTGATGACATCCACTTAAGCCATCTCTAAGACTTCCAGACTTTCCCTTCAGCTCTTTGCTTCTTATGAGCCTTCACCAGAATTACTCTTAGCACTTTAGTAATGGAAAACTATGCTCTTTCTAGCCTGTACCTCAAATTCTTCCAAATTCTACCCATTACTCAGTTCCAAAGCCACTTCCACATTTTCAGATATTTGTTTTTTTTTTTTTTTTTTTTTTTTGAGTTAGAATCTCACTCTGTCGCCCTGACTGGAGTGCAGTGGCTGCTCCCGGCCACCGCAGCCTCGACCCGCTGGGCTCCGGCGATCCTTCTGCCTCAGCCTTCCGAGTAGCCGGAATTACAGGTGCGTGCTACCATGCCTGGCTGATTTTTGATTTATTGTAGAGATGAGGTCTTGCCAAGTTGCCCAGGTGGGTCTCGAACCCGTGGGCTCGGGCAGTTCACTCACCTCGGCCTCCCAAAGCGTGAGATTACAGGCTGAGCCACCGAGCCCGGCCCAGATATTTGTTATAGCAACAATCCCACTTCTTGGTATCAATTTTCTGTCTTAGTCCATTTTGTGCGTCTATAACCAAATACCACAGAATGGGTAATTTATAGTGACTAGAAATGTATTTGGCTCATGGTTCTGGAGGCTGGGAAATCAAAGATGAAGGGACTGCATCTGGTGAGGGCCTTCTTGCTGTGTCATCTCATGGTGGAAGGTGGATTATCCTTTTATAAGAAACCCATTCCCAAGATGATGACATTAATCTTTTCATTAGAGCAGAGCCCTTATGATCTAAACACCTCTTATTAGGCTCTGCCTTCCAACACTGCCATATTGGGGGATCAGGTTTCCAGCACATGAACTTTGGCGGACACATTCAAACCATAGCAGGCATCCTAATAAAGGGAATTCTGGACAGAGGTGTGGTTATGGAAGCCGCAGTGTGGGAAGGAAAAGGTGGGTTCTTTTGTGTTTTAGGGGAGAGGTAGGAGATGCATCTGCAGGCCGTGTGGCCCGAGTCTGAGGGGCCCTTGGTGGCCTGCTAAGGAGCTTTGGTTTGATCTATCATTTCTTAGAAAGATACCATGTTGGCAGTTTCAAAGAAGGGGCTTGAGTGAGGAAAGACTTGTGGTAAAGAGACTAGTGAGGAAGCCTGTAACTTGCTGTGGGCTCTAGAACTGGGCTGTGGCTCAGAAAGGGGAGATATGGAGGGCTATACTCTGAAGTGCCTCTGGGGACCTAGGCTATGTGTCTTTATACTGAAGCTGAATTTCATATAGTTTGACATCCCTAGTGCCTCCTACAATGCCCAGCAAATGGTGAGGAGCTCAGCAAGCATTTACTAGAATGAGTAAATGGGATTAGAATTGGCAATATTTAGTAACCAGCTGGGGGTTGTATCCAGGAGAGGGAGGTGTCGAGAGCTGAGGATGATATAGGGTCTGGGGAGTGGGGAGAGATGAGTCCAGCTTTGGACATGTTTTTCATGATCACAGAATTTAAGATCATCCAGGTAGAAAATTAAAAATACCAGGACTGGGTGTGGGAGATAAATAAAGGCTGAATAAAGAGCTCAAATCATCAGTGTATGAATAGCAGACAAATCTCTGAAAACAAATGCGCCTGTCATGTGAAAACATATGGCAGGGGAGCCGAGGTTCTGGGACAGCTCCGTGAAGCATGCCAGCATTTACAGGGTGGGCCAAGGCAAGCAGAGCCTGTTCCAAGACAATCCTAGAGGTAGGAAGAGAACTTAGAGGGAACCTTGACTTAGAAGCCAAGAAGGAGGCCTGGCCAACAGCATCAAAGGTCTCAGAAATAATGAAGGTAGAAAACAGACCTTTCTTGGGTTTGGCAATTAGCTGGCCACTGACAAGCCCCATTTTGGCATACAAATGAGGATGGAGGGAGTGGCAGAGGGGATGGAGAATGGAGTGGAAGTGAGGAAGGAGTACAGATAAAGAAGGTTGACCGGCTTTGCAGACGCTGCCGCCTTGAGCCTTTTCCCTTCAGCCACGGTCAACCGGTCAACCCCACCATGTACTTCGACATCGCCATCGACGGCAAGCCCTTGGGCTACGTCTCCTTCGAGCTGTTTGCAGACAAAGTTCCAAAGACAGCAGAAAACTTTCCTGCTCTGAGCAGTGGAGAGAAAGGATTCGGTTATAAGGGTTCCTGCTTTCACAGAATTATTCCAGGGTTTATGTGCCAGGGTGGTGACTTTACGCGCCATAATGGCACTGGCGGCAAGTCCGTCTATGGGGAGAAATTTGATGATGAGAACTTCATCCTGAAGCACACAGGTCCCGGCATCTTGTCCATGGCAAATGCTGGACCCAACACAAACGGTTCCCAGTTTTTCATCTGCACTACTAAGACTGAGTGGTTGAATGGCAAGCATGTGGTTTTTGGCAAGAGGACATGAATGTTGTACAAGCCATGGAGGGCTTTGGGTTCAAGAATGGCAGGACCAGCAAGAAGATCACCATTGCTGACTGTGGACACCTCTAATAAGTTTGACTTGTTTTATCTTAAAAAAAAAAGAAGGTTGACCATCCAAGGGAATGAGAGGTTAGGAGTAGCTTGAGGAGATACAGCAGAGAGTTGTTTTGTTTGTTTGTTTGTTTTTTAGGATGAGGAATATTTGAGTGTGCTTATAAATCAGAGTAGAGAAGGAAGGCGACCTGGAAGAAACAGGACAAAGGCAGGTCACTGACTGGAAACGAGTCTGGTGTCTGGGAGGAGGCATTTGGGGGTAAGAGTAGTGTTAGACAAGTGTATACGTGGCAGGTGGCAGGTAGCTGCAGGTTTTCCTTGCAGAACTGAGGGACAGTGAGAGGAAGTGACCGCTTCAGGTCACAGAACCTATAAGTAAACCCTGAGCCTCTGCCTCTGGTATTCCCAGACCTCTTCTCCATTATGTTACACACCATATTCCTTGGAAGGGTTCAGGGGCTCTGAGGGCTGCTGCATCATGCCGTACCTGGGGGGATATCTAGCTCTGCTCTTCTTGGTGCTGTGGGTCCCTGCTGAGTACTTGCTGTATGTGAGGCTGTGAGCATGAGGCGTGGTTCCTGCCTCCACTGGGCCTTTTTTCTTCATCCCGTGCTCCCAGTTCTGCCCTCTGGCGAGTTCTGTGACAGAGCTCACCTTGGTTCTTGGCAGAGCACCAAGGGAGCCCATAGTCTTCCTCCCCCAGGGTCAGCTTTGCCTAGCAGGTTGGGTGAGCTGGTCTCCTAGGCAGAGTGTGGCACACCTTGGGCATAGTGGATCAGATGCCGGCGTTCCTACCCAGGTATCCTTCTGTGACTTCTCTCCTGTTCTTTTGTACTCAGGAGGTTGGTCAGCAGTGTGGGCTAGCTTCTGGGAGAAGGTTCCAGTTGGCCTGAGGCAACAGACAGCCAAGAAGCCCTGGAGTACCTGGGACCTCTGAGCAATCCTCTTGGCTGGGGCCCCATGAGGGGAGGAGTGGGCTCGTTAAAAGCCTGATGTGGTATGTTGGAGCAAGCCCTAAGACTAGCCGATCTGTTTAGCACAACACCCGCAGTTTTGGAATAAAGGCAAGACAATGCAGAACTTTACTGGGGAAGAGGTCAAAGAAGGGCTAATTGTCTTGCAGCTGTGGCCTGGTTAGTGCTGCTCAACTCTATTGCCAGTGGTGTTTTACCAAGCGACTGGGCCTGGAGGGTGGCTGAGTGTTAGTCTTTCACTTACTGTGAAACATGCTATGTGTTTTCCACCTTGGGGTGAGCTTGTTGGCTTGTTTTGCTATTTACTACTAATGCCTGGGCCCCACCCCTGACCAATTAAATAAATATTTTAGCCTGTGGGGCCTAGGCATATGTACATTTTAAAACTCCTCAGAAGCCGGCTCGGGTGGCTCGGTGGCTCAGCCTGTAATCCCGCGCCTTTGGGAGGCTGAGGTGAGTGAATTGCCTGAGCCCGCGGGTTTGAGACCCACCTGGGCAGTGAGACCTCATCTCTACAATAAATCGAAAAATCAGCCGGGTGTGGTAGCGCATGCCTGTAATTCCGGGTACTTGGAAGGCTGAGGCGGAAGGATCGCCGGAGCCCAGCAGGTTGAGGCTGCGGTGGCCGGGAGCGGCCACTGCACTCCAGTCTGGGCGACAGAGTGAGACTCCAACTCAAAAAAAAAAAAAACAAAAAAAAAAAAAAAAAAACCTCCTCAGGTCTTTGCATTGTGCAGCCCATGTTGTGACCTACTAACATTAAGAAAGACGACATGAGCCGGGCTCGTTGGCTCAGCCTGTAATCCCGCGCCTTTGGGAGGCTGAGGTGAGTGGATTGCCTGAGCCCGTGGGTTCGAGACCCGCCTGGGCAGCGAGACCTCATCTCTACAATAAATCAAAAAAAAAATCAGCCGGGCGTGGTAGCGCATGCCTGTAATTCCGGCTACTCAGAAGGCTGAGGCGGAAGGATCGCCGGAGCCCAGCATGCGAGGCTGCAGTGGCCGGAAGCGGCCACTGCACTCCAGTCTGGGCAACCGAGTGAGACTCCAACTCAAAAAAAAAACAAAAAAACAAAAAAAACAAAAAACAAAACAAAACAAAAAAACAAAAACAAAAAAAAGAAAGACGACATGAACCTCGTCACAAAATGAAGACCGAGAGAGAGAAAGCTAGGAGGATCAGTGAGGGTGCAGTTCATAAAGTCCTAAAACTTGGGAGCTGGAAGGGTCTTGTTCAGACCCTTGCAGCTTGGAGTGTGGCCCAGCCAACCAGCAGGGCCTCATGAAGGAGCTGGTTAGAATGCAGATTCCGGGCCGTACCCACACCTGCTGAGTCAGAGAGTGCACACCAGTTTGAGAAGTCTGCTTTCAGGTCCTTCACAGATCCTCCTGGCCCGTGGTTTTCAACCTTGGCTGCACTTTGGAATCACCTGGGTGCTTAAACAAATGCCAGTGCTGGGCTAGGTGAATTAACTCAGAATTTCTAAGTGTGAGATCCAGATACTATTACAAAAAAAAAATTTTTTTAAATATTCCGGTGATTCTCTCCTCGAGCCAAGAGCATCAGGCTTGACCAGTGCATCTGAAACTTGAGTGTACATAGAAGCTGCCAGGGGATGGTGTTCAATTGCAGATTCTGATTTTATGGGTCTGGAGGGGGCTAGAGATTCTGTATTTCTAATAAGGGCCCCTGTGATGCCTGTGCTGCTGATCGGATATATTTTGAGCAGCAGAGACCTAGTAGATTGACTTTCCAGTTTCACAGCTGAGGAAATTGAGGGTCAGAGAGGGAGGTGCCATCATCCGTGGTAACCCAAGATGATATACATGCAGTACTTTCTGATATACTCTCCTACCAGGCTGCATGCCAGATGCTAGAACTGGGAACAGGATAGACCCTATTACAAACCTTGCAGAGCTTAGATTCCAGTGGGGGAGACAGACAGACAACAAACAAACAAGTAACCAAGCTAATTACAGATGGGAAAAGTACTATGAAGGAGATGAGGAGGACCATGTGACCGGGAATGACTTAGAGGTTGCTGTGGGGGAGAGGGGGATGTCCCTTTTATAAATGCTGTTGGCAGGGCACGGTGGTTCATGCTCATAATCCCAATACTTTGGAAGGCTGTAGCAGGAGGATACCTTGAGTGTGAGAGTTAGAAACCAG
Source organism: Cephalopachus bancanus (assembly GCA_027257055.1). Taxonomy (NCBI): domain Eukaryota; kingdom Metazoa; phylum Chordata; class Mammalia; order Primates; family Tarsiidae; genus Cephalopachus; species Cephalopachus bancanus. Next base: position 113,687 of record JAPVLO010000326.1, read on the forward strand.
CCTGGGCAGCATAGTGATATCCACATCCTACAAAAAATTTTAAAATTAGCTGGACATGGTGGCGTGTGCCTATAGTCCCAGCTATTTGGGGGACTGAGGCGGGAGGATCACCTGAGCCCAGGAGTTTGAGATTTCTGTGAGCTGTGGTCATACCACTGCTCTCCAGCCTGGGTGACAAGAGTAACCCAGACTCAAAAAATAAAAATAAAAAAGAAATGCAGTCAGAAGACTTACTAGACTGAAGACTTCTAATTGCAAATTTATAGCTTTTCTTTACCAGACAGAGCCGTGGTCCATCCCCTCTGGGGTTTGGGGATGGTGCTACTGACTTATTTGGGGCATGTGACCCTGGTTCCTAACTGTCTCCCTTGACCCAAGACTGTCCTTCTTCAGTGTTTGTGGACTCGGAGTGGAGCCCGGGGAGTGACTCCATTGAGGGAGTGGAGCATTGACTCCATAATAAAACAGTGTTCGGTATCGTCGAATGTTCAGGATCATTGTGTAATACAGACTCCGCCTCCTCCAGATGCTATCCCCTGCCCCTGTGAAATAATGGAAGGTTCCCATTTATCCCTGAGAGAGCACAAGCACTAATGCTTCTCTCCCTTTCTGGATCCAGCAGAACAGTCACCTGGGCTGCTTGTGGAAACTGCCTGTCTCAGGCCACACTGGCTCACCCAGGTGGACTCCAGGGAAGAGCCCTGGAATGTGCTTTTAGGATGTGGCCCAGGTGATTCCTCTGATCCAGATCATCAAGGAAACAGCAAGGATGGAAGAAATTGGCACTTGTTATCTCGTGCCTCTTTATATGGCTGTGGAAACTGCAGAAATTTCTTCTGCAGTGACTCTGTGGTGTGACCAAGCAGATTATTAGGGAACCTTTGTTATGTGACACTGCAGCCCACCACCTTTTCCACCGCACAGTCCCTACCTTGCTGGCCTTTGCCCTTACTGGAAGCGTCTCCTGACTCCTCTTTGACCAGGCAGACCCTCCAGCTCCCTGTCCTCCCCACTCAAACACCCTTCTTTCACTGAGCCTACTCCGCAGCTCGGGTGGTGAGGCTTGGGCACTGTTTGCATTTGGCCAGGGTCCAGAAGGACTGAAGAAGGTCTTATGACAAATCCTCACTCCTAGTCTCAGGCCTGAGCAGATCTGTTTGGCTGGAGTTGGGGGAGATTGATCATGGAGAGGTGGGCAGTGGCTAGACCAAGGGATACCTTGAATGGTAGAGGATGGGTCAACTTCAGTTGGGTAAAATATGAATCGAGACCTTGTACAGTAAGTTTAACTTTTGTGTTAACAGTGGGTAGAGGTAGCCATCTGCTTCCTGGAACTGGCCCTCCCTTGATCAAAATGCAGAAGAGGACAGTGAGAAGCAGCGTATCAGGGAGGCTGGACTAACCCAGTTTGCCTGGGGACCTAATCTGTGAGGGGTGGGACTTTGGTTTCTCTTTCTGTAGCAGGACCCACCTGGATCTCTGATACTCCCTTTGAAGGGTCAGGAGAGTATCTAGGGTGAGAAAGGTCATTCTTGGGATGGCCGCCCCAGGGCGGCTTTGTGCTTTCTGAAGGAGGGGAGGAGCAGACTGGGTGTGTCCTGCCCCAGTATCTAGGCAGGAGTGTTTGTGGAGCCAACCAGACACCTGTAACTCCTGCCTCCTAGGTGGCCCGAGGCAGCCAGGATGCCAGCTCTCCCCAGGAACCCTGCTGCCTGCTGAGAAACATGATCAGCAAGTCCCGTGAGTGTTGTCTGAGATTGTCCCCATCCTGAAGGATGGGTCTTGAGAAGCCTTCTTCAACAGCATCCTGGGACCCGCTGGGGGCTGTGGAGGGACAAGCAGGGAGCCAGGGGCCCCTCTCTTCACCTTGAAGGACAGCAGGCATACTCAGGTCCAAGCCCTGAGCCAGTGCCAGGAGAGGACCAGGAACTGGGTCTGCTTGAGTTGGGGACTGGAGGGACTCAGAATGGGCAGGTGAGAAGGTGGACTGGGGCTGTACCTGCCTGTTTCTGCCTCTAGCTCCTCTGTGCATGTGCCCTGCAGGCTGGAAGCTCCTGGCCATGTTGGCTCTGGTCCTGGTCGTCATGGTGTGGTATTCCATCTCCCGAGAAGACAGGTACATTGAACTGTGAGTCCAACTTCCAAGTCCTTGCATTGGGTCTTCTTGAGGACAGGCTTAAGGATGGAGAGTCACGGGGGCATGGGATCTAGTGGGGCAGGAGGGTTCAAAGAGCCTGGGCATGGCCACCCCCCTTCAACTACTAGTGCGGAACCCTTCCATGAGTGTGCATAGGAGTAGGGTCTGGGACAACTCCCCAGGGCCCTCGACCAGGGAGTGCAGAGGCAGGCAGAGCAGGATCCTCAATGATTTGGGTTTGAAGTAGAACTTGGGTTGAAATGATTCCACCCTGAAAGTCCCTCTCTAATGCCTTGGGACCTTTGGGCCACAGGGGAAGGTTGAGGCTGCCTGGAACACTGGCCTCTGGGCCTTAGTCTGACCTGGGCTCCCGCCTCCTCTCCTTTTCTGTGTCCAGTTTTTATTTTCCCATCCCAGAGAAGAAGGAGCCATGCCTCCAGGGTGAGGCAGAGAGGAAGGTCTCCAAGCTTTTTGGCAAGTATGTGGGGGCGGCGGGGCAGGGCGGTGCATGACAGGGTGTGGAGTGAGCTGGGCTGGAGGGCTTCGCAGAGTGGGGACTAGATGGGGGAGGAGCCATGTCGGTGGACACAGGTTAAGCAAAGCCAGGGAGGGAAGGGAAGTCCATGTAATACTAGTCAGGGGCCTGATCCTGTTTCTGGCATCAAGATTAATTCCTTTTTCATTCCTACCCTGCGTTCACCTCTGTGCAGCTACTCCCGAGATCAGCCCATCTTCCTGCAGCTTAAGGATTTTTTCTGGGTCAAGAAACCATCTGCCTATGAGCTGCCCTATGGGACCAAGGGGAGTGGTAAGTTCCCACCTGGCTCTGTGGCAACAATGGGCTCACCTTGGCCGCAGTACTTCCTATTCTTTGCTGTCTATGACCCCAGTGTCCAACTTTTTTTTTTTTTTGAGTTGGAGTCTCACACTGTGGCCCAGGCTGGAGTGCAGTGGTTGTGGTCACAGCTCACCACAGCCTTGACCTCCTGGGTTCAGGTGATCCTCCCACCTCAACCTTCTGAGTAGTTGGGACTACAGGCATGCGCCACCCAACCCAGCTAATTTTTAAAAAATTTTTGTAGGGATGAGGTCTCACTATGTTGCCTAGGCTGGTCTTAAACTCTTGACCTCAAGCGATCCTCCCATTTTGGCCTCCCAAAATATTGGAATTACAGGTGTGAGCCACCACCCCCAGCCTTCCTAGTGCCCAAGTTCTGAGCCAGGCTCAGGTACTAGGGTCAGGGGAGAAAGAAGATAGCCAGGGTCCTGATGAATGGTGAAGGGTGGGCAGGTAGCTTTCAGGATGCTAGCTGTCATATCAGTCCCTCCATTTGGTTTTTTTTTTTGTAGAAGACCTGCTCCTCAGAGTACTAGCCATCACCAGCTACTCCATACCCGGGAACATCCAGAGGTAAGGAGACAGTCCTCCCACTCTAGTCTGGGTGCCTTCTCTTTCCTGCCCGGTGTGAAATAGTGATGAAATAGTCGTGGCCTAGCACCCTCCCAGCCAATCCCCATGGCATACGAGCCTCGGCATCCAGGGCAGACCAGGCTGCAGCTGCTGAGGGTATTGCAACAGCAGGACTGGGGTTTCTTATTGGTACACCCCATGCACCCTCCCTCCTCTCCCGTGCCCTGTTTTATGCTTGGCCCAGTTTCCTCTCCCTTTAAAGCCCAACCATAAGCAGGGCCACTGGGGATGCCTGGTCCTCAGGAACCAGGGGATGAGGGGGGCCCCGGGCAGATCCAGGGCAGTGAGAGTTAGGTGGGGCAGGGGTTACTTCTGGGCTTGATCACATCTCTTCCTATGGCAGTCTCAAGTGCCGCCGCTGTGTGGTGGTGGGAAATGGACACCGGCTGCGGAATAGCTCGCTGGGAGATGCCATCAACAAATATGATGTGGTCATCAGGTGTGTATGATCATCTCTTCTTACTTGTGTTGGGGAACTGGACGTCCCAAATAGGGAACTGTAGACAGGCCTAGGGGTCTCTAGCGATGGACATCTTCCTTCTCGCTCCCAGATTGAACAACGCCCCAGTAGCTGGCTATGAGGGTGATGTGGGCTCCAAGACCACCATGCGTCTCTTCTACCCTGAATCTGCCCATTTCGACCCCAAAGTGGAAAACAACCCGGACACACTTCTCGTCCTTGTAGCTTTCAAGGCGATGGACTTCCACTGGATTGAGACCATCCTGAGTGATAAGAAGCGGGTAAGTGGGGCGGGGGATGGGTGGGGGGCTAAGTCAGGATCTCACGCTCCCTGATGTCTGCCTTGCAGTCCTGGAGAGTCAGTGAGAGGACAGTGTGAACCAGGCTCCCAGCTGTCAGCGCCTAGGCATACCACCCAGGGCAATTTGCTGCAGGGCTTCTAGTAAGCCGCCCCAGCTGCTGGGTATAAAAGCCTGCAGGAGTCAGGTGGTGGCAGCCAAAGGCACCCCACACTCCAGGGCTGTCTGGGACAGGAAAGCTGCCAGAGTGTGTCTGCCTGTGAGAAACCTGGGAAAAGAGGAACCTTCTGGCAGTCATCTCCAGGCGGGGGGCCGGTTAGAACAATGAGGTCTGTGCCCTAACAGATGATCCCCAGAAAGAGTTCACTATGTCATTTTGCCATGCCATCAAATGCTGACCTGTCCAGTCTGGAATTTTTGCCAAAAGACAGCCTAAAACTTGAGCCCCTTCTACCTGTTTGGATATCCGTGGAAGCGGGCTGTGGTTGGACCTCATATTCTACACATTTTGCCACCTGGTCTTCCTGAGGGGGTGTCCTTCCTCCTCTCTTTCCCTGATCCTCTCCTCTGGTCTCCTATCTCTAGTGTAGTCCCTACTTCCTTTCCTCTCTTCCTGTGCTCTTGAAGGCGTCTCTCATCACTTGGACACCATCCCCTGGCTGAGGACCTCTGGGTTCGCCTTGAGACACAGGTCTTCACCCACTCTCTTCTGACCCCATCCTCCTAGGTGCGAAAGGGCTTTTGGAAGCAGCCTCCTCTCATCTGGGATGTCAACCCAAAACAGGTTCGGATTCTCAACCCCTTCTTCATGGAGATTGCAGCTGACAAACTGCTGAGCCTGCCAATGCAACAGCCACGCAAGATTAAACAGGTGATGGGTCAATGATGGGGAAGCCAGGCTGAGGGTTGGGTCCTGAGTGGGAAGTAGGGGGCACATTCCTATATGCTTAGAAAGCCAGGGAAGGGCCCTATGAGAGGAAAGATAGCAGCTTGCATTTCACTGCCAGGAACACACCTGTCATCAAAGTTTCCATGGCAGGGGTGAGTGTACTCTTTGGAGAATGTGAGGTGTCTTCAAAATGGAGAGAGAGGGAAGGGTCTATATTGGGTTTGGGGACTGGAGTGAGAGGATGGTTTGACAGGCACAGATCAAAACTTGTAACCTGGGGACTTGCTAGAGCAGTCAGTGGGGCTATTTGTGGAACAGCTTGAGCCGATGCAGAGTTACTATGGATACTTAATCTGTGGTCTTATCTTGGAACATATTGGTCTGAATGAGTTAAAGGAGTTAGAGCTGCAACAGTTTGTCTTGTGTTTCATGTTTTGTTCAAGTGTGTTGATTTTGGCAGTCTTGATGCAATTTTGCAAGTTATGGTTTTGATATCAGTGCCCTGGTGGTCTTCAGCTGGTAGGCTTTTACCCACTTTCTAGCTTTCCAAGTAATTCCACACATCTTGGAACCTGGGGACTGTGTGGGATAGTGAAGAGGCAAACCAGCAGGCATAGATTGGGTTCTTGGTGGTACCTATGCTTGCTATGTGGAGCTTGACAGATCAACCACTTAGAGCCTGAATTTTCTTGTCTGTATGGTGGGGATACTACCCACATTGACCTTTTAAGGCCATTATAGGATTGAAAAAATAATTACCTAAAAATACTATTATGGAGATTGGTATGCAGTGCCTACTCTATAAATATGTACCAAATTTTGAATAGATAATTTTATTCTTTTTTTTTTTTTGAGTTGGAGTCTCACTCTGTCACCCAGGCTGGAGTGCAATGGCATACTCATGGCCACCCCAGCGTCAACCCACTGGGCTCTGGCAACCCTTCGGCCTCAGCCTTCCAAGTAGCTGGAACTACAGGCATGTGCTACCACGCCTGGCTAATTTTTGATTTATTATAGAGATGAGGTCTCGTCAAGTTGGCTGGGCTGATCTCGAACACTGGGGCTCAAGCAATCCACTCGCCTCGGCCTCCCAAAGTGCTGAGATTACAGGCTGAATCACCAAGCCCAGCCCTTTTTTGTTGTTTTTTGAGTTGGAGTCTTACTCTGTTGCCCAAGCTGGAGTGCAGTAACACAGCAATGTACTGCAGCCTTGACCTGCTGAGCTCAGGCAATCCTTTTGCCTCAGCTTTCTGAGTAGCTAGGACTACAGGTGCACACCACCACACCCAGCTAGTTTTTTAAAATTTATTATAGAAATGAGGTCTCACCAAGTAGCCCAGGCTGGTCTTGAATCCCTGGGCTCAGGCAATCCTCTCGCCTCTGCCTCCCAGAGTGCTGGGATTACAGGTATGAGCCACCGTACCTGGCTGGTAGTAGTGGGATTACAGGTGTGAGTCACCATGCCTGGTTGATAATTTTATTATTTGCTGAATATCTACCTGCTATTCAACATTCTGTGTTGAACAGCTGCTTTTGTGACTGCTCAGTGCCAGGCCCCATGTCTGCATGCTTGGTGAGTAAGACGTGCTCCCTGCCCTAAGGAAACTTAGTCTGGCAGAATAAACATGCAGGTTGCACTGTAGAGTGATACAGTACCACAGTAGAGAGGTGTTCCACATGCTGTGGGGATCTCAGGAGGGGCAGACCTCTACTGAGGGCTGAATGGGAGTCTCCCCAGAGGAGGTGGTCCTGGAGCCGGGTCTGGAAGGATCATGCAGCTCATCCGGCAGAGAACTGGGGAAAGGCATTCTGTTTGGCAAGAGCAGACAGCTGCTGTGGCCCTGAGGTGTTCTAGTGCAAGCGGAGTTGAAGGGCATGACAGAGCGGTTTGATGCCACAGATAGGGTGATAGATGGAGAGGGAGGTAAGAGCAGGTAAGGACCTGAACCCAGCTCCCCGCAGAGGGAAGGGTAAAGGAAGGGATAGACTTGACAGTGTATTAGTTTTCTCTTGCTGCCTCACTAATTACCACAGGCTTAGTGGTCTAAAACAATGCCCACGGATAGGCTTATAGTTGTGCAGGTCAGAAGTTTAGTGTGGTGTGACTGGGTTCTCTGTTCAGGGTATCATAAGTTTATAAACCCAGTTTATCAGCCAGTCTTAGGTCTCATCTGGAAGCCTGGAGAGAAAATTTGCTTTCGGACTCATTCTTTTTTTTTTTTTGAGTCTTAACTCTGTCGCCCAGGCTGGAGTGTAATGGCATGCTCACAGCAACCACAGCCAGGTTCAGGTGATCCTTCCACTTCAGCCTTCCAAGTAGCTAGAACTACATGCATGCACCACCATGCCCAGCTAATTTTTTAATTTATTGTAGAGATGAGGTCTTGCCATGTTGCCCAGTCTGGTCTTGAACCCATAGGCTCAGGCAGTCCTCTCACCTCTGCCTCTCACAGTGCTGGGATTACAGGTGTGAGCCACAGCGCCTGGCCAGACTCATTCTTGCAGAAATAATTTGGTTCCTCTGGTCATAGGGCTAAGGTCTCCAGCTCCTTGCTGGCCATCAGCCAGGGATAGGGCTACCTTCAGCTCTTGAAGGCTGGCTACAGTTCTTGCCGTATGGCCCCTCTATCTTCAAGCCAGAGATGGCATGATAAATCCTTCTTGTGCTTCAAATCTGACTTCCTCTGTCTCTGATCTCAACACCCAGATTTAAAGAGTCAGGTAATTGGGTCAAGCACAGCAGGATACTCTCTCCTCTCTTATAGTCAGCTGTGCCAAATAAAGTAACAACGTAATAGATCTCATCATATTCACAGGTTCCACACACAAGCAAGGGGATTAGACGAGGGCCAGGGTCACTGGGGTTCTCTTGCAATTCTACCTGCTACAACATATATTTTACAGGTGACATTGAGAGATTCCTGACCAATTCTAGGTTTCCAACTTGGACAACTGGGGGTATGGTAATATATTTCCTGATGTAGAGAGCATAAGGAGGAGGAGGAGTTTGGTGTTTCAGGAGCCCATATCCAGGCAGAGCTGGCTAGACAGCCATGGAAATGTGGCCCAGCAAGGCCCAAACTGGATGAGTTAATACACTGGTGGTGAAAGCAACAAGGGGAAAAAGAAGGCCCAGGCAGGGCACGGAAGGCAAGAAGACAAGAGAGCTGGGAAAGGGACACTGGGAGAAAGCCAGCACCGAGCAGCCTCACAGGGTCCAGGAAGTGGCTCCCAGATGGGAGTGGGTGGCTGATGTGGGCTGCAAAGCAGGGTGCTGGAGCCGAGGAAGGCCAGACTTGGGAAGTAAGTGGATCAGGTTTCCTGTCCCCGTGGATTAATTCGGGATGGAGGAAATGAGATCCTCAGAGCAGCCCAGAAGGTGGGTAGGAAAGGTACTGCGGTCCCACATGAAAGAAGGGGAGAGCTCATGCCCAAAAAGGGTCACACAGCTAGTGAGTTTCAGAGCCACCAAGTCTTCTGAATGAGGTGAGGTCCTCCAAGAGGAAGAGGGCAGAACCCTTCCCCTCCTTTGAGTGAGTTGCTTAATATTTTTATAAGCCTCAGTTTTCTCATCTGTAAGATGGGGCTAATAATAGTACCTACTTCCAAGTGTTTTTATGAGGACAGGATGAGATAATGTATCATACTAGGTAAAATACTTAATGTAGTGTCTGGCAGCTCTATGGTAATTACTCAAAAAGTATTCCGTATTATTATGATGGTTGTCATTATTGTCATTCTGATTGTCATCGTCATCCCTAGAGTCCCAGACCTCTCCCAGATATGTGGAGCTGTACTATCCAGTATGGCGACCACTAGCCACATGTGGCTATTTATTTATTTATATTTATTAATTTTTAGAGACAAGGTCTTGTTATGTTGCCCAGACCACAGTGTAGGGCTATTCACAGGTGCAGTCCTAGTGTTCTACAACTCAGAACTTCTGAGCCAAAGTGATCCTCCTACCTCAGCCTCCTGAGTCATCGGGACTACATACAGGGGTGCACCACTGCAGTCGGCACATGCGGCTAGTTAAATGTAAAGTTTAATTAATTAAAACTTTTTTTTTTTGAGTTGGAGTCTCATTCTGTTGCCCAGGCTGGAGTACAGTGTCATGATCACAAAGATCACGATGATCACGGCTCACAGCAGCTTCAACTCTGTGGTCCCCTGGTCTCAGGTGGTCCTTCTATTTCAACATCCCGAGTAGCTGGGACGACAGGCACATGCCACCACACCTGGCTAGTTTTTTGATTTCTTGGTAAAGATGAGGTTTTGCTGTGTTGTCCAGGCTGGTCTGGAACTCTTGGGTTCAAGCAGTCCTCTAACCTCAGCCTCTCAAAGTGTTGGGATTACAGAGGTAAGCCACCACATCCAGCCTTAAAACTTAATAAAATAAAACATTCAGTTCCTCAGCTGCACTGGCCCCTTTCGTATGCTGGTTAGGCTTGTGGCTGTCCTGTTGGACAGTGCAGATGGAGAATGTTTTCGTGACTGTGGAAAGTTCTACTGCAGAGGGCCGGTTGAGAAGCTGGTGGGAGGAGCAGGGCTCCCTCTAATGCCTGCTACCCCTCATCCCTCAGAAGCCTACCACAGGCCTCTTGGCCATCACGCTGGCCCTCCACCTCTGCGACTTGGTGCACATTGCTGGCTTTGGCTACCCAGATGCCTACAACAAGAAGCAGACCATTCACTACTATGAGCAGATCACGCTTAAGTCCATGGCGGTAAGTGCCTGCCCTCGTGAGCTCGGTGGAGTGGGTTGCTTGGGGACCACACAGTTGGAGGGATACTGGGTGAGTGAGAACGGGGCCAGGTGCCCAGAGGTGGCTCCTGGGAGGTCATTCAGAGAGTCAGAACTAGAACTGGGGCATCTGGACTCCCCAGCCAGCACCCTCCATATTTGCCCACATGGGTTGCATCTTCCAAGAGCCAGCACGGGGAAGGGAGCTCCCAAGAAGTGTGGGGCTGTGGCAAGGGTCAGGAAGGCTTTCCTGGGGACAGAGAGGTCTCCAAGAATCCCTTCATTTACTTCCTTGGCTGTCTCCACAGGGGTCAGGCCACAATGTCTCCCAAGAGGCCCTAGCCATTAAGCGGATGCTGGAGATCGGAGCTGTCAAGAACCTCACGACCTTCTGACTTGGGCAAGAGCTGTAGCCCGTTGGTTGCCCACTCCACTGCCTGGGTGACCCCCATCTGTGGCTGTGGGGATGCCTGGTGCCAGTATGACTCACTTGGACTCACCTATCCCTGTCTGGGGAGGGAGTCCTGAAACTGGCCAGGTCTGAGATGAGGCCATGCCCCTGGCTGCTCTGTGGAGCCCAGATCTAGTCAGGGTGGAAGCACTTGGGGCTGCAGGAGCCCAGCCAAGGCAGGGGGCTTGTTGCTGGGGCACCCCCTCTCTGCTAGCACCAAGAGATTATTTAATGGGCTATTTAATTAAGGGGTAGGAGGGTGCTGTGGGCTGGTCCTGTGGCATCCAGGAAAGAGGCCAGTATAGTGTTCTGCCCACTTTTTATAAAAACTTACATGTGATGGGCCCACCAAGGCCTAGACCCAGAGCCAGCCTCCCAGGAGGGCGGGGGTGTCAGGAATGGGTGGGTGCCCTCCAGAGAGGGGGTGCTACCTCCCAGCAGGCATGGGAAGAGCACCGGATAGGGGTTCCACCAAGAGGGGACCTCATCTAGAAAAGAGGTTATAAACCTATCATTAAACTATTTTTCCAAAAATGGAAGCAGTTGTGATGCCCTGTGTCTTTTCAGGTTGGGAAGGGCACAGGTGGGGTGTGGCAGTGGGTAGGATGCTAGACCAGAGCAGGACGTGGTCACTCAGGGAAAATAAATTACTTATGGAGTCCAGTGCTTAGTGCCCAGCTGTGCATTATTAACCTGGCATAGCGGGCTGCCCACAGCAGCCCTGTCTGCAGACACCCAGCCTGGCATCCTGCATCCTGGTTTACTGCCCAGAGGATGCCAAATGGAAGGGGCAGAATTCTCTCCTACCTTCCTTCCTCTCTCCCTCACCGTTCTTCAGTTACCAAAATCTCATACTGGGAGGTGTGTGTTTTAAGGACAGGGGTGGGGTCAGGCAAAGTAAGCCAAGTTTCCCTTCTCAGATTAAGTGGGAACCAGAAAATGTAGTTTGTGGAAGGTCCTGCCAACAGTCCAGGCTGCTGGGATTGGAGTGGCCAGGGCCGGAGGGCAGTGTCAAAGGGATTTGGCAAGGCCTGCCAGCCGGTCATCGGGCCAGGGGATGAAATGGTTTCTTTCCTAGGTCTCTAGAATCTTAACAGCCCTGCTGTTTGCCTGTCTTTCCTGCCTTCGTTTTCCATCTTCCCAGGCCCTGCTTAGCTGCCAACTGGGATTCCTGCCACCCCCACAGCTGTTCCTTTACATCTGGAGCCAGGAGGGAGAGTTGGAACTCCCCCATGGGTAATGGAACTCGCAGCTGTGTTCCTGGCTTTCTCGGAAAGAGCTTCAGCCTTGAGGTTTTTGAGACAAGCCAGGCTGGGACTGGACAGATAAAGAGGGGCAGCAAGTCGAGAGAAACAGAGGAAGGTGACACAGTTCTCAACAGAGTGTTGGAATGGCCTTGAGAACACCCAGCCTCATCCTACAGGATAGTCCTAAGGACCATCCCAGGGAACAGAATGGCCTTCCCTCTCAGAGGCCTGGCAGCCTCCCCCTAGGTGCAAGCGGGATTCTGACAGCAAATAGGGCCCTAGTTTCTGCAGCCCCAAGCCTCCTCCCCGCCACAAGGGCAAGCTTTGTCTGCAGGCTCTATGTGGGGGAGAGACCTTACTGACAACAGGAATTTTGAATCGGGGGTGGGGGGGTGGAGATCTCAGTTCTGCTCATCCCTGATGTTGCCCCAGATGCTTCCCATGTGGGTATGCAAGGGAGTGGCCATTGAAAGTGACTGTCTGCACACATGATGCAGTTGCTTTGGATTGAGGCCACTGCCTGTTGTGGAACGTGCCTAACCTTGAGCGAGAATCCAACATACAGGGATGGGTTAGATGCCTCCAAATTCTATACACACACACACACACACACACACACACACACACTTGTAGACACGGGAGCATTTTACATTCTTGTTGGGTTATGTTTGTGATACCATATGCAGATAGCCCTTCATGCTCACATGCGGAGAAGACCATGTGTGTGCGTGCAGGGGTCATGTGTCTGTACACTCAGGCCGTTGTTTGCTTGAGGGGTGAGCATAGCTTTCTCCAGCAAGCCCCACATTTGATGCAGACTGAGGCAATACTGGCCAAGAGTTAGAGTGGAGCTTTGATGCGGAGTTGTTGGATGGGGTTCTTGGTGTTCTGGGAAAGAGGCTTTCAGTCTTCAATTAGCCCAACCGATGTGAATGAACTGCCTGCCAGCCTGCCTGGGACTGATTAAATCATGCCCTGAAAATGAAGAGAAAAACAGCAGAGGGAAGTGCTTGAGAACAAGTCAGGAAATCTGGGTTCTTCACCAGGCTCTGCCACTTAATTCTGTATCACCTTGGGTCAGTCATTTCTCTATTGCTGTGCCCCAATTTCAGCATTCCTTGAAACAAGAGGTATGAGTCCAGACAGTGAGGACAACTGATCTCAGAATTATCTGGGGAGCTTTAAGAATGGAGATTCTAGCCGGGCTCGGTGGCTCAGCCTGTAATCCCGTGCCTTGGGAGGCTGAGGTGAGTGGATTGCCTGAGCCCGCGGGCTCGAGACCCGCCTGGGCAACTTGGCGAGACCTCATCTCCACAATAAATCAAAAAATCAGCCGGGCGTGGTAGCGCATGCCTGTAATTCCGGCTACTTGGAAGGCTGAGGCAGAAGGATCACCGGAGCCCAGCAGGTCGAGGCTGCGGTGGCCGGGAGCAGCCACTGCACTCCAGTCTGGGCAACAGAGCGAGACTCCAACTCAAAAAAAAAAAGAATGGAGATTCTGCAGCTGGGTGCGGTGGCTCATGCCAGCACTTTGAGAAGCTGAGGTGAGAGGATTGCCTGAGTCCAGAGGCTCAAGACCAGCCTGGGCAACTTGGCGAGACCTCATCTCTACAATAAATCCAAAAATTAGCTGAGTGTAGTGGCACACGCCTGTGGTTCCAGCTACTTGGAAGGCTGAGGTGGAAGGATCGCCTGAGCCCAGCAGGTCGAGGCTCTGGTGGCTCTGAGTGTGCCACTGGGCAACAGAGTGAGACTTTTACTGAAAAATAAAAATAAAAAAGGAGATTCTGGCTGGTGCAGCTCACACCTGTAATCCCAGCACTTTGGGAGGCTGAGGTGAGATAATTGTTCAAGCCCAGGAGTTCAAGACCAGCCTGGGCAACATAGAAAGACCTCATCTCTACAAAAAGATCAAAAAATTAGCCAGGCATGGTGGCATGTGCCTGTAGTCTCAGCTACTTGGGAGACTGAGGAACAAGGATGCCTGAGCCGGGGAGGTGGAGCCGTGATCGTGGCACTGCACTCCAGCCTGGATGACAGAGTGAGAGCCCAATTTAAAAAAAAGATTCTTGGGTCGTACCCAGGCCTCTGGGATGGAGCCCACGAATCTGGAATTTTAACAAGCACCCAGAAACACTGCTCTAGTAGCCTAGACTCTAGGATCATCTCACGGGCCTGTTTCCACTCTACGGTCTGCGTGTAAAGCCCTTGCTAATTCCCTGTGTCCTTGAGATGTGTTAATTAGGCGCACGCGCAGTTGTCTTCCGCGGGCCGGACTGGGTGGGGGAGAGGCGTTACTGTGCTCGGCTTGCCCCGCCCCCCCGTCTGCAGGGGCGGGGCCGCACATGCGCCCTCTGCGCGGGAGCTGGGTTGACCCTCGGGGCTGTGGGAACTGGCGGGGGTTCCCGAAGTGCCGCCCGCGTTCCGGATAGTTTGCTGGCCTCCGCCCTGTGGCCTCGCTGGACGCTGGCCCCGGCGCCCCGCCTCATTGGAGGCCGGTGCCTCCCTGGCAACCGGCTCAAGGCCTGGCGACGGCTGCGGAGGGAAGCCGGATGGGTTTGGGGGCCCGCGCCCCTCCGTCCGGATTTGCATGCATTGCCGGCAGTTTTCTCCGCTTTGCAAGTGCTTTCCAGAACTCCCGCTGGGCCTCCGTCTTGTGACCTGCTTTGACTTCCTTGCAGAGGCTGGGGTGAAACAGAAGGCGAGGGGGTAAAAGAGATCTGCCCCATCTAATTTAAACTCTGGAAGTCCAGCCCTCTTCCACAAAGGGAGAAACCGGGGCCCAGAGAAGGGACACACCCAGCTCAACTACCTAGCTAGGCAAGACTAGGGTTTAGGTCTTTTATTTAGTGCAGGAACATAGTTAAGTGATATTCTGTATTCACATCGGATGATGTACCTTGATTTGAGACCCTTCAGGTTTTTATTTGCACTTTCCAAGAACATAAGTACATTCCAGTGCTTTCCTCCAGAGACTGTCTAGCCTATGAAAAGTTTAAGCTTGGAAACACTTTTGTTTGGGAGGCAGCAAGGTGTAGTGTACACCAAATACAGACGGTTGGATCGTGAGTTCTCCCCGCTCTGTCATTTAATTAGCCGAATAAACCTCTGCTTGTCCATCTGGAAAATAGTGATTATGCATACCCATCTCACAATGACGTTTTAAGGACCCGGTGGAAATATGATTGTAAAAACATTTTGTAGACTATAAAGTATGATATCGACATTAATTGAAAAACTGCCTTGCATCATCGAAAATGTCAGGGTATGAAACAGATGAGGTGCATTTGTAGGGCTGAATACTTGCTCAGGTAGTAACTTGGCTGGTTTATACAAAAGTCTGTCTTCGCACAAGCAAAGTAGGGGGAGGTAAGACATCAGTAAAATGATTCAACAGTGGGCTTTACACAATCAATGGAGAGAGTTCAAACTGCTTTATAGAAATGATTTTCAAGTTGAAGTCAGACACTTTTAGGGCTTCTTAGAGGAGGAGGTTTCTTGGGAGACATTATCCATCTAAATGGAATGTAGAGTATTATGGTAGGTTCCTAAACAAAGGTTGAGAAGTACAACCTCAGATTTAGTAAGCTCTCCTCCAAACCCTCTGACCTTTTTGAAGTCTTAATTATACCTTCAGAAAACTATTTGTTAGTTTTGAACATTCTCATGTTCTCTACAAGACTTGGTTCCAGAAAATCAGATCTTTTTCCAACGTAAACGTTTAGGGAGGTCTGTGTGTGCATCTGTCTGTCTGTAATCAGAACCAATTTTCCTGTTCAATTCTTTGTCAGTGAGTTTACCTGTCTTATTTTTGGGATCTTGCACCCAAGAAATAAGCTGGGAAGCTGAACCTTGATTCTCACTAGATGACAGATTTAGGAGAAACCCAAATGTATTAGAAAATTCCACTTCTTCACTTAAAGGGTCTACAGAGAGTGGGAAGCAGGTAGTGCAAAGAGGGTTACTGCAAAAGCGTTTCACAAAAGTATTTAGAGAAAAATGAATTTTGGGAGGCTAGTGCTGTTTCTTGCTACATTTCAGGTTCCCAGGGAAGGCCAACAATTTAAACACCCACACCCGAAAAGAGACAGCTTCCTCTCAAAAGCCTTGGGAGCCTGAGAGGGTGGAGTTGGGTGGAGAGTATGAGAGAGTATGAGAGGCTCAGATGTGGAAACAATCCTAGGGGTCAAAGTTGGAATTGCTGAACTGAGCTGTTCCAGAACCATCTATCATTTTGAGTCTTCCCAGAACACTGTTTACATACATCATTAACTTTAGCACTTAAGGAGTGTCTTCACTTGCTTAAAAATGGGTTTCTCGGCGGGGCATGGTAGCTCACACCTCTAATCTCAGCATTTTGGGAGGTCAAGGCGAGACTATCACTTGAGCCAGGAATTTGAGACCAGCCTGTGCAACGCAGCAAGACCTTGTCTCTACAAAAAACTCCCAAAAATTAGCTGTGCATGGTGGCGTGTCCCTGTAGTCTCAGCTAATCAGGATGCTGAGGTGGGAGGACTGCCTGAGCCCAGGAGGTCAAGACTGCGGTGAACCACAGTCATGCCACTGCACTCCAGCCTGGGCAAGAGTGAGACCTCCAAGTTAAAAAAAAAAAAAAAAAAAAAAGCATGTTTATCTTCTTGCTAAGCATAGAGATGCTCTACTTGAGGAGAAAAACCTCAAGAGTATAAGTTGGAGTCTGGTAAGGAGGTTCCCTGCCTTTCTGTGCTCTCTTTTTCTCTGGATTTATGCTGCACTGTTGGAGCCCTTGCGTGGCAGCAGAGCTAGAGAAAGTTTTAAATTAAAAGTCAAATAGGAAGTCCCTATCTGAAAATTCTGAAGTCCCGAGTCCTTATCTATATCACTTTATCTCTACAGGCCTTCTTCAGTATTTCTCTCAAGTGCAATGCCTGTTAATGTCATGAATATACTTTCCAGTCCTTGGGCAGCAGAGTCCTAGCCTTTTAATTTCCTTGCAAAGGTGGTAATTTTACTTAGTCCTCCTGATCTTGTCTTTGCCTAATCGGAAGTCATATTCAGGGGATGAATCCCTTCCTAATTCAGCCGTTATCCAGGTAGTACTTTTTTCTTTGCATAATTGGGAATAGATTTCAGAGAAACTCTATTTAATTAAGACCCCGAGTCTCCCAATGAAGATCTGGACTTCCTGAGATGTCACTTACCTTCTTTTTAAACATTAATACTTTAGATTCATCATAAAGAAGGCAATTATAAAGAAGCATTCTTTGAATGTTCTCAGCATTCCAAGATATTGCCAAGGGCCATAAGGGTAAGGAGCGGAAGGAAATGCTTTTGCTTGTCTGGTATTTTCTGATCAGGAAACACAAAGAAGCTCTCTGCCCAGGGGTTGAGGATGTCCCAGTCCTGTGGGCGGACTGAGTGGGCCGTCCGGAGAAGAACACTGGGAGCATGGAGTGGCAGGCAGATATTGGCAGAGGCATAAATATAACCAGGGAAGTAGACCACATTGAACGACGTGTCTTGTGAATGGTGTAAAGGGTCTTTTTTAAAGGTGGGGGCTGGCTGGGCTCAGTGGTTCAGCCTATAATCCTAGCGCTTTGGGAGGCCGAGGTGAGTGGATTGCCTGAGCCCGTGAGTTTGAGACCCGCCTGGGCAACTTGGCGAGACCTCATCTCTACAATAAATCAAAAAATCAGCCAGGCATGATAGCACATGCCTGTAATTCTGGCTACTCGAAAGGCTGAGGCGGAAGGATCGCCGAAGCCCAGCAGGTCGAGGCTGCAGTGGCCGGGAGCGGCCACTGCACTCCAGTCTGGGTGACAGAGTGAGACTCCAACTTAAAAAAAAAAAAAAAAAAGGTGGGGGCTGTGGAAGTAGGAAAACAACAGCACTTGTAGTAATGCAAGCTTTAGTATTTGTCAAAGACCTTGCCATTAGAGAGGAGGGGAGATGGACCAAGGGAGAATACCAGTTAGAGAGGGAGTCACTTGGTGATCTTACAGCAAGCATGAACTTGACCAGGAAAATGATTACTTTTTTTTTTTTTAAGTCAGGGTTTCACTCTATTGCCCAGGCTGGAGTGCAGTTGCACAATCATGGCTCACCACAGCCTTGACCTTCTGGGCTCAGGTGAGCCTTCTGCTTCAGTCAGCCGAGTAGCTGGTACTATAGGTGCGCACCAACACGCCTGGCTACATTTTTGATTTTTTGTAGAGACTTGTTCTTGCTATGTTTCCCAGGCTGGTCTTGAATTCCTGGGCTCAGGCAAACCTCCCTTCTTGGCCTCCCAAAGTGCTGGGATTACAGGCGTGAGCCACCAAGCCCAGCCCAATTCTTTATTTCTGGAAAGAAGGTAGCTTAGAATTTTCTCACTTTTCTCAATTTATGACCTGGTTAGGGAGATTGAAACATAGGGGCTGGGGAAAAGATGGTTGGAGCCTTACTGGAAATGAGACGCAAATATCAGTGAGAGCTCTTTATCAGTGACTCCCAGAGATTGCTGCTAGTTTTGGTGTGAATGCTGCAAATGACTGGTATATGGTTACAGTTCCTAAAGCAACTCAGATAAGAGGCTTTAAAAAGGTCCTTTTAAAGGGGAAGTAAAATTCAAGATTTAGTTGAAATGCCATGGTCTACATCTAAATGTTTGCTTCTTTAAATAGAAACACTGAGTAGTATTTTATTTTATGTATTAATTTATTTTTGAGACAGGGTCTCACTCTGTCGCCCAAACTAGAGTGCAGTGATACTATCATGGCTCATTGAAGCTTCAAACTCTTATGCTAAAGTTATCCTCCGGCCTCAGCCTCCTGAGTAGCTAGGACTACAGGTGTATGCTACCATGCTCCGGTTAAGTTTTTGATTTTTTGTAGAGGTGAAGTCTCGCTATGTTGCCCAGGCTGGTCTCGAATCCCTGGGTTCAAGGAATCCTCCTGCCTCAGCCTCCCAAAGTGATGGGATTGTAGGCATTAGCCACTGTGCCCAACTACCAAGTGGTATTTTGAATAAAAATCTATATGGGTCAAGTTAGTTTTTATTTAAATATTTATATTTTGATTTTAATAGTGGTTTTATAGGAAAAGTTCTTAAACAATAAGCTAATCACAGGACTCCACGTCTTTTTTTCTGATGCCATCACAAGCTGCACCATGATGCTGGGTAAGAGCTCATTGCACCTGTGGCTGTGTGCCTCATGGCTTCGATTCTGACTCTGCCATAGCAAATGCCACCGTGACACACACTTCTCTTCCAGCAGGAGCTGAGGAAGGGAATCTCTGTTGGCTATTTTCTCCTCTTCTAATAAATCACCCGAGGACTTCATCATGTATGTTTTCATTTCCTCGGGCCCTTTACATCCCAGAAACTTAAAGGTGGCTTTGTGGTCTATTGCTTTATAGGATTTTTTAAAATAGGCAGAAACAGATTTGATGTGCGATTTTAGCTCTTCATACGAGAGTACTTCCTATTCCGTGGAAGTTGAAGAGGTGGTGGAAACAACCCTGGCCTTCGCAGACTGATAACGAGCCTGAGAATTAGAAACTGGGCTCCCATCCAGTGACTCTGAGCCAATAATGGAGTTTGGAGCTATCAGAAACCTGGATCCTGGCCTTGGTAGGGGTGGGGGTGACTCGATACACAGAATAGCTTTGTTTCCCAGGGAGTTGTGGTCTTTCCAGGTCATTTGGGGACTTGGAGGATGCCTGTCCTGCCTTCCTAATGGAGCTGTGGCTTGTTCTCACCCAGCTGCCCCAGCACGTGTGGAGCAGATGGCTTTCATTGCCAGCCACTTCCATCTCCATTCTAGGATGAGTGGCCTTGAGACTGTACCAGAAGGTGGAGATATCCTGTAGCGGAAATCACGTGGGTTTAAATCTCATGCCTGCCACTTGTTGGCTCCTGACCCTGGGCAAGTCTTTTGGTGTCTTTAAGCCTCATTCCCACATCTGTAAAATGGTGACACTTTGTAGACTTGTGAGGATTAACAAGATTACAAATATAGAACACATTTTATTCAAGATGAAATCACCTACAGGGAAATTCAGGGCACCCACTGTATTTTTTTAGCACCTGCCTTTAGCAGCCTTTCTGCACCCTCACTCCCATTCAAGAAGTCAGTGGCTCTGGAAGCAGCTCAAGGATGCACACAGCTCGCTCTGGCTTCTTCTGGATGCTCCAGAGCCCCCTAAGTCCCCTCATTTTTCCCCTCTAGGCTCTTCTCTCTCACAAGACTGTCCTTGTGGCATCCTATCCTTTGGGCAATTCTTTGCTGTATTTGTGCGCTAAAGAGCACTCAGGGTTGGGAGCTCTCTGCTCAATTTCCATGACAGTCCACATTCTTACCCTGGGAGTGCCCAAGGCACAGGAAGAAGTGTTCATTCTGTTCAACAGGAGAACAGATTTTTTTTTTTAAGTTGGAGTCTCACTGTGTCACCCAGGCTGGAGTGCAGTGGCACACTCATAGCCACTGCAGTCTCAACCTGATGGGCTCAGGCGATGCTTCTGACTCAGCCTTCCAAGTAGCTGGAACTATAGGCATGCACTACCATGCCCAACTGATTTTTTGATTTATTGTAGAGACGAGGTCTCACCAAGTTGCCCAGGCTGGTCTCGAACCCGTGAGCTCAGGCAGTCCTCTCACCTTGGCCTCCCAAAGTGCTGGGATTACAGGCTTGGCTTGAGCCACCATACCCGGCTGAGGGGAGCAGATTCCTTCCCTCTTCTTCTGGTTGTTCTGTCATAACCTTGGATTCCAGGAAAGAATGGGTACCTTCACTATATTAGCTCTGTGCGTTTGTACACATGTGTGTGGCATGTGGCATAGGCTGTGGTAAGGATTAGGAGGTAGATTGCTCATCTCCAAGGTGGGAAGACCAGGAGAAACTAATGGACAAGTCCTCTCAGGTTGTCTTCCTTATTCTAGTGCACCAAGGCATTTCTGCATATGGTCTTGAATCCTTGTTCCCTGTTGGCAAAGGGAAAACGTGTATGGAAAGAGGGAAAGCTTATCGAGATTAATCTAGAGAGGGTCGGGGTTGTACTCTGCCAGGCCGGAATGGTACTAAGAACAGGATGTGCGATGGGGTTGTACACTTACATTTCTGATCAGTTTCCAGTCCCTCAGGCTTGGGGGCTGCAAAGGAAGATATCCAGGGAACTGGGGAATGTTGAAGCACTAGGAAATAGGGTTGAAGCAGAAAATTCTTCTGAGTGGAGGAGCTATGAAGGTTGTGTGCAGAATCTGTGGATTGGGGCCGTTCAATGAATCAATGTCTGGAAAGAAGCACAAACTTGTGCGATGATGTTGGTAAGGACTACCAGGGAAGGTTGGAGAGGAAAGATCCAGAATTGACAAGAAACCTCCAACCCTCCTTAGGGACAATTTGGGTTCTTCAAAGTTCCGTTTGAATCCCACTCCAACAAATGGCACTCACATTTGACCCTGCCTATCCATCCCATCTTCCATGATTACATGAAGCTTCCCACCCAAGCAAGACCATCCTTAGAACATTGAGTCTCATATTAGAGTGTTAGGGTGCTTATTGGTTTAGACTCTTTCAAGAAAACTCCTAGTGGAGGGAACTTTCCCTGCAGAATTTTACTTATAGAAGAGGACTAGAATGACCTGGCCAATGTCTAACATAACCAGTTTGCCTCTGAGTTATATTTGGCCTGAGTCAGGTGGTCGGTGATTCTTGTTTTTTGCACGCCTCTGGGTTGGGCCCATCCACACAGGAGAGGTTTGATTGTCACCAAACCCAGAGCGATCAACTGCCCTCATTGAATCCAAGGGAAAAGAATCTTGGGTTCCCAAAGCATTCTCTGAGCTCTTGGGTTCTTCCTGTGGCTTTGTAGGAACACAAAGAACAGAACGAATTGGTTAGAGTAATGGCCCTAACATTTATTCTCAGGTGGTGAATAGGAGGAGTGAGGTGTAGACATACTTGCTCTCTTGCTCATGGAGTCTTACTGAAGTCAGGATCGTCGTTCCTTGTGTGTTTATCATCATCTGAGAAGGCGAGTCTCACCATCTTAAAGACCTGCCCCCAGCCCCCTCAAACCCGACATTTCCCAGGAAATACTCTCTCCGTAGCTGTTCAAAGACCCCGAACAGAGAAGCTCTCACACTTCTTATATTAACTCCAATAGTGCTGAGGGGGAGGAGGAGTACACAAAGCAGGAGGGTGGGTGGGGGAGACTCGGAATCGCACAGCCTAGTGGGGGGGGTGTTGGACAAGGTGTTCCCCAAGGACTCACACTCTCCCTCCTTCCTTCCCCTCCCTCCCCTCCCAGGACACCAGGCTCTGATGGGGCCAGTCCCACCTCAGAGTTCAGAGGTATCAAGTCCAAGGACAAAACTGCAAGAGTATGGACACAAAACACCAAACAAATTGGGGGTGGGCTCCCAGCCGGTGTGGTGAGAGAGTTGCCTCTTCGGCTAAGGCCATTTCTGGCTTCTCAGCCTCCAAGGTATGGGCTGTGCGCAGCAGGGGGAGCCGGGGTCTCTGGGGCAGCTCAGTGCTGGGGAGAACTTCACCCCCTTTTCCCCAGGGCTGCGTGGGAGCACAGGCACGGGGGAGGGCTTGCAGTAGGCAAGGGGTAGAGCCTACGGGACACCGGAGAGTGGACGGCAGTTTCATGAAAGCAGAGTGATAGCTGCCACGTGAGCCTGTGGGAGGAGCAGGTCATGGAGGGGTCTCCAGGAAAGGGCTGGGGACAAAGGTGTCCAGCACTGAGCACAGTGCACTCGGCTGCACCCCTGTCCGTTTCCACACCCACTGCCTCTGGCACACCGCAGCTGGGGACCCAGATTTGTGCTTGATCAGAGCTTCGAAGGAAGTGGTGACAGACGTGCTGTGAGGCTGTCCTGGAGGTGTCCAGTACTGGGGTCCTCTGCAAAGTGCCCCATGTCCCTGGACAATCGGCACGTGCCCTGCCCTCTTCCCCGGCCGGTCCCCACCCGCGGTGTGTGATCCTCAGACATGAGTCTGCATCCGCCGCTGCAGGGGTCGGCTGGGGTCAGAGTTCTGGGAAGAGGACTGGGAGTGGTGGGAAGAGGAGGCAGAGGCCTTGCTGGCCTTGTCGAACTGCACGTA
Source organism: Cephalopachus bancanus (assembly GCA_027257055.1). Taxonomy (NCBI): domain Eukaryota; kingdom Metazoa; phylum Chordata; class Mammalia; order Primates; family Tarsiidae; genus Cephalopachus; species Cephalopachus bancanus. Next base: position 136,457 of record JAPVLO010000326.1, read on the forward strand.
GCCATCCTGCTTGCCGCTGCTGCTGACGCTGCTGTCACACTGTGTGTCCAGGAAGGAGCTGCTGTCGCTGAGGGAGCCTCTCTGGAACTCCCGCTCACAAAGCTCAATGGATGAGCTGCCCATGCCCAGCACGAACCGCTGCCCGTAGTCGTAGAGGCGGCCCTGGCCGCTGAGGGTGCTGTAGATGTTGGTGAAGGACATACCCGTGGGCACGCGCTGCTTGCCCGCTGGACGCAGGTCTGGCTGACAGCTGGACAGGGAGATAGTTGGGGTTGAGTGGTGCTCTTTGAAGGTGTTGACACTGTAGTAGCCGTTGGTGGGGTCCTGGGTGGGCAAGAGCAAAAGGGGTGTCACCCAGTAGAGCCTTCACCCAGCATAGCCCAGGCTTCTAGGCTGAGCCTGTCCTGCCATACACAGGGAGGGGTGAGGGAGAACAGGAGGAAGGCGGAAGGGCATCCAACAAGAGACAGCAAAAGTGTATCTTGGAGACCATGAGGAGAGGGCTGACAGGGGCTCCAGGGGAGGCAGGGAGGGCTGAGGGGTGAAGGGAGGGAAACAGAGGCTCTTGACTGGGTTTATGTCAGGGCAATGCAAGATCATTTGAAAATAATACTTAAAAAAGAATTCCCGGGCTCGGTGGCTCAGCCTGTAATCCTGCGCCTTTGGGAGGCTGAGGTGAGTGAATTGCCTGAGCCCACGGGTTCGAGACCCGCCTGGGCAGCGAGACCTCATCTCTACAATAAATCAAAAAATCAGCTGGATGTGGTAGTGCATGCCTGTAATTCCGGCTACTCGGAAGGCTGAGGCGGAGGGATCGCCAGAGCCCAGCAGGCCGAGACTGCGGTGGCCGGGAGTGGCCACTGCACTCCATTCTGGGTGACAGAGTGAGACTCCAACTCAAAAAAAAAAAGAATTCCCCTCTTTGCTGGGTTCAGTGTGGCTCATGCCTGTAATCCCAGCACTTTGGGAGGCAGAGGTGAGAGGAAAAAAAAGAAAAGAAAATAAGACTTTAAGGCTGGGTGTGGTGAGTCACACCTATCTGTAACCCCAGCACTTTGGGAGACCAAGGAAGGAGCACTGCTTGAGCCCAGAAGTCTGAGACCAGCCTGGGCAGCATAACAAGATCTAGTTTTCTTTTTCTTTTTTTTTTTTTTGAGTTGGAGTCTCACTCTGTCACCCAGACTGGAGTGCAGTGGCCACTCCCGGCCACTGCAACCTCGACCTGCTGGGCTCCAGCGATCCTTCCGCCTCAGCCTTCCAAGTAGCTGGAACTATAGGTGCGCGCTACTATGCCCGGCTAATTTTTGATTTATTGTAGAGATGAGGTCTTGCCAAGTTGCCCAGGCGGGTCTCGAACCCGCAGGCTCAGTCAATCCGCTCACCTCAGCCTCCCAAAGCGCTGGGATTACAGGCTGAACCACCGAACCCGGCTCTTCTTTTTCTTCTTCTTCTTTTTGAGTCAGAGTCTCACTCTGTCACCCAGGCTGAAGTGCAGTGGCACACTCACAGCCACCACAGCCCTGACCTGCTGGGCTCAGGCGATCCTTCTGCCTCAGCCTTCCAAGTAGCTGGAACTACAGGCACGTGCCACTATGCCTGGCTAATTTTTCTCAACTTATTGTAGAGGTATCACCAAGTTGCTCAGACTGGACTTGAACCCCTGGGATCAGGCAATCTTCTCACCTCAGCCTCCCAAGGTGCCGGGACTACAGGTGTGAGCCACCGTGCCCACCATGAAACCTCGTTTCTAAAAAAAAAAATAGCTGGGCATGGTGGCATGTGCCTGTAGTCCCAGCTACTTAGGAGGCTGAGGCAGAAGGATCTCCTGAGCCCAGGAGGTCAAGCTGTGGTAAGCTGTGATCGCACCACTGCACTCTAGCCTGGGTGATGGTGAGACCCCGACTCAGAAAAAAAAAAGAAAAAAGCCTTCAGTTGTTTTTTGTTTTTATCTAGACCATGGATGCTTAACTTTGAAACCTATGAGTGAGGAGGCTGTGGGAGAGAATTGTGGGAACTCAGCCTTAACTCTCTCAGCCTCCTCAGTGTTGAGGTGGAGAGAGCAGGTGTCCTTGGCAGGGGACTGTCCCACCTGAGGGAGTAGACAGAACCTGTCCCTAGGCTGCCTTCAGCCTTTCTTGTCTCCTACTGGCTGTCATTCTTTGCATAGGTGTGGGGCTTGGGCCATCAGAGCTGAAGACCAGATTCCACGGCTGTGTCCTATGACCTGTGGCGCTTCTTACCTTCAGATTCTGAAACTCTTTCTCTTCTTCTTTGAGGACCTCCAGCTGCTTCAGTACTGAGTCTTGCTGGAATTCACCCCGGTCCATCTACAACCCAAAAATGGTTGCTCAGTGGATAGGAGGGGAACTAACCCTCTTCCCCCAAGGAAAAGATGGAAAAATAAATCCCTAAGATTGCTATATAAAAGCCCCCTTTCCCCAACCCCCCACTGTCTGGACCATGGAAGGCCAGCAAAAGCGTCAGGGTGAGTTCTTCAGCCCCCATCCTAAAAGACAGATAGATGAGGTGGGTGGGTGAGGCTGGGACAGGTCTCTGAGGCCACGTTGCCTTTGCTTGGGCTAGGACACGCTCTTCAGATCTTACTCGGTTGGTTCAATTCAATTCATTGAGCATTTATTGTAAAATCCTGGCCAGGCACTGTGCTAAGGGCCAGAGATTCCTAGACGAAGTTGCATGCAGATACAGTTCTGCTCTTCCGGAAGATGGACTTGTTGGTAAATAATTGCAGAACATCAACCATGCTCCTTGGGGCAGCTCATCACCCAGTGCGAGGGCCTAATGAAGGTGAGGTGCTGGCAACATGGGCTACACTACACCTGTTACTCAACAGCAGGGACTTGGGTGCACTGAGAAGTTGCCAAATAGCCTGAGGGCAAAGATCACTTCTTGCTTCTCTTGTCCCCACCCCCACCCTGGTCCAGCACCTTGTATATGGTGGTCACTGGCCAAAACGCTTTTGGAATGGAATCTCTTTATTCTTTGATTTGTCCATGTCTAGCACAGTGACTGATATACAGTAGGGCTGTTTCAAGTGTTATGTTTAAGTTGAATGAATGAATGAAGTAGCAGCAGTTTAGCTCTAAATTAGTGAAAATTAAAATAATAATCATACATAAGATGAAAAGCAAAGCGTACTCCACACACAGTGAGTGTGTGAATTAATCCAGATAACCACAGTGATGGTTAACCTGTGACACAAAAGAGGTTTGTCACATGTCACTTCTGCTAGGCCAGGTTCCCACCTACTCTCTGGGCTGGGATTCCATTCCCCACCCCACCCTACCCCCAGACTGTTTTTTCTTCCTTGCAAACTTGCTTTCCTTGTCTCTTGCAGAGCCCACAGAATCAGCCAAAGTGTTTCCATCCGGTCATCTCCCACCAGTAAATGCTCAGGCTCTATCTGGATTGGAGCTTTTCTTTCCCACCAGATTCAGTTTCTAGGCCTGCTTTTCCTTGGTGACGAGGCCCTCTCGGGCGGGCGGGAGTCGGGGGATCCAGCTCTCCCCAAGGGCAGGCTTAGCCATGGAGCTTTTGACAACTCCCTTCCGCCATGTTATTTCTCTGCTCTCACTTGACTACTGAGCATTCCCCACTGTCTCCTGAAGGTTGGGATGGGTGGTGTGTGAGCAGTCTGAGGCAAACAGAAGGTCCCAGTGGCAAGGAATTCAAGGTCCCATTTAGGAGGAAGGACAGACCTGAAGAAGCTTAACTACAGAGCCGGTCATTCCTTCTCAGGTCTAGGCTATGATTTCCTCCATTGTAAAATTAAACCCTCTACAGTGTTAGGCTGGGGGAACGCAGACAAGTGTAGGCTCAGGAACATGACCTTCGCCCTTGAGGAGCTCTGGGATAACTGGGGATGCTGACACATAATTAGAGGAATGCACTGTAAAGGAGACACATGCAGAATGTTTTGGGAGAGCAGAAAGGGCACCGCTCCACCAGCAGTGAGGGGACAAGCATGGAAATGTATGGAGTTGATGACACTTGAGCTGATTCTTGTAGGAGAATGTGAAATTCAACCAAGTCAACAGACAGAGGGAACTGCCCGTGCACGGGCCTTTGAGGTATAAAGGACCATAAAAGGCCAGGAATCACAAGCTCTTTGGTGTGTCTGGGAGGCTGGATACGCTTGGCCTGAGGATGGAGCTGGAGGGGTTGGCAGCTGCCTGGCAGTGAGGGGCCTCGATGACATGCTGGGTGGTTGGACTTTGTCCAGGAGATATGTGGAGCTACAAAGGGATTCTAGGTAGGATAAGGACAGCATCAGATTTGCGTTTTAGGAGGACTCCTTTTTGGAACTCTGGAGGCTAGGGTGAGAAAAATAGCCAAAGACTAGAAGTGTGAGACCAGTGAGAAAACTGTTATAATTTTTTTTTGGGGGGGATGGTGGTGACAAAGCCTGAAGTAAGGAAGTGACATTGAAGGGGAGGTGAGGGCACACCGTTGAGACATTTTTTGAAGTGGAATTGACAGGACCTGAAAATTAATTGGACAGAGAAAGAGTAGCTGAGGGAAAAGTCAGTTCAATTCAGTAAACATTTGTGACCCTCTGCCAGGGACCATGTAAGGCCCTTGGAGACTCAGGGATTCATACAGCCCCAGCTGCTCACCATCTAGCAACGTGAACAGCTAATATTTATTGGGCATTTACTGTGTGCCGCAGGCTCCAAGCTCTTAGAGGTTTTACCCATTTAACTCTCGTCACCGTCTGGTTTACTGCTCCTTTTATACCCATTTTATAGATGAGGACACTGAGGCACAGAGAAACCCACGATTTTTGCCCCTTGCTCTGCTGGTGCTATGGCAACATACTACAACCATGACACAGTATGCACTAGAAGCTTCAAGCATAATTGTTTAAGTTTCTGCTTGGACTGCTGGGTAGATTATGACCCATAAATAGAAATCGGGAAGAGGAGGAGCAGGCTTGGTATTGCTGGGGAAGTTATGAATTTGCTTTTGGTGAACAATCCTATTCCCAAGGAGGAACCTATGCTTCTTGAAGACTTTTTTTTTTTTTTTTAAGTTGGGGGCGGGGCATGCATGGGATATCTACAGTATTTATATGTGTAGGATTATATGTCATATAACAACGTATTATGGCAATTTCCATGTGTCTTTTCTCCCAGCTGGATAGTCAGGTTCTGTGATGGCTGTGACTGCATCTTAGATGTCTGAGAATTTCCCAAAACATCACACATAGTATAGCAGGCACGCAATAAATATTTGTTGGCTGAGATGTGCGCCTGGCCTATTGTGAGGTGGGGTGGAAGGATCGTGACTGAGGCACTGCTTCTTGGAAGCCCCTAGGGGAGTCTTGGGTGGGGTGGGGAATAAGACAGCATTCTTTTTTTTTTTTGAGTTGGAGTCTCACTCAGTTGCCTGGGCTGGAGTGCCATGGCACACTCATGGTCACTCCAGCATTGACCAGCTAGGCTCTAGAGATCCTTCCACCTCAGCCTTCCAAGTAGCTGGAACTACAGGCATGCGCTACTATGTCCAGCTAATTTTTAAAAAAATTTACTGTGGAGACGTAGTCTTGCCAAGTTGCCCAGGCTGGTCTCGAACCCGCGGGCTCAGGCAATCCACTCGCCTCGGCCTCCCAAAGCGCTGGGATTAAAGGCTGAGCCACTGAGGCCGGTCAAGACAGCATTCTTACCATCAGTTGCTTGATGGTGGGGTGCTCTTCAGCCTCCCGACCAGAGGCAGGCTCCTTGTGGACAATTTCCACTCGGATATCATTTTTGGCTGACACAACACCTTTGAGATCTGGACATAAGATAGGAACATGTAGATGACAGATTCAGTTCTTTCCTTTGCAATGTCAAGCTGCCCCGCAGCCCCTGCCCCTGCCCATCACCCTCCAGACTTTACCCTCCAATCCCTAAACTCAGCAGCTTTGGAGGCCCCCCTCCAATGGAATGTCTGTGGGCTGTTTCTTTCTCAGAGGAGGCCGACCCCATGACTGCTAGGCCCCTTTTGCATGCACCTCAGCCATCCACCCATGGCCTGAAACGTTATCCTCAGCCATTTGTCTGCCTTCCTGAGTGAGGTCCTTTACATACTGCTGCTTTCTCTCTTCCTCCTGGAAGTCTTCTCTGACCTACTCTGTTGAGTTCTTATCTCTCCATTCATAGAATCTTAGATCTCAATGTTGTAAAGGACCTCGAGGGATCCCATGGCGAACCTCTCACCCAAAGCGGACCATCCCTGATATACCATGGGCCAGCTTCTCTGCCAGTGCTTCCGTGATGGTGATGGAAGTTTTACAATTTTTGGGGGAGGTGACCTATTTCTAGTCGGAGAGCTCCACTAGAAAATTCTTCTAAAATGTGCTCCTTTGAGCTGGGCTCGGTGTCTCAGCCTGTAATCCTGTGCCTTGGGAGGCTGAGGTGAGTGGATTGCATGAGCCCGCGGGTTCGAGACCCACCTGGGCAAGTTGGTGAGACCTCATCTCCACAATAAATCAAAAAAATCAGCCGGGTGTGGTAGCGCATGCCTGTAATTTTGGCTACTTGGAAGGCTGAGGCGGAAGGATCACTGGAGCCCAGCAGGTCGAGGCTGCGGTGGCCGGGAGCGGCCACTACACTCCAGTCTGGGCAACAGAGTGAGACTCCAACTCAAAAAAAGAAGAAACTCCTTTGTAATTTCCCCCGAGAGGGTGGTGAGGGAGGTCCCAAAACCACAATCCTTGGGAGTAGTTGTGGGAGCCAAGTCTGTTTGGCTCAGAGTAGAGAAAAATGTAAGGGGAGCATGCAGCTTTTTCCAACACGTGAAGGTGGCCCCGTGGTATAGAGAGCAGGGGGATTTGTTTTGTACATTATGCTGTAGACTGTTAGGGCTGGGTGGGGTCATACAAGTTATGTCATCCAGCTCCTTCATACTACAAATGAGGCAACTGAGATCTGGACTAGTGTGGCTTGGCAGAAGAGGTGGGACTAGAGGACTGTCTCTCCACTGTCCTCGTGTCTTCTCTGCCATCCTGACATACATGTGCATATCAGTCTACCCCACGTAACTTCACAGCTGTGGCCGGTGTGGACATTCGGGTACACACAGTTCTTTAAGCATGCAGAAACACTAGAATATTATTGCTAAGGATTGAAGACTTTAAAAAATTTGCTCAAAGCAATTCCTTAAATGCCTCCACTTCCCACTCCCCCCCAGCAAGTGACCTGTCCTTCTGGTTAGGCTAGCAGCTCTTGGAGAGCAAGGGTCAAGCCACTTCTTCCCCCCACTCCCAGGCTATCTACAGTCCCCCATCAAGAGAGCTACGTGTGTTCAATCCCAAGTGCTGGCTGACTGCCTTGCGGATGAAGTTCAGCCCAGTCCGGGTCAGCATCAGCTGAGTGCCCACTCTGAGCCAGACACCACGCGAGGCACCGCCCATCAATGATGCATCCGACCCAATCCCTGCCCCAGCGGCTCACAGCACTGTGAGGGCCCCTGTTCATTGCACTCCTGCTTACTTGCTCTCCGGGGCAGCCTAAGCCTGGCCATTTTCTCTGTCCCCCTCCCTGAGATCCCGGGTCTCCCTCCCGTACTTCTCTGGGAACGGGCACAGCAGAAGGCCACGATGGTTGCCATGAGGACGAGGAAGGCCACGCCGGCTCCCACGGCCACCCCAATGATGACGGCCATCGGCACAGACTCTGTGGGAGAGAAGCGTGCACAGCTGAACTAGGAATGGGGGACAGCCCGCTCTCCCCCTAGGACCTCACACAGCTTCCTCGGGTGCAGCCCCTGTCACATGGGCCCTTCCTGGGAAATGCCTTTGCGGGTAGGCACAGGCAGAGTCCAACAGGGGTCGTCTCTAGCTGGGACAGCAAAGACTGGGGTGGAGGACACAGGGGTAGGAGTGAGGGAGGGGGCGGGGGGAACTGGAGAAGGGGACAGAGGGAGGAGAGTGAAGCAGGCAGACTCAGACAAGGGGCAAGGCTGGCACAATTTAGCTCTCTTTGGCATTAAACAGGAATGTTCTGTCATGCAGTGGCTAGTGAGTCATAAGTCCTGGCTTTTCTTTGAAAAATGACTATGGTCACTGCCCTTGTTTGTGTAGTTTGTTCTTTCCTTTCCCAGATGCATTTAGAGGACAACCAGCTCTTAGGGACAGTCTTCAGATCCAAGGCAGCTTCCTCCCTGGCCTGCTGCCATCAGGGGTTGTAGCCCCCAGGTGTCCAAGTACCAGAGGGCAGAGGAGCAGGATCGCAGCCCCCACTGCCACCTCTCTAAGGAGAGATGTTCTTTTCTCTTGGTCCCCAGGCCTGCTGCTTCTCCCCCTAGGCCAGCCCTTGGGCACCCTCGCTCCCCTCCTGCGAGGCAGGCCCTCATGCCCTGCTGAGTCTCGGCATCTGTCTCCTGCCCTTGCCCAGGAGAGGTGGGGAGGGAAAGGGTGATGCTGGGGGGCCAGGGGATGGGTAGGTGATCTTCCAGACAGTCCTGAACCTTCTCTGGCTGCCTATGGGGCCTGAGCACATTATCTGGGACCCTGAAGAATTCATCAGGAATAGAACTAGAGAATGTTGGGGTCGGGGCAGGGAAAACTTGGGGCCCACTGAGTCCGGGTCTCCCATTTCACAGACAGAGTTGCTGAGGCCCAAAGAAATCAAGTGACTTGGCCAAGGACACACAGCTGCAGTTGAGCCAGAGTAAATCCAGGTCTCTTCTTACTGCCCCGCCCCTTCGCTCACCCACTCCTCCCCACACCCCCAAGCTCTGCCCATTGTATCGCACGGCATCCTCCAAGTGTCATGCGCTTGGTACAGCCCACAGACTGTTGTGGTTTTGCGTCTTGGCTCTATCCCTTCTTCTGAGTGACTGACTTTACTTCTCTTATCTGTAAAACAGGGATGAGGATGGTGGCCACCTCTATGGGGTTCAGCTGGGGGAATGTAGCAGAGGCCTTGGAGCAGACCTGTTCCCCAACTCTGCTCAGCATTGGCTCCTGTTACCGTCCTGGAAGGGGCCACCACAGCAGGTCACCACCTTAAAGGCTAGGAAAGTTCCTTTTAAAGCCTGGGCCCCTCCCAGCCCCACCCTACATTCATCAGTGTGGATGACTTCGGGTAACTCAGACTGGCTCAAGGGTTAGCTTTTCATCGTTGCTGCTTTCTTTAAAGAGAAAACCTCAAACCTTGGTCCCTAGAAATGCTGCTGAGGGGAGGTGTCGGGTGGTGGGGGGCAGCTACTTGTCCTCTGCCGGAGATCTGTTGCCGGAGGGGTTGGCATTCTGGTTGGCAGTGTTGGTGATGCCGGCACATTCCTTTGCTACCCAGGACCTGCACACAAACTCAGTACCCACCTACTTGCAATGAGACCACTGCAGGGGTGACAGGGGAGGGGACCAAGAGGGAGTAGGAGTGGCAAACACTCAAGGATTAAAAATAGGGGGTGCTTGGGTTGGTCTCAACAATAAGGACTGAGAATAGGGACGTGACCTCGGTTGAGTTTGCTCTGACAGATAGATGATTCTGTCTCTGGGCTTTAATTCCATTAGGAAAGGAAAACTGTGTGAGAAGCTCATTGGTTAATTTGGGTTTGATTTAGTTTCTCCTCGGATTCCTAGTTAAGTTTTCTTGGAAAAACTCAGGGCTTGTCTCAGCTGAACTAACATCCCAAGCCTAAAGAGCAAGGTTGGCCGTATCTAAGTTGCCTTCTGACCCTGGCATCGTATGAGACCACGTTTCTTTGAGTTGGTAACAGCTGAGGGTCGGGGGAGAGAGGTGCCATCTTAGCTGGACAATGGTCCCCAGGTAGGTACGCAGGGACAGAGGGAGGGGGGAGCTATGTGGCTATGGGGACCCTGGGATGGCATCCCTTCCCAGTCCCTGACCTGTCTGTGTGCGTCTCCTCCTTGCCTGGCCTCCTGAGGTTTGGCCCAGGCTGCCTGTGCAAGCTGCTCCTCCCCAGGAGAGGAGCCCGAGAGAAGGGCTGTCCCCACTCGGCTTCCCCTTCACCCAAGGGGGTGGATCAGGCCTGAGGAGTCTCAGCCAAGGGAGGAAGGTGTCAGGGAGCGCAGGTGAGTGTGAACAGACACGTGAAATGGAAACAGGGGGACACCGCTCCTCAGTGTCAGGGCAGACTGCGAGGGGACTCGGAGAATACCACAGGAGGCTGAAAATGCTCTGGGTGGGCTGCAGGGGCCTCTGGGAGTTAACCTCCCTCCAGGTTGGTGCTCTGATGGAGGTACATCTGCCCAGGGGCGTGGGGCCCCATATGGAACTTGCTGAAGAGGGGAACACAGGCCAGGGGCCAGTGTGGCAGGAGATCTGGGTCAGAGGACCCTTTGAGTCTTCAGCATGGCTGTAGAGTCTGACTTGCTACCTCCTGATTATTTTTTCTAGTTTTCTGCTTGGGAATGGGGAGGGGACATTTATCTCTCGTGGGGTCCCAAGACGGAGCAACTCAACCCTTTGCTACAGGGTGCCAGGGAGGGAGGCCCTGCCACACAGCCTCGGCCTGAGAGGAGATGACACTTCCACAGGGGACTGTGGGAGTAGGGAGGGGATGGCAGGCGGCAAGCACGAATTGAACAAGCCACAGCAGGGGTTGGGGGCCCGGCGTCCTGGGAAGCAATGACCACACTGGTGATGATGTGGAGAAGCAGGAGAGGCAGGGAGAGCCTGGGGACAGAGGAGGCCAGGACAGGGGTGAGCTGACCCAGGGGACAGGAGCCAGGACTTCTGAAGAGAAGGGATGGAAGGAATGGGGGGAGGGGTGAGAGCCATTGTGCAGGTGAGGGAGGAGCTGTGGGGTGCAGACAGGAGACAGGTCTCTGGGGTCCCTAGACCCAAGCTGGCTGGGAACCCCCGCTCCCCGCTGCTCTGACTACACTACACCCTCGGGACAGGGGAGGGCAGAGAAGTTAGCGGCCTGCACAGGCCTCCCTGCCCCCTTCTGGGTCCCTCCCCCACTAGCCAAGAAGCCCCTTCCCCCCATCCAGGGTGGTTCTCATGGTCTCCTTCCGTACCTGCTTCCAGCCCGGCTCCCGACTTCATTTCCGAACCTGTTTGGAAATAAAGCAAGCGTCCACAGCCAGGGCCTGGCTGGCCGGGGTGGGGTAGGGCTGGGGGATCAGCTACCTGGAGGCGGCAGGGGCGAGGGGGCTCCCTCCTCAGTCATGTCTCTGGGACCCCTGACAGATCCAGGCTAGCCCAGCTGAACTTGGAGTTCATTCAGACTGACTCAGAGACTCCAGAGGGGCTAGGGACCCAAGAGAGAGGTCACGTCTCGGAGGGGTCTGGGGAGGTTGGGTGAGAACACTTAGGGGAGGCCATGGGGGGCACCGAGGGGGAAGACACGGAGGGTAGGCAACAGGGGACCAGGAAGGTTCGGGATGATGTGTGGATGATATTATGCAAATTATGTGCAAAGCGTTATGCAAAGCAGCACCTATCAGGGAAGACGTGTTAGGAGATGCCGAACGATTGGATCCATAGGTGCCATCACCGCGTGGTCCACTGAGGCCTGGGGGCCTGGCTGGGACCACCTGCTTGGCCCAGAATCTCTCACCAGGGCCTGACGGCCTGTGGGTGGGTCTTTACCTTGGAGGGCATCTGAGGCTGCCAGGATCAAGGCCTCCCGGCCTCTGGGCCCAGCTAGAGACCCAGGCCTGGTTAAGCATGAATTCCTGGTCCACCATAGCTTAGCCCCGGCTGGCAGTGAGGCAAGATCTGTTGCCCATTTCTGGACCGAGTGTGCTGCTGGCCATGGCGGAGCCCTCTGGAACCACCCCTCAGTGCCCCTCGAGGCTTCCGGTCCTACAGTCTGTGCAAGAACTTTGTGCAAAGACGGGCGTTCCAAGATCTGACCAGGAGCTACAGCCACCAGCACACGGGGTCACAGCAGGATGAGGCTTCTCCTTCCTTCCCCTCACCCGCCCAGCTGCTCTGTGCCCTCCTGCCCAGCGCTGCCTTTGGAGATAGTGGTCCGGGAGCCTCCTGGGGGTCTGCGTATGGTCTGAGCCCAGCCACCCCCACATCAGGGATCCGCACAAGGAAGCGCTGCCCCTCGGCTATAGCTTAGGTGCCCTCCGTGGGGCTTCTGGGTAACTGGCCTGGCGTGTGGTCTTAACTGGGCCTGGGCCAGGTTCCCGACACATCCATGACAGTGTGTCCCATGCTCCGCCTGGGTCTGGTGCCCCCCTAAGACCAGGGCCCAGAGGGAGGGCGGAGTGCACGAAGGCAGGACCTCTGGAGGCTGGTGGGCACACTTCACAGTGACCACCCTGCTTGCTCCTGTGGCCTCCTCTCCCCGAAACCTCGCTCTAGAAGCACCACACTGAGCAGTTTTCTTCCCCTTCTTGCTTCCTGGTGGAGGCTAGCGCCCCTTAGCTTCAGAGTGGAGCCCAGTTGAGGAGGGCTGCTCACAGGCCAAGGCTGCGTGGCTGCCAGGAGGAACGCTGGGCTTGTTCTTGGCTGCTGACCCACCTTGCAGCTTCTGCAGGTGCTTTGCTGCTCTGTCCCGTGCCCCGGCCCTGCCCCGGGCCGGGAGAGGGCTCACCTTGCTCCTTGAGTCGGATGATCTCGGTGTCAGAGCCGAAGCTGTTCCAGGCGGTGCAGTTGTAGATGGTCTGGAAGTCGGCGCGTACAATGTTGCTGATGGTCAGGGTGGAGATAACGCCCTCCTCCGTGCTGATGGTCTCCACTGTGTAGCGCCCTGATGTCCCCGACTCTAGCACATTCTCCTTCCAGGACCAGGCCTGTCCGGGACGCAGAATCAGAAGGGGCCACACTCACACCAGCACCCGGTGCGTGCTGCTTCCTGGCTCACATTCACACTCTGGCACCTGTGCGCACAGGTATACCCACGTGCACGTACACATCACACATATGCATATGCACCACAGCACACAAACACACATCACAGCATGTGTATACATACCACACACACTGCCAGCATGTGTACACACACCATGCCATACATACTGCCAGCATGTGTACACACAGCTATGTGCACACACACCACAAACATGCACACACATGCACACAATACAACACACACAAGCACACATCACAACACACACACTACCAACATGTGTCCACAGACATACCACAAGCATGCATACACTATCGCACATAAACACGCATCACAACATATATACACACATACCACACCATACGCATAGCCAACATCTACATACATCACAACATACACACCACCAACATGTGTACACAGTCATGCGCACATACACCACAAACATGCACATACATGCATACCCTACAGCATACAAACATACATCACACTATACACATATCGCCAACACGTATACACCCTGGTACGTGTATATATGCCATGTCACAAACATACATAAACACATATGCGCGCACCACAGCATCATAAACATGCATTACAATACATATACACACATGCCACCAAATGTGTACCTACAGGCATGTGTATACATACAGCACTCCATTACAAACACACATACACACATGGGCACACACAATTGAATGCAAACACACAAACACACATCTGACCATACACATGCACACACACCACGATACACATAAACATGCATCTAAACACATGCATACACCAAACAACACACAACACACTACACTCCATACATGCCTGCACACACGTGCAATACAACACACATAAGCACACATCAGAATGCATGCATATCACACCACATGACACACTAAATACATGCATACACACACATACACTACAACACATACATTACAATATACATACACCACTAACATGTATACACCCAGGTATGCACACACACACCATGCCACAAACATTCATAAACGTGTGCACACACCACAACACCATAAATATGCATTATTTTTCCCCAATAGTGCCATCAAATATACACACATGCTACCAACATGTGTACCTATAGGCATGTGTATACATACACCACACCCACTCCAAACATGCACACACACATGTGCACACACAATGGCACACACACACACACACACACACCGTGATACACATAAACATGCATCAGAACACACGTGTACACCAAAACTCACACAACACACCCCATCACAGACACATCTGCAGACACGTGCAACACAACACACATAACTACACATCATAATGCATGCATATCACACCCCACGACACACTACAAACATGCAGACACATGTATATACATATGCCACATGCCACACCACACGTACATAGAGCATGCATAGACACTCTCACAGTACACACACATAAGTATGCTTACACAGGTATACACACACCATAATACACATACACACATCACAACACATGTACACAATTCAACATGCATGAGTACACACACATGACCACAGGCATAGCATGTGCTCATACACACGAGTGCACACCGCCCGTAAACATGCGTCCACATGTTCACACACACACAGAGGCTGGGGCCAACTCAGAGGGTACTTCCACTCAAGGAGGGGCCATGTGGAGCGTTTTTTTCCTGGCGATGAGGGCGCTCTGCTGGCAGCAACCTGAGCCTCCCGAGACGCTCCCTCTCACCACTGCCGGCAGGTCTGGGGTAGAACAGTAGCCCTGAGGGACCGAGTCTAATTGCCCCTTTCTGTGCTATTGTTTTGAGGAGGGTTTCGCCAATTGGGTTTGTCATCGTCTTCATTTACATTAGTTTACAAGGGTGGTGGTTTCCCTGGGCTCAGAGTGAGTCTACATGCACCATGCACACCTCAGCGGGAAGCCCTGGCTCGCGCACCTTGAATGCCCTGGCTCAGTGTTCAGGAGAACAGGGCAGCGCAGTCGGTGCCCACAGGGCCTGGGTTCCCCAAACTTGGTGCTGCTGTCATTCTGGACCAGATCATTCCTGGCTTCTATTCACTAGATGACAGCAGCACTCTTGCAAGTTGTGACAACCAAAAGCGTTTCTAGACGCTGCCAAATGTCCCCTGGGACCAGTGAGAACCACTGGCCTACAAATAGATATTTATGGAGAGAAAAATGGTGTAAAAGTGCCCCAAAGAGAGTGGAATATTTTACAATGGGCACGTATTACATTTATTTTTTTTTTTGAATTGGAGTCTCACTCTGTCGCCCAGGCTGGAATGCAGTGGCATACTCACAGGCACCACAGCCTCCACCGGCTGGGCTCTGGCGACCCTTCCGCCTCAACCCTCCAAGGCGCTGGAACTACAGGCACACGCCACCGTGCCTGGCTAATTTTTTGGTTTATTGTGGAGATGAGGTCTCGCCAAGTTGCCCAGGCGGGTCCTGAACCCGTAGGCTCAGGCAATCCTCTCACCTCGGTCTCCCGAAGTGCTGGGATTATAGGCGTGAGCCACTGCACCCGGCCCTATCGTGTTTTTAAAATAGTGAAGTGAATGCAGGAGGCGGAGGTATTAGTTTTATCCGGGAAGTCTTACAATTTTGGTGTGAATCTTTCAGACAGTAAGTGAACGGAGTGCTTGAGAGAGTGTGTAGCAGCAACAGTAGTCTAATAATAACTTAAGTTTACTAGATGACAGTTTCAGTTTGTGCAACCTGGTACCTCCACTTTTGCATGCCTGGGTGGCCAGGGAGTTCTCAGAGGCTCAGCTCCTGGCCCAGCTCTCTCCCTCCTGAGCACTGCTATCTTGTGACAAGGTAGAATTGCCCTTTGGAGTGGACCCTGGGCAGTTTTCTAGCAGGATTGTCCTGGGCATCGGGAATTGTTAAAAATATTTTCTCCCAACAGTGCCATCAAATGCCCACTCTTTGTTTTCACGCCTGAGATCTCTCCAGTTTCAGATAGATTTGGGTGCATGACTTTCCCTCTAAACATGCAAATATCTGCCACAGTGTCTCGCACCTGTAATCGTAGCACTTTGGGAGGCCGAGGCAGGAGGATTGCTTGAGCCCAGGAGTTTGAGACCAGCCTGTGCCAACATAGCGAGACCCCATCTCTACAAAAAATTGATAATTAAAAAATATATATATATAAAAATAAAAAATGCAAATATCCGGAGGAAGGGAGAGAGCACGGAATGCTCATTTTAGAGAAGACAACTCTTGCTATCCTGGGCAGGGTCCCAGGATGCTAAGAACCTTGGAGACCTGGAGAGGAGGATTCTGGGAGGTCCAGAAAGGGGTCACCAGTTCTAAACTACACTCTTTAGGATTTTGCTAAGACTGGCCTGGAGCCCAGGAAAGGGAAGGCATTGTCTTTTCCCTGAGCTCCCCTGGCCCCTCAGGTGCAGAATTCGGATAGAACCATTAATGCCAGCTCAGCAGAACGCCTGCGGGGTGAGGGAGAGGAAGGGGGGTGGAGGAGGTGTGGTGGGGGGAGCACAGCCTGCTCTGGAGAGGATCCCGCCTACACTTTTGTCTTCGTGATGCCCTTCCAAGAGAGGCGAGGCGGGGATAACGTTCCCCAGCGAGGAAAGGCGCCTGGGAGGTGGGCACCCCCTGGCCGGCCACGGACTATGGGCAGGAGTGAACGCAAGCTGCCGGGGGCGGGGGCGGGGGCGGGGGCGGGCTGGGGTGGGTGAGGGGTGCTGGCCCGCCCCGTCCTCCCTCCTTGGCCACTCACGATGCGGTCGGGCGGCGGGGTGCTGCGGATGAAGCACTTGATCTGGCCCTTCTCGCCGTGCAGGGCGTGCTGGGTCTGGGTGCTGGAGATGATGGGGGGGCCTGTGGAGAGACGGCACCGTGAGGCACCCGGGAAGGGCAGTCCCGGCTGGCCTCCCTTGGGTGGGTTCGGTGGTTTGTTTATTCATGCAGCCAAGCATCCAGCCAACGCTTGCTGAAGGCCTGTATGAGCAAGGCAGAGTGCAAGGCGGGGGACTCAGGATAAATTAGTCATTCAGTCATAAACCTCTCAAGGGACCGTGAGCGAGTGCTTCTAAGTCAGAATCCCCAGAGATATAAATAACTGTAATAAAGGGTGGAGAGTGTTAGTACCACAGGCGCGGTGCAGATAAAGTGCTAACCGACTTCAGAGCGGAGAGAATAATTCTATCTGGCGGATGAGGAAAGCTTTAAAGGAGGTGGTAAGCCTGAGAAGGGGATGGGGAAGGTGTGGGATGAAGGACTCCTCCGCCTTGGTCTGCCGCTCCACGACAGCCATTTCTCAGGCGGCCAGCAGAGGGCGCTCCTGACTAACAAACGGGAGGGCTGCCGGCCTTGCCAACCGGGAAGAGAAATGGTTGATGTGTCCCTTCCAAGGGCGGGAATCACCCCGAATAGGAGGAACGCGCTGGCCATGTTCATAGCCTTAAACCCACGAGTGTCTTATGAGATCCTACAGTTCATCACCTGGTCTGTCTTCACGTACACATACACACTCGGGCAGCCCAGGTGAGAGCGAGGCTGGCTCCAAAATGGACCCCAGTATTATTCCAAAGTGTGTGTGTGTGTGTGTGTGTGTGTGTGTGTGTGTGAGAGAGAGAGAGAGAGAGAGAGAGAGAGAGAGAGAGAGAGAGAGAGAGAGAGAGAGAGAGAGAGAAAGTGTTTATGGCTGCCAGGTTCTGAACCTCTGTCTCATTTATCACACTGAACAGCCAAGAGTGTTCCCCTGATGGAGCATAGCCCATTCCACAGTGCTCTCTGTCCGGTTCTGCCTGTTATCTAACCTATGTCTTTCCTGTGTGATGTCCACCCGGCAGTGAAAGGGGAGAGAAGGAGCAGTTAGTTCAGCTGTTTGCTCAGCTATCTTCCTGCCTGGGCTGGGTCGTTGAGGGCCAGGTGTGGGAATGGAAACCCTTGTACCTGCTTTCCAATCCCTGTGGTAAGGGTTGGGACGTAGATGGCAGACAACAGAAGAGAGAGAGAGAACTAAGAGCAACGGATGTGGAGAACAGGCAAAATTATGCAGGGAACAAAACAAAAATTGCTGCAAACATAATTGCTGTTTATTAGTCACCTTAATTAAAACAGATTTGCATTTCTATGAGCAGCTCTCTGCCAAGGGGCGGAAAGGTATCGGGAGACACTCAGATGGCGTCTACTGAGTTGAGGTCAGGGCTTCTACGGAGATGGCTTTAAGATGGGCTGAGCCTGCCTGCCTAATTCACATCTCTTAGCTCCATGAAGGCTTGGAGCAGAAGAGCTGAGGGCTGGATGCTTTAGGAACATGGAGGGTGCTCTGTTCTGCAGCTGGGCTAAAAAGTGATGACACCACAAAACCTTTCCCTTGGCTTCCCAGGAACTGGGAATTCCCCGTGGGGGTTGTCAGGGGTTCTAAAAGTCATCAGCAAATGCATCTGCGTTGATGGGCTTCTTAAAAGAAAACAGCCGGGCTTGGTGGCTCAGCCCGTAATCCTGCGCTTTGGGAGGCTGAGGTGAGTGGATTGCCTGAGCCCGTGGGTTCGAGACCTGCTTGGGCAACTTGGTGAGACCTCATCTCTACAATAAATAAAAATTAGCCAGGTGTGGTAGCGCACGCCTGTAGTTCCGGCTACTTGGAAGGCTGAGGCAGAAGGATCGCCGGAGCCCAGCAGATCGAGGCTGCGGTGGCAGGGAGCGGCCACTGTACTCCAGTCTGGTGACAGAGTGAGAATCCAACTCAAAAAAAAAAAAAGAAAAAAAACAAAAAGCAGGGGTTAGGGAGTCATCTGTAGCATGATTTCTCTCCCCTTCCTGCAGATGCCTGGGTTGAGCCTGGTCGGTGAGGTCTGTGCCAACCGATTTCCCAAAGGACTGCTTCCTGGCTGGCAGTCGTCTGCGGGCTGGGATGTGCAGCGGTGAGAACCCGGTCTCATTCTGGGTGCTTTCACAGTGTCCACCACACCCAGGCCCTGTCCACTGGGCTTCAGCCCCTCAGCGGGAACAGACAGTTGACTCCCCTGGCGGGGTCTGGCAAGCTCCCCTCCCTGGGCCATTTCATCCATCCCCTGCTTCTGGGTTTGGTGACCCTCCTGCCGCAGAAATACATGAGCAGCTACCTTGCTTTCCTCCAATCCCCTTAGCTTTTGTCTGCCTGGCGACCCAGGAGAGCTTGTGCCAGAAGGGGTGGAGGCAGAGGAGGGAGAAAAGACAGACCCGGAGGGCATAGCCTGGGCCCGGGCTGTGGTATTCCTCTGAGAGAAATGTCCCTCCAGGCGTGTGGTCCCCAGGGGATGTCCTCTTCTCAAGAAACCTCTTTAAATCTCCATCGGAAATGCCTGAACATCTAAGGTGACAGCAGATGTCGGGCTTCCTTTATCTACCCTCTTTTCCCCAGAAACGATGCTCATTTAATAGCTTCAGGCCTGGGGCGCAGGCGAGTCTGATGTCCCCGCCTGCTGGCCATGGGGCCAGCAGAGCGGAGCAGAGCTGGTCATAGGCACGGACGGATGGCCCGTTGCTCCAGCGCCCTCCCCAGCCGGGCCACAGGGAGGCCGCTGATCTCGCCAGAGCCAAGTGCCAGACACCGGCGTGCCGAAGGAAAAGGCTGCAGCCTGTGTGTTGCCATGGATATATGGAGGCGCGATCAGATGCGGTTATTTTTAGCCCTGCAGTGCCAATTTATTGGTGGCATCCTGGGGACACAAGGACGGGCAGGAGGGCTCTTGGGTCGAGGTTCTGCCCAGGACAGGTGGCCTGTGAGCGCTCTGGGTGGACTCTCTCTCCCTCTGGGGCTGCCACAGCTCTGGGAGAGGGGGAGAAGCATGGAAATAGGCATGGGGGGGCTGGCTAATGGGGACAGCAGAGAGGGATGGTTGAGGAGGCACCAAGCTGGTTTTAGTCTTCTAGAAAGGGGAAGGATGGATGAGGCTGTCAGGGGGCGACTTCCTGGGTGGAGATGAAGCGACACTCACGGGGTTAGTTCTGAGGCCTCAGCGCCCTTCCTAGGGCCCTGCTCTGGGGCCCGGACCCCCTGCAAACATGGGTCTGTGGCTCAGTGTCTGCAGGGCCCAGAGCTTCGGGGCTGTGATCTGAGGCAGACTATGGTGGGGACAGGGGGCTCCCAAAGGGCCACGGCCATGACAGAGGTGGGGTAAGACCTTTGGAAACGACAGAGAAGTCAAACCGGCAACTTTGCATTCTGACTATGGTCCAAGTGCCTGCTATGGCAGGGATGTCGGGACTGGCATCCTGGCACCACAGCCTTCTTGGGTATGGCCTGAGCTAGGTTCCAGATTCTCCATGACCATGTATATCCCATCAACCAGGCCTCACCTGAGGTTCTTGCTCCTAAAAGTTTCAGTCATTCATCTATTAGCTCCAACAATTTGAGAGGCTGAGGTGGGAGGATTGCTTGAGGCCAGGAGTTCGAGACCAGCCTGGGCAACAGTGAGATCCTGCCTCTACAAAAAAGTGGCATTTATTTATTTTATTAGCAGGACATGATGGCATGTGCCTGTAGTCTCGGCTACTTGAGCGGCTGAGGTGGGAGTATCACCTGAGCCCAGGAGTTTGAGGCTGCAGTGAGCTATGATCACACCACTGCACTCCAGCCTAGGTGACAGAATAAGGTCTTGTCTTAAAAAAAGGGGAACTTGGCCGGGCTCGGTGGCTCAGCCTGTAATCCCAGCACTTTGGGAGACTGAGGCAAGTGGATTACCTGAGCCCATGGGTTCGAGACCAGCCTGGGCAACTTGGTGAGACCTCATCTCTACAATAAATAAAAAATTAGCTGGGTGTGGTAGTGTGTGCCTGTAGTTCTGGCTACTTGGAAGGCTGAGGTGAAAGGATCCCAGCTGGTCGAGGCTGCGGTGGCTGGGAGCGTGCCACTGCACTCCAGCCTGGGCAACGGAGTGAGACTCCAATAAAAAAAAGGGGGACTTGAACACTTGGTCTCCTGGAGATAGTGACAAACCTCCCTGGTTGAGTGGCTCACCTGATGAAACAGGAAGAGGCTGACCAGGAGCCACAGAGATGCTTCCTTAAAATCTCCATGGGCCAAGGTCATGGTGGGTGGACCAAAGGGGAGATATGGGATCTGTGTTGGCCCCCTAGTGACTGCTGACACGATTTTCCTGGCCAGGATAAAATTTATCACCTACCACTCGTAGGGCAGACCCTTTTGAAGGTAACAAAGAAAGACACAGGTGATCAGAAAACTACCCAGTCCCTTCCTCCCCTCGGCCTGGGCTTGATGGGGACTCCAAGAGGTAGACATAATTGCTGCTGACCCATAGTTGGAGGTTGATGGCAAGGTCCAGAACCAGTGACAGCCCCTTCGGGCAATGCCTGGTACCAAGATGCCTGGGTTCTTCACCCCTTCCTCCCGCTCTGAGCCACCCCAGTAGGAGTCTTACCATTGACAGTCAGGGTCACCTCTCGTTCCCCGGCTCCCACACGGGGCACTACGGCCCGGCACACATACTTCCCGGCATCCTCCTGGCGGACGGATTTGAGGGTCAGGGTCTTTTCATTGCTCAGGACCTAGGAGAATTGGGAGAGTCAGGCACCAAGAGTAGAGACAGAGTTCGCTTTGTCTCTGGAAACTAGACATAGTCTCTAGTAGAAATGGAGGTTGGGAAAAAGGCAGAAAGTTTCCGGATACAGATAGTGCCCTGTGGGCGGTATAGAGGAGTCTCTGCCAGCACAGAGGATGCCTCTTGAAGCTGAGAATACTATAGGTGCAGCCCTGTGAATTGGGAGGATGGGGAGGGATGTATGTAAGAGGAGGAGGGGGACTCCCTGGCGGGGGACCCCAGGCTTCCTCCTACAGGAAGGAGATGCCCACCTCCCTGTACGTGTGGTGGCTTCTCCTCTCCCAGGCTGGCCATGGATGAAATTATCCTACAGCTGAACTTCTTTGAGGGTCCCTGTATTTTCTGAGTCATTTTCAGTATCCCTTTGAGCTATAGCTTGGGGTGATGAAAAGAAAATGGGCTTCGGGCCGGGTGGGGTGGCTCATGCCTGTAATTCCAGCATTTTGGGAGGCCGATGTGGGAGGATTGCTTGATCCCAGGAGTTCGAGATCAGCCTGGGCAACATAGTGAGATATTGTCTCTACAGAAAAATCAACAAATCAGCAAGGCATGGTGGTGTGTGTCCGTAGTCCCACTCAGGAGGCTGAGGTAGAAGGATCACCTGAGCCCAGGAGATGGAGGGTGTGATGAGTTGTGATTGTGCCACTCCAGCCTGGGTGACAGAGTGAGATGCAAAAAAAAAAGAAAAAAGAAAAGAAAGAAAGAAAGAAACAAAAAAAAGAAACAAAAGAAAACAAGCTTTGGTGTGAGCTTGATCTGTAAATCCTGGCTCCGGCAGTGAATACCAGCGTCTCTTTGTTTCCTTGTATATATGTGGGGCAATGCTTCCCCCTACTTCCCTAACGCAAGGCCCTCGCTGCTCCTCCTGATGGCAAGGACATCCGACAAACTCTTGGGCACACTGAAGAGGACAGATGTTTCAAAAGAGGAACACAGGGAGAAAGTGAAGCGTAACCCTTAGGCTGCAGGGTAACTTAATTGGGGGAGTTAAAGTCTTCCTTCCTTCCTTCCTTCCTTCCTTCCTTCCTTCCTTCCTTCCTGCCTGCCTGCCTGCCTGCCTTCCTTCCTTCCTGCCTTCCTGCCTTTCTTCCGTCCTTTCCTTCCTTCTCTCTCCCCGCCCCCTTCCTCTCTCTCTCTTTTTGATACCGGGTTTCACTATGTTGCCCAGGCTGCTCTCAAACTGCTGGGCTCAAGAGATCCTCCCTCCTCAGCCTCCCAAAGTGCTGTGCCTCCCCACACCCAGCTGGAAAGCCTTTCTAGGGACTGTTCACTCCCCGTGTTTTGCTTTTCTTACAAGGCTCACGAGGCAAAACTTCAATGGCTGCATGGGTCCAGGCGAGATGGGATCCTGTGGGCATCTAGGTTTTGCTCTTTCTTGGATCCTCCCTCCTTTGACTTACAGTGGAAGCTGGCTCCTCCAACCTAACAGTGAGGGGTTCCTGGAAGGCAGTTCCCTCTCATGCCTCTGTTCTCCCACCCCCGGCCAGAGGTCCGCTGGGTCTGAGGGTCGGACTCACCACTCCAGAGCCCCGCTTCATCCAGACGATGGTCAGGGACGGGTTGCCGGTCCAGGCACAGCTGAAGATCGCATCAGAGCCCAGATCCACAAGTAGCGACTGGGGCTCTGTGGTCATCCGGGGCCCAACTGTGATGGGGAGGAAGGAGGAGACAGGGCAGGAGTGGGCCCAGGAGCTCTAGAATCTTCCTTGCTGCCACTTCCACTCACGCCTGGAGCCCTGACAGGAAGGGGGCAGTGGGGCACGTGTGCCACCTCAGTCTGTTTCTGCCCATTCCCTCTACTCGGGCTGGGCCTGGGGCCTGGGAGTGGGACTCAGGAAGTAAGGAGGAGACCCCTTGGGAGGTAAGCAGGCAGCACCAGCCCTGGGGTAAAGGCTCTCAGGCCCAATTTCTAGCTGGATTCACCTCCAGGGCCCCCCCACTCCCTTGCCTCTGTCCTGGTCCCACTTGGCTTCAGAAAGTCGGGGAAGCCCTGTCCCAGTGTGTGGGAGGGTCCTTCCTCCTGCCCTGGAAATCTCAGGCCTTGGAATCGTCATGCCTCAGTCTTCAGGTTGGCTCCCACCCCCTCCAGGCCTTAGTCTTGGTGACCTGGAATGACTCTGTGCACCTGGCCCTGCTCCCTGAGCCCTCCCAGCCCTCTGGGGTGAGGTGGAGGGCTTAGAGATAGAGAGAGGGAGGCAGGACTGTCACTCCCCAGGCCTCGTCACTGGGTGTTTCCTCTTCCAGCAGCTCCCAGCCTCCTCCCTGACCCTGTGGCCATCTAACAGCCCCTGGTCCTGTTTCCCACCCCTTTATAAGTGTGGGAGTGCACTAAGGGAGGCTTCTCCTCACTGTCCTGCAACATCAACTGTAATCTGAGTCTCCTGTAGACTAAGCTTGGTACAATGGTGGGATTTCAGGCCAGGGACCCAGAGCCTCAGCCAGATAGGCCTGGGAGCCCTCCTTGCAGGGAGAGACTGAGCTGACGCCTGGGGCCAGGACTCTGAGAAGCACCCCTGGGTATAAAAAGGGAGCAATAGCACCTGGATGCTGTCGGGGTAGGGGAGTCAGATTAAATCACGTTTGTAAAAGTGCCTTTAGAACTGTAAAGGGCCTTGCCTGAGCTAAGGGGCATTGTTTTGAACACGTCCAGTCAGCTAGTCCATAGCATTGGGCTGTCTCACTGTAGGCGCCTGTCTGGCCACAGTGAGGAAGAGGGTATGTCTGTGAGACCTCTCAGTGGGGAGCAGTGGAGTGTGTGGACGGACAACAGATTTGGGCATTGCCTGAGCTCAGTCCCCATTCTGCTGCCTACTCACTGGATGACTCAGGCCTCTACCTTTTCATCCAGACAATGAGTCGAATACTACCTATTACGGACTGCATATTTGTATCCACCATCAAAGCCTCAGGTTGGGATTAGTGCTTTTATGAGAAGAGACTTCCGAGAGCTTGCTATCTCTCTCTCCTCTCTGTGAGAGGGCACAACAAGAAGACAGCTGTCTGTAAGCCAGGAAGGGAGTCCTCACCAGAACCAACCATGCTGGCACTCTGATTTCTGTCATCTAAGTCGCCTAATCTATAAAATTTGTTATTGAGGCTCAAGCCAAGACACTGCCTCACTGGGTCATTAAGACAATCAAAATAAATATGAAACACTATATGAGGCAGCTTTTTGTGTTCTGCAAAGCATCATGTGCTGGTGAAGCATGAAGGTTACATGGTGTGCAATAAATGCAGCCATGGTTTCTCCAGCCCAAGGCAGAGACCATCCCCCACCTCATGCCTGCTTGCCCGGAGAAGCCCCTACATCGCTGCACTCACAATAGACGTCCACTGTGCGGCTGAGGTTGGTGCTGCCCAGGGCGTTGGTCACCTCGCAGGAGACAGGCTCTGAGAAGTATGTGTAGTCCACAGTGGTCCTGTACACTTCTCCAGATGCCTCTTTGATGATTTGGCCCCGTTTGGCCCACCTGCAACAGAGGCCCAGGGGGCTGGTGTGGACCTCGAATGGCAAGGCCGACCCTCTGAGCTGGACACCTCCATCCCACAGGAAAAAGAGGCCTGCGGTGGGTCCCTGTGGGGTCCCCTGGGAAATTTCCACAGAAGGGCTACTTCAAAGGCTCGGGAAGAATTGGTCTGGCTCCTACCCAGATGGTTTCAGAGGTGATGGGCTTTGATCTGTGGCCACCAGGCAATCAGTGGCACTCAACAAACGGATTCTTCCAGAGGGAGATGAGTTGATTATTTGGTTGGTCAGCCCATCTGGCTGGCTAGACAATAGATATCCAACTGTGGGTCACTAGACAGCCTGGCCATCCTGAGCTGTCTCATGGGTCCCATGCTGGGCCATATGGGAAAAGAAGGAGGCTGAACCATGACCTCAGAGACTGGAGTCAAATAGCGCATGCCCGTACACACACAGACAGAAACTCCCACGCACACACAGAAATGAAACTCCAGGAAGCTTGGTTTCCAGATAAGGTGAGGTGATGGGGGAGAGCTGTGACTTAGGGCCTCCACCTCCTCAACCAGTTGATGAGAATAATAACGCCCTTCAGTAGCAGGGGTGTTAGCGAGGGGTCCCGGCTGCCCCTCTCTTCCCACTCGGCCAGCTCTCTCAGCTTTCCTGTCCTGCCTCCCGCCTCTGGGGGGGCCTGGGGGGGGGGTCCCTCATGGTGTCCCGTTTCCCCCAAAAGTCCTTTCATTCTCCCTCCTGAGGATGGCACTTGCCTTCATTCCTGCTCAGCCTCCGCCCTCCCACTCTGACTTTGCTCCTTAGAGGCAGCGGCTTTGTCCGTGTGGGTTTGGTGGTGGGAGGCGAATAGGAAGGTTCTTTTCATCCGCCAATCAGTACCACACCAGAGCGAGAACAAAAGGCCTCTAGCTTGGCTGGTTCTGGCTCTGGGGCAGGGATTGCTGCATTGGATCAGCTACCTGGCAGCCTGCTGTGTGCATACAGTACTGGAACCCCACGTGGGGGGCATGTGTGTGCACATGTGTGTACATATGCATGCATGGTGTGTATATGCATGCATGCATAAGTGTGCACATGTGTGTGTGTGTGCGTGCAGGTGGGGGCTTTCCTTACAGATCCCAGGGAGAGAGTTCTCTGTGTCCTCTGGTTTAATCCTAGCATGGACAACACTCTTTTCAAAATCACGAAACTTCTAACCAGGTTCCTCCCACTGCAGTTCAAGCATCCTTGGGGTGTCTGTCTTTCCAGAGCAGGGCTGAGGGGGAAAATCCTTAACTCCACCCTCACCCCTCCTCTAACCATGAGCTTCCCTGTTCCCTTGTCTTTGCCTCCCTTTCTCTCCTTCCTGGAACCTTTCCTGGCACCGACATGCTGCCTCCTGCCCTTCCCTCCATGAGCTCCTGCCTCTGTCCGGCCCATCCAGCCCCCAGAGACGCCGCTTCTCTGCATCACACAGAACACCTAGGCAGGCACCATGCAGTTGTTATCGCGAATTAATATTGGGTAATTATTAAGAACACGATTAATAATAACAATTACAGTTTAACAACAGAGCAAGCCATAGCTCCCTGAGAGCTTAAGGAGCTTCCCAACAAACCATTATGAGTTATTCATGAGTTATTTCAATCTTTAACTTTAATTTAATGACCAGACTTAATAGTCGGCTGGCCCCTGCCTGAGGCAGATGAATTCAGTTCCAGGCACACGGCTGGGGATCTGTGTCCAGTCCCAGTTCCTTCCATCTTGCTGAAGCAAGGGGGGCCAGGTGGTGGGATGCAGGAGAGGCTAGGTGGGAACTGGCTGGGCTTGGGGGAGGGCAGGGAGGCCCAGGCCGGCTTCCACTCCTGGTTGCTCATGGCACCGGGTGCTGCTCTGGGGGTGGGCCTGGGCCCAAGTGAGGGGCAGGCCATTTGTTTCTTGCTCCGGGGGTCCTGAAGGTGGGGTTTTCTCCTCTCTCCTTCCAGGGCTCCTCACCATGAAGTACCTCCAGCTTGGCCCTGGGTTATCAGAATTTCTGGGGTGCCTGCCTGCAGGCCTGGAACCCAGATTTCCAGGTGCAACAGCCCCCCTCCTCAGACCAGGCTGGCCTCCCCCTCACGGTGAGGGAGCCAGAGGAGGAAGGCAAGAGGGTGGGTCGGCTGTGGGAGAGGAAACATTCTTGCCCCAGCAGAGCTGTGCTGTGTGAACTGGCCCCTGTGCAGCCTGCCCTTAGCTTCTCCTCGGTTCTGACCCTCTCAGAGAAGCAGGGGGAGGAACAGGAGGGATTATCTGACCAACCTTCCCCAGGGTCATGGGCAGGATGAGCTGTTGGGGCTGGGCCCTCACATGCCCAAGGCCAGGCCTTTTGGGGAGGTGCCTTTGGAACCTCTGAGAGTCCCCTTGCTCACATCTCCCTCAGCTAGTCTTTTCCCCCTCCCCTTTTCTTCCTTTCCTGCACCAAAAATACCCTCTGAGGGCTTCCTGCCAAAAATGCAGACACTCAAACCACTACATTCAAGCAGCTGGTCAGGGGATCAAGGCCAAGAACCCAAAGAGCAAGCTCCTCCCCGCCCCCATCTTGTCTCCCTTCTCCTCTCTTTTTTCAGCTTCGCCTCCTCCTCCCTGTCTTTCCTCTTCCCTCCTCACCCTCCCACCCACCTCCCTGCCTTCTCTACTGTTGTTTTCCTCACCTCCCCTAGCCCCTCCGAAAATGGAGTCAGCTTAAGCCTCTTCCAATCAATGTCTAATTTGTTCTGAACAAATGTAAGAGGATTAATTATTTATATCACAGAATCAGGAGGCCTGGCATGTCACGGTTGCCAGTTTGTCCTCAAACAGCCCCGCGTTTCATCTCGGGTGGGTGCCCCCATCCTGCTACCTGTTGGGGTCCATTGAGAGACCCTCAGAGCCGAAAGGGCTCCAAAACTTTTTGTGCTGGCCCTGGGTTCCGAGTCACTGGGGATAGCTCTCTGTCCATCCATACCCTCTTTTCTTTTCTTTTTTTTTTTGAGTTGGAGTCTCACTCTGTCGCCCAGACTGGAGTGCAGTGGCCGCTCCCGGCCACCGCAGCCTTGACCTGGTGGGCTCCGGTGATCCTTATGCCTCAGCCTTCCAAGTAGCTGGAATTACAGGCATGCGCTACCACGCCTGGCTGATTTGTTGATTCATTGTAGAGATGAGGTCTTGCTGCCCAGGCGAGTCTCGAACCTGCGGCCTCAGGCAATCCACTCACCTCAGCCTCCCAAAGGTGCGGGATTACAGGCTGAGCCACTGAGCCCGGCCATACCCTCTTTTCAAGCCCTGGGGTGGGGGAGGGCATATCTCTAATTTCAGAGATTACAGTCACTTAGGTGGAGCAGGAAGTAATCAAGATGAACGGAAGTAAAGAAACACAGATTCCAATAATCTTGTCAGTTGGGAAATATCAATGTATTCATATGAGATTTGCTTACGGTTTTTCCTCTTGAATCCCAACACCTCATCTAGAACAGGTAGCGGGCCATCTAGAACAGGTAGCGGGCTACTTGAGACCTCGCTGGAATGAGGGGTCTGAGCGAGTATGGGTGGGTGCAGGTGCCTACTGCCTTCTTTCTTCACAGCCCCCACCTCCTCCCTGCCCAGGCCACCCTGACTCTCCCACATTAACCTGGAGGCTGGAAGGTCTCCCCCAAAGCCTCTGGAGAACTGGAGGGACACTGATCTCGCTACTCAGAAGGCCATGAGGGAAGATGACCAATAAGAACTAGTGGCCCCTGCAAGGAACCCTACTCTCCCTGTCCCTCCAGCTTCTCCTTGGGACAGGAAGGGCTGGCTGTGAACTATGAACTCTAGGGCAGGATGAGAGGGAGGACTCACAAGGCACCCGAAGCCTAGGGAAATCCAAATGTTTTCTGCTTGTTTATTAACTTTTTAGCTTGCAAAAAAAACAAACTTCAAAATTATAGAAAAGCTGCAAGAATAGTCCCATTAACTGCCATCTTCCCTACGCGTGGATTCCCCAGCTGTTAGCATTTTCCCACATGTGCTTTGGGATTATCTCTTTCTGTGCTGATCCACACCTTCTTCTCCTTCTCATCAAGCCTGTTCTGCTTTGTTGAAGCTAGTGACCTTGGGGATTGGACCCAGCAACCTGTTTTCCTGGGTGTTTGCTCAAACTGTGCTGTTTACAAGGTGGGTTGGGGTGGAGGAGTCAGGCCTGTGAGCAGAGGATGCTAGGTGCTGGGGTGTGCCACTTTGCTGTCCACCCAACCCCCCTGCTGTTTGGTCCTCAGGTGACCAGAGCCTGGCAGCAAGGGGAAAGGGAAGCTGGACATTGTGTGGCCTGGTCTCTGGGGCTCAGCAGGCATTCTGGGTAAATTGGGGGTGGTGGTCTGCTGGGTGGTCTGTGGATGTGAAGGGCTGCCCTGAGAAACTGGTATTAGAAGTATTTTCTGGGCACATTGTGCCTGGTGTCTAGGGACCATGCACAGAGCTGGGAGCAGACAGAGGAGAGAAGCTAAACTTGTGTAGAGAAACCTAGGCCTGGCAGGTGCAGGGTGGAAGTCCAGGCAAAGGGAGTCTTATTGGGCTTCTCTCCTGTATCTTTAGTCACTTCTGACCCCACCAAATCAGACTTACCCCCGGACCTGGCTGGGCCTCATGATTCCAGGGAGCCTGGAGTCTTGACTTGGAAGGGACCTGGAGGTCCTCTGACCTTTCTTCTGCCTTCAGTCCAGTGAACGGTTAAATTGGACAGGACAGATGGGTTTTCATCCTATTTTAAAATATCCTCAGGGAGAGAGACTCAATTCCCTTCCCAGGTTCCTGGCTCCAGTGCTGCTTAATTATCCACACTGCAGGGAGTTTCTCCTGTGCCCAACCCAAATCCCTGGTTGCCTCTGTGTCCATTTCTTTCCACTCTGCCCACTGGGGCCACACTGCCTCTTGTCTTCCCTTTCTCCTCTCCGCCTGCCGGCTCATTTCCTAGGCCAGGACCATTAGCTTTCCTAGCACTTGCTGATGCTGCAGCTTGATAACCCAGATCAATGGTGGAGGTGATGCCCTGAGTTCCACCACCTAAGCCTGGGCTGGTGGGAAGGGACGGAGGGGTAGAGTCAGGGTGGTGGCGAGTTCTATGCAGCATCACGAAGGAGGTGAGCTGCTCAAGTCTGCCTTTGAGCACCTCTGAGGTCACTTAGTCTCTTGTAATTCTGTGCGGTGATGGTGCATAGGCAGGAGGTGCATGTGGGAGAAGCAGCTCTGTGTGTTTATTGGATCAGTCAGACACATTTAAGGAGCATCTAGTTTATGTCACGTGCTGTGCTCCATGCTGAGACCTATAGTGACTAAACCGCAGTTCCTGCCTTCAAGAAGTTCTGTCATAAGACAGAGATGTGCATGTCAAAAACAGTGATGCTTGAAGCAAGGGCACAAAGGACCACGGGTGCGTGTGGTCCAGGCACCCACCAGAAGGGGCTGTTGTCCTGAAAATCCTACCCTACCCAGGTGAACTGTGTGATGAGCACAGACTAGAATGGAGGTTCTGATTTTGTTGTCATTCTGTCATTCCCGAGCCTCTTTCACTCTGTGTAGAAATACAGGATAAACAAGCCACTCAGAGGGAGTGATTTGTGCAGCCTCCAATGGCAGAGAAATGTATGCACGGAGGAGAGGGGAAGGGGACCTACCCAGCAGGCAGGTGGGCATGGTGGGAAGGGGAGAAGGCTATTGGACACCTGCTGTGAACCAGGACCACACTGTGGCCTGCCAAGACCCTAAGTGACAACTTGTAAGACAGGCAAGGAGGTGGGGAAACCAGTGCCCAGTTTGCCTCCCCAGCAGTGACTCTCACCTGTACTGGGTGACAGCCGGGTTGGCCTTTGCAGAGCAGTGGAATGTGACGACATTGTCCTCCAGCACCGGCTGTGGTTCTACCGATAGGTTGACCAGTGGGGGGTCTGCAGAGAGAGGAGAGTCACTGTAGACTGGAGAAAGAAGAACGGGGCAGGGAGACCCCCTGGGTGACATGAAGGGGAAAGGCCAGAGCAGCCGCTGCCCTGATGGTCCCCAGAAAGTTGGGGGGCTTGGCAAGAGGCTGCTCCATTCCCTGAGGTGCCTGCTTCACACAGTCCTGGAGGGGGATTACGGCTCCTCTGTGGACAAGGCCTGGCGTTGCCATGAACACCCAGCCAAGAAGCAGAGGCTGCATGGGCCTGGGAGCTGCCCCATCCTTCAGCTCTCAGGCAGAACAAAACACTTCAGGAAGGAGAGGGGAAAGAGGGGTGCAGAGCCAGAGGGGGCATGTGGACACTCAGCCCCACTTCCATACACACTTTCTGTCTTTGAAATGTCTGTTTATCATCTCATTTTGTAAAGGTTCTGGGGCGTTTGTTAACTTGAAAGCGGCATTTACACCCTTTCATCAGCTTAATCATCTCCACTCAGTCCTGGCTGGTGTCACCCGGCCTCAGCTCCCCAGGCTGGGGATGGTTTTCTCATTTGACATGATAAGAAGCCAAGCTCTGAAGTGCTAAATGGTGGGAGGTGGAGGAGAAGAAAGTCAGAGAGAGGGAGAGGGACAGGAGGCAGGAACCAGAGACAGACCCAGAGAGATCTGTGTAGATGGGATTGGAGGTAGGGCAGAATGACACGTACACAGAGGAGAGACATGGAGGCCAAGAGGAAGAGAAAGAAGAAGGGGGATGGGGGCCGAGACAGAAATAGAGAAACAGAGACAGAGAAAAGGACAGAGACAGACAGAGATAGACAGAAAGTGACAGAGACAGAGAGAGAAACAGAGATAGAGAGATCAGCGAGACAGAGAAAGTGACATCACAGAGAGAGAGAGATAGAGAGACAAAAAGACAGACAAGAGAGATAGAGATAGAGGGAGAGCAAGACAGAGACTGGGAAAAACAAGCAGAGAGACAGAGAGACACACAATACCCATACACACTCAGTGCAAAATGCAGAGGTGGCGTAAGAAAAAGAGACAGAAACCGAGAGAGGCAGTGAGCAGAGTGATGGAGAGACAGAGAGACTGGTGTATGTGAGACAGAAATGACAGGGTGTTGGGGAGAAAGACCAAATCAAATAGTGAGGAATAGAGAAACGAGGGAGAAGCAAACACTGCAAGAGGTGAGGATGAAAACAGAGCTCGAGAGTCTGCAGCAGAGATGGAGAGCAGCCCAGAGCAGAGTCACAGAGAGACGGAGAGCCGCCTGAGGATGGCCTTGCTTCAGTCTGGCCCTGCCTTCCTCAGGGGCAACCAGATCCTGACCTTCTCCAGGGGTGGTGTCTGCTGTGCTCTTGGTGGTTCCCAGGTCTTGGCACCCTGGGGCATCCACACTCTGAGGGAGGGAAGATGACGAGCCAGTGCACATCCTTCTTCCTTGTCATGGCCATGGCCGGAGGTCTGGCTGAGTTAAGAGGGCAGCCTGGTCCCCCCGGGGCTCACCAGGTGCCTGGGCTGCATCTTCCTGTCCAGTCCCCACCCACAAGCAGAGCAAATTTTTGGAAGGTCACAAGGACTTTCTGGGGTCTCTGCCTGTTTTCAGAAAAAAAAGCAAAGAAGCCAGTTTCTCAGAGGCCTCCAGGAAATGTGCTGACTTCTTGGGTCCCCACGAAGGGCACCACAAAGGAAGCAAGACTCCAGCCTGCTCGGGTCAGCAGAACTTGGGGTGCTGCTCCAGGAGGCCCATCCTTTGCTGCAGTGTCCTTCATAAAGTGAAGATTTGGGAGGCAGAGGTATAGAGCACACACCCGTCGGAGATTTCACACTGCCAATGCTCCATCACGTACCTGCCACTAGCAGCCCACCTGTGGAGGCCTCTCTCCTGCCTCTGCCCTTCCTCTCTGCATTATCCTTGGGCCCCAACTGTCCTGAAGGGTCCCTGAGGGCTCCACACTCACTAGTCTTATCTACACCTCCACCCTCTGACCAGTGGTGCCCAAGCCTCTCCCTCTATCTCTCTTTTCTGGATGTACAGAATAGACATTTTCAGGAATCCGACAAGCTCCAGAGGCATAAATAGTTGATGTCATATCCAACTATTAAACATGATTTTAATCCCACTTGTGATGTTGGCTGCATAACTTGCAGGAGGGCAGCTTTGATGTAGCTGGTGGAACTGAGATTACACTGAACAGATGTTGCAGCTGAGAGTATGTTAGTGTTTCCATCAGCAACCTGCACATGCCTGGGTGTGTGTGTGTGTGTGTGTGTGTGTGTGTGTGTGTGTGTTTTCAGGGGAAGTATCACATCGAGGAGGGGGTGGGAAGAGAGAGAAACTTCATGACTCAGTGATTTCATAGCACATCCGTTTGAAACTTGGCAGCTGGACACAGAGTCCAGATGTGGCGAGGCTTTGGGGGTGTTAAGCTTTCTCTTCCATTACTCAATCTGGGGGCTTTGTCTTCCGTTGGGTAACATATAAAGACCAAGGGAAACAAACAACAAATGTGCTTTTGCTGAGTTTGGATGCTTCTTGGTTGACTGAGAAAATGAGCAGGTTTGCAAAGGCAGCTCTGATCCAGCCCATGGTGTCCACAGTAAACAGTTGGCCGCTTCCCGAATGAGCAAATGAGTAAATGGAGGAGGAAGGAAGAGGAGGAGGAAGAGGGAGGGGTGGAGAGGGCGTGTGCATGACTTGGCAGGCACATAGAACACTTTCAGGTTAGGGGAGCTGGAGTGTTGGGACAAATGGGATGAAGTCCTCTCCCCGTTGGGGCTGTGGGGACACCTGGGGAGGGGCCACCACACACCTATGGCTGTATATTCTGACAGCAGCTGACAGGTGTGGTGCCCTCACAATGTGTCAGGCACTGTGCTAGGGGCTTGACACGAGTGATTTCTTTTAATCTTCACTGCTATTTAGGAGGTAAGCATTATTATCTCCATGTACAGATGAGGAAACTGAGGCACAAAGAGGTCAACTAACCAGATCAATGTCACTCAGTACGTGGCAGAGCCAGGATTCAAAGCAGGAAGAATGCTGTGGCCTGAACCACTACTCTGTACTGCCTTGGATGGGACTGATCTAGGAAACTGGCCTGCTGGGTTTCAAGCCTCATTCCAGAAGCTTCTCTCCTATGTGGCTGAGATGTTCTGGGAAAGGAAGCTGGAAAGGGCCCAGAGACCTGGCAAGGCCTAGCATCCTCTTGGGATGCAGACTGTCATCTGTGCACCTGGCCAATTGACCCTCTGTTGGAGTGCATCTGGAACACCGTGTGGGCTGTTGTTATGATGACCTTGTTGTCTGGAGAGGATGGATGATGCCTGGAGCAGAAACACTGCTTTTCCCCATCTTTCCCTGCCAGGGCCCAGGCTGCTGACATGGGGAGCCAGCTAGGTGGTTTCTTCTGTGTGAGATTCTGTAGCTAGCATAGGCCTCCTGACTAGACTGGGGGCAGGTGGGAGAAGAAGAGGAGGGGGCTTTACAAATGGCAGCGGAAACAAATGGCAGCCTGGCAGTAGGAGGCTTGGATACCTTGTGTGTTTCCCACCCTTTCTCCTTGTGTCTGGGGAGAGAGCTCTGATCCATGGCCAATCCTAGAGTAAGAAGTGGCCTTGGCCGTCATTTGGTCAAATCAGACAAGGAACTGGAGTCTTGGGGGTGAAGTGACAGGCTTAGGCCTACCTGCTCAAGGTTGGTGGAGTCATACTGGACATGGGACAACCTGACCTTGTATATCTTGCCTCCTCTCAGTAGCTGGACTTGTGCCATGGCTGCTCACTGCGCAGAAACAGGTGGTGCTGACAGCCAGGACAGAGCTAGAGCCAGGGGAGGGAGAAGTCTAGGATGCAAAGTGTAAGAAGGCCCTTCCTCTCAGGGCTGACCCTGTACCTACAGACCCTCAGAGTGAGCACCTCCTTACATTTTGTGCTCTAAGTGTCCCCCACCCTGCTCTAGGTTCTCACTGAATGAGGACAGAAGGACAAATCCTTGGGGTGAGTGAGTGTGGGGCCTGGGATGGGGAAGGTGCTTTGTTAATAGCTGGTGGCAAGACAGTGAAGATAAAGCCTTTCCCAAGAGCTCAACCTTTGTGTCTGGTTGTCTAGCGCCCACCCAAGGCTTACAGCCATTTCTTCTGACCTCTGGAATCTAAGTGGTTCTGTCAGGATTCTAGACATTGAGTGGGAACTTCTTCACTCTGAATGCCAGATGGGTTCTCAAAACCCTAAGACACAGCAACTCTGGACTCCAGATCCCTGGAGAGTCGTGGGGAGAAGGCGCGGATAGCTGGGGCTGTTAGGAGGTGTTTTAAAACACATTTGGTTTAAGAGAAATTAAATGCTAAGGACATGAATGCAGCCTGCAGCTCCAGCTTTGTAATTCATTGTCCAGGACCGAAGCAGCCACTAGGCCATGGTGGCATCACGCTCTGTGGCAGGGTAGGGAGTCTAAGAGGAGAAATGGCCACTTCTGAGTCCTGATACTTCAAACCTAAACAAATCCAGTCCTGAGAGGAAGACCACTGGAAAGACCTTGTTGAGCTCTTCTTGGTTCTCGGCCCAACAGACACTTTAGGGAGACTTTTAAGAGACCTTAGGAATCACCTGTAGGTGGCTTTTGGAATGCCATGCTGGCGAACTTCAAAGTTTCATTATTATTAACATTATCCTAACACCTGACATCCCCTGAGGCTGCCTGTGGGGGAGTGTAGAGGGGCATTACCAGGGTGGGCTCCAGAGAGCCACACTGCCTGGGTTTGCAACCTATGTGGCCTTGGGCAAGTTAACCAATCTTTTGGTGCCTCTGTTTCCCCAGATAGGGACCAAAGTCATACCTCCCCCAAACAGCTGTTGTAAAGGCTAAATGAGATAATGCACGTAAAGTGTGAGATGACTAAATACTACTCTTCCTTCTCTTCCTCTCATCCCCTTGACCACCCTCCCATGACAGTGACCAGCACACTCTCTACTTGCTCATTCCGGAGCCTGAGGGCCCTTTAGCTCCCAGCATCTCCATGCTGGCTTCCTCTCCAACAGTGGGACACCCCATCTGGCCAGCAGAGCCAGCAGCTGACCACACTTATGGGTGTCGAAGCTCCACCCTGTACAGGTGTCATCTGTGAGGTGCTTCACAGGACCATAAGAAGTACAGGATGATCCTTCCTGCCCATACACATCAGAGCTGTCTGGCCCATTTCCTGCCATCAGATGGCCTGTTTTCCACCCTGGGCTTGGTAAGGCCTGGGGAACTCACGCTGGATGTCAATGGTGACCGAGGTCTCCTTCCCTCCGGGGATGGCTTTGTTGGTGGCACGGCACACGATGCTCTGCCCATTCTCCACGTCGCTGGGGGAGATGAAGAGGGTGCTGACGATGCTCTCACGCTTGCCATCCCGAAGCAGGGTCTGGGGGGAAGGGGAGAAGGGATAGAAAGCTCCTTGTCACTCTGCTGGGATGGCCAGGGTGGGTGGGGCTGCACAAGCCCCAGGCTAGAGAGGAGGAGGGAGAGCCGTGGGTGGGAGGGTTCAGCACAGGAGACTCAAGGGACATTACCCTTGGCTCCAAGGACTGCCTAAATATGGACTGTGGAAGGAAAAAGAAGCTTGAAAGTTTTCCAACGTGTGAAAATTAGCCTGGACTTGCACGCTAAAAGCACAGAGGAAACCAGCCTGGGCTCAGTGGAAACCAGGCTTTGGGTAGGTCCAATGTAGAAATAAACTTGTGTCTGTTTTTGTCTGTGGTGTCTGGGTGGGTCTCAGGGTCTACAGGAAGTAAGGAGGTGGTTTGCAACAGACAGGTATTTGTGACCCCTGAGGGGTGACAATCTGCAGAAAGGGGTGCAGCTTGGGGCATGGGTTCAGGGCAAGGGTGTGTGGGGAGGTGGGCAGAATCAGTGTGCACTAACCTCTTTTTTTTTTTTGAGTTGGGATCTTACTCTGTTGCCCAGTCTGGAGTGCTGTGGCATAATCAGGGGATCCTCCTGAGTAGCTGGGACTAGAGGTATGTGCCACCAAGCCCAGCTAGTTGTTTGCTTTTTTTTTTTAGAGTTGAGGTCTTGCTATGTTGCCTAGGCTGGTCTCAAACATCTGGACTCAAGTGATCCTTCTGCCTCAGCCTCCTAAAATGCTGGGATTAGAGGCATAAGCCACTGCATCTGGCCCACACCAACTTTCTGAATTTTTATCAATGTAACTCCTTTCAACTTTTCAAATCACTTCACTTCCTGATCTCATTAGTGACTTGACCAATCATAGGCAGGACAGATGCCATTCTCTTCCATTTGATGGTGATGAAAGAGAGGCTTCAGAGCTTAACTCAATTCACACTTCAAGTTGGTGGTGAAATAAATCTAGGATCCTGCAGAAGATTGAATAGTGTCCCCAAATTCTAAAGACTGTGACTTTATTTGGGAATAGGATCTTTGCAGATTGGTTAAGTAATTGGTAATTAGTTAAGGATCTTGAGATGATATCACATTGGGTTTAGAGTGGGCCCTAAGCCCAACAACTGGAGTTCAACATAAGAAGAGAAGACAGAGACACAGAGGAGAAGGCCATGTGAGGGTAGAGGCAGAGACTGGAGAGATACTGCCACATGCCAAGGAACTCCAGGAGCCACCAGGAGCTGGAAGAGGAAAGGAAGGATATTTCCTGGGAGCTTTGGAGGTGGCAAGGCCCTGCTGACATCTTGATTTCAGATTTGTAGGCTTCTACAACTGTGAGAGAATGAATTTCTGTTGTTTTAAGTGCCAAGTTGTGGTGCTTTGTTATGGCAGCCCTAGGAAATGAACACAAGTCCTAAAACCACTACTCTCTTGTCTTCCAAGGTCATTGTTTTTTTTCTACGGGGCCACGATGTCATTCTGTAGCAAGGTCCCGCTTATGGCTCCCATTCCCTTCCTTCCCCTGTTCCCCTTTCCAGTGACCTCCCTATCATTTGGGGCCCACTAAGGTAGGTGCAAGCTGGAAAGGGTGTGCTGGGTGTGGGGAGCACTTTCAGGTCAGGACTGGAGTCCGCTCGGTATGCAAAGACTTCCAGTTCTGGGAATGGCCATCACTCCCTTCAGGGATGCAGTCCTGTTTTATTTATTTTTATTTTATTTATTTATTTATTTATTTATTGAGTTGGAGTCTCACTCTGTCGCCCAGACTGGAGTGCAGTGGCCGTTCCCGGCCACCGCAGCCTCGACCTGCTGGGCTCCGGCGATCCTTCTGCCTCAGCCTTCCAAGTAGCTGGAATTACAGGCATGCGCCACCACGCCCGGCTGATTTTTTGATTTATTGTAGAGATGAGGTCTTGTTGCCCAGGCGGGTCTCAAACCTGCAGGCTCGGGCAATCCACTCACCTCAGCCTCCCAAAGGTGCGGGATTACAGGCTGAGCCACCGAGCCCAGCTGCAGTCCTGTTTTTCTGATCATAGTCAGGGGCTAGATGAACAGACTCTGCCCCCTCAAAATCTCCCATAAAGTGACGTCAACATCGTGTCCGTTTCTCACAAGGGCTCTGGAAGGGAGGGAGCATTATCTCTATTGAGCAAAAGAGAAAACTGAGTTCAAATTGAATCAGGAGCTTGCAGGGTGGAGCTAGAATTTGCATTTCCGAATGGGTAAGCCCTGGGCTGCGACCCTCTGCCACAGCTCCTGAGATGCTGAGGTGGTATTGTGATCTTGACAGGGCAGGTGGGAACAGTTAGGGCGATGTGTACCACTGGGACCTGGCTTTCTGGGTCCTCAGTTTAGTGTGATCCCTCTCAACTCGGGGCAACCCTCAGGAGGACAGGGCCAGAGTCTCTATCAAGAGTAGTGCATCGTGCTTTAGCCAAAGCCAGATGATCAAATTCTAGAGGGAGCCACAGAGCAGGCCCTGGGACTTGGGGTGCTGGCCGTGGTCCTGGACAGAGGGGTCCACCCAGAGGGAAGGAGGAGAGTAATGTGACCAGACACAGCTAGTCAAGGAGGGGGTCCCGGTAGCCAGCGGGCCAGAGTCTTCAGACCTGCCTCAGGGCCAGCAAAAGGGGGTGAGGGGAGTGCAGTTGAGCCTCAAGCTAAAGCCGGAGCAGGAGGGAGCTGCAGCCGGCTCCACGTTACAGCATGTTGGCTTGGGGCTCTCCAGCAGGCCTCGCCCGCCTATAAATAGCCAAGCGATAATAAGAACTATTTCCTGGATAAAACGAAGACCTTGGGTAGGGTGAGGGGAGGAAGGGAGGCAGGAAGGGGGCTGGTATTGTTCTTCCCATCTTCTTTTCTTTACTTTTCCATTGTGTTAACAAGGGACATTTACATAAGCTTGAATCTGCCAGAAACCCCTCGGAAGATGGGCTCTGGGCGGTGGAGGGGAGCCGGGCCCTGTGGGTGCCGGTGGGAGGGAAGCGAGGGGGCCCGAGCTCTAATTAGGCCCTCTGACTGTTCTCCTCCTCCCTGCACCCAGCGTGCTCCTCCGTCTCGGAATGATGATTAATGACATATTTACTGGGTCCAGGCGTGTGCTTTTCTGGGAAATAAAAATTCTGGTTCAAGTTGTTTGTTCCACCTAATTAGAGAAAAAGGGAGATGTGTTCATTAACCAAGGGAATAGCAAGGGAAAGGTGAGCGCCCCAGTGCCCTCTCACTTCCCATGGAAGGCCCTGAGCACCCCACCCTGGTCCCTGGCTCTCAGGGGACCCCAGATCACAGGCAGCGGGTATTCCAGGGAAGAGGGCTGGGTTTGCTGGCTTGGTTATGGGATGACTGCAGGGAGGGAGGCTAGATGGAGCCTAGAGGGCTGAGGGGAATTTTGGTGAGCCTGCAGGGGTGAGAAGTGGGGGAGTAGGAAGGGGAGAAGCTGTCTGTCACCGAGTTTTCCTCTTTCCCTCATTTTTTTCTGATCTCACCTCTCCTTTCTTCTTTCTTTTGCCTCATTCCTTTTTTATAAGTCTCTCCTCATCATCACTTCTCATATGCAAATGAGCCTTTGGACTTTGCAGCCTTAAAGGTGGTGTCCAGTGGAACCTTCTGTGTTCCTGCTGTAGTTGTGCTCCCCTCCCAGCACCATCCTCCTCCTCTTCCTGTCTTCCCTTCACTGAACTGGGTTCTGGGAACACACGATAGGCGTTGCTCCCCGCCCCTTCCTGCTTCAAAAAACGCAAGTCAGCAATGGGAGGGAAGTCGTGGACCACTTGTTTTGGGGACAACCATGCCAGCCTCCGGGTCTCCCAGGCTGCCCCATGTGACTGTGATGATGGATCCCCAGGGTCTGCAAGGACCCAGCCCCCGTGTGTGCAGATATGGACAGCATGTGTGCATCCCATGCCCAGGAATGAGTGCCAGAGCACATGGCCCTGTGGATGGGTTCTCACCCAACCCTCAATACCTGCTTCTGTTTATGGGTGTTCACGGGCTTCTGTCCACTGACTGCTTCTAGGAGACTTTCTTGAGTGCTCCAGTGACTGTGTGACTCTGCTCAGGTGCAGCTTCAGGTCTGTGCACCATCCTCAACGCCCCTTCCCTAAAGGCAGAGGCTTGGCATTCAACTCTGGTTTCTCAGGAGTGGTCTAGGAGGCTGGGCCAGCTGGGGACACTGTGTACCCTTGGTGCGGTTGTCTAGCATGGGTAGCAGCAGCCACCCGTCCTTTCCAAAGCCCACAGGGCCTCAGCTGGGCAGTGGAGAGTCAAGCTGAGCCCCCAGTGATAGGCTGCTTGGGGGGGGAGGGGGAAGCACAGTGGGTGGTGCTCCAGCCCTGGTACTAAAAATGGGAGGCTCATTGATATGCAAACAGCCTGGAAGGCCTTGAGCAGGCCTGATTGCCTGGCAACGGGCCTCCTCTCTCTTCCCATCCTACTTACCTCCCCCACCTGCTGGGTCCTTTTTTTTTTTAAATCATCCCTCTGCTTCGCCTTTTCATAGTTGCTTGGGGATCTGTGTGGGTCTGTTGTTACCTGGTTTGAATAAGGGACATGGCGGGGCAGGTGGGGAACTGCACAGACCCTGCATCCAGTCTTGTGGCTGAGGCCAGAAGGGGTGCCCTTCACAAAGCTAAGGATGAGCGAGACTCGAGGCCCCTAAGCTGGACAAATGGGACTTTGGGTGATGGGGTGACAGGGGTGGGAGAAGGTGTGCACAGTGGGGAGTGAGTGTATGAGCGCTTATTCCTTTCCCGAGTGGGGTCTCCGAAGTTCATTTTAGCGTGGGTCCTAACAGGCCAAGACCAGTGGTCCTGGTGGTGGGCTGGTTGGCAGCCCTGTAGGCAGGTGGCAGCCTGAAGCTAGAGGAGGTAGAGGGGTAGGGCTGGAGGGCAAGAGGCTCCCAGGTAGATGTGGACACCACTGTGCGTCCACAGACCAAGCACCCTCCTGCCTGCCCTGACACCAGCATCAAGGCCTTGTCCCCATCCCGAAGAAGCATCCGGTGGGGCTGGAAGCTGGCTCATGGGAAGTCCATATTCTCTTCCTTCCTTTTCTATAACCCACCCTTCCTCCTCTGGTTTGTGGATTTGTGAGCTTTCCAGATGAATGCCATGTGGCTGCCATTCTGGTGCCAGGCCCAGAGAAGCACAAGGGAAAGGGAGGAGCCTGCTGTCCCCAGGCGGCCTGGGTATCCAGGAAGAGATTAGGAAAGCGGTCTTTTCCCAGCTCGGTGCCTCTGAGGCCAGACCAGACACCCACTGGGAGACCCTGCCAAAAGCCCTTCCTGCCCAGCAGAGGGCTCACTCCGGTACCCAGGTCCTGCAGGCTGTGGCAACAGCATGTTAAGGAGAAGCATTACCATCCTGTGCTGGGAAGGCCTCCTCTCTCTCTCCCAGTCCTGTTCTTGGGTGCCGGGGACTATTGTCCTCCAGGAACCAGGCTCATCTGTTCCTTACTGGCCACATGGTGGAGCAGCAGAGGCAATGGTCAGCCGGCAAGACAGAGACTTTGAGACCAGGGTTGTTGTTTGTTTTTTTTTTTTTTGAGTTGGAGTCTCACTCAGTCGCCCAGACTGGAGTGCAGTGGCCGCTCCCGGCCACTGTAGCCTCGACCTGCTGGGCTCCGGCGATCCTTCCACCTCAGCCTTCCAAGTAGCTGGAACTACAGGTGCGCGCTACCATGCCTGGCTCATTTTTTTGATTTATTGTAGAGATGAGGTCTCGCCAATTTGCCCAGGCGGGTCTCGAACCCGCGGGCTCAGGCAATTCACTCACCTCAGCCTCCCAAGGCGTGGAATTACAGGCTGAGCCACCGAGCCCGGCTAGGGTTGGTTTTTTTTTTTGAGTTGGAGTCTCACTCTGTCACCCAGACTGGAGTGCAGTGGCCGCTCCCGGCCACCGCAGCCTCGACCTGCTGGGCTCCGGTGATCCTTCCGCCTCAGCCTTCCAGGTAGCTGGAATTACAGGCATGCACTACCACGCCCGGCTGATTTTCTGATTTATTGTAGAGATGAGGTCTTGCTGCCCAGGCGGGTCTCAAACCCGCGGGCTCAGGCAATCCACTCACCTCAGCTTCCCAAAGCGCGGGATTACAGGCTGAGCCACCGAGCCCGGCAGGGTTGGCTTTTAATGAAATAGCTGTATGACTTCTGGGGTGGAGGACCTGGGGTTTCTTCTATGGGAAGGGAGCCCGTAATAGTAATAACATCTGCAGAGCCC
This sequence comes from Cephalopachus bancanus, assembly GCA_027257055.1. NCBI lineage: Eukaryota > Metazoa > Chordata > Mammalia > Primates > Tarsiidae > Cephalopachus > Cephalopachus bancanus. Next base: position 178,785 of record JAPVLO010000326.1, read on the forward strand.
TTGTCCCACACCCCACTCTTTACAAGGTACTTTCAATGCATAATTCCTTTGAACAGGTGACCATATTATTATCATCCTCATTTTGCAGCTGGGGAAACTGAGGCAGAGAGATTAAGTCCCTGGAACATGTGATGGAGCCCAGGTTTGAACCTAGGTCTGTAGAACCATGCGGCCTGCCCTTCTATGACACTGGAAATGCTGCTGGCAAGGTGGGCCCTGGGCTCGGGAGGATCTAGAGAGGGTGGCAGCAATCCAAACAGCCGTGCTCATTGAGAGCTCACTCAGACCTCACAGCTGTCCCTGGAAGTGGGTGCTGTTGTTGCTCCCATTGTATAGATGAGGAGAGGGAGGCACAGCGAGGCTAGGTTACACAGCCAGAAGGTGGCAAAGCCTGGATCCAAATGTAGGCCACCAGTTCCTGAGCCCACGGGTGTTACCATGTGGCAGATGCTGCAGGCTTCAGACCCAAGGGTGGTGAAAGCTGCCCTCGGGGGTCTTTGCTGTGGACCTTGGAGGCTGCTTGGTGGCATGTGCACGTATGTGCACTCTCAGCCTCTCTGTCTCTGAACTGCGAATGCTCCCGCCCCTCCTCCTGTGTGTCCTGTCTAGGGAAATCAGAAGTGCTGCTGGCCTATGATGATGGTCCTTGTGGTTCTGACTGGGCCCCTGGGAGAGGGAATCACAAGGGTGGGCTCCGACAGCCTGCTCCGTGGGAGCCCTGGGATTGTTCGCTCTTCTCAGTGTGCTCCAAGTCATAGGCTTGTTGCTCATTGGTGCTCAGCACAGAGCCCTGTGCCTGGTGAATGCTCCATAGACATTTGCTGGCTCCAATGGAGCTGCCCCTTTGATTTCCATGATGGCCATGGGCCATAGGATGGGTGAGTGATCATGGTTTGAAGAAGAGGTCCAGAGAAGTGAAGTGCCTTGCCTGAGAATGTAGAGCCTCCTCAGATGCTCATGCTCAGGGACACATTGAGGGTCTCAGGCCTTTACTGCTCCCTGGGCAAGCCACAGAAAGGGTAGGGCTCCCTGGAGACCACCTGAGGTGACTGCTGCCCGAGGAATCTTTTTTCTTTCTGTAGCATCTGAGCCAGCGTCTTTGTTTTGCAGATGAGGAAGCTGAGGCCCAGGGAGTGAGTTTCCTGAGGTTAGACAGAGGGGTATCTGGAACCCAGGGCCCTGGCTGCCCAGTGCTGCCATTCCTGGGTTGGGGCAGAGGGTGGTTGGTGGCCTCTCCTGCCCCGATCTCCAGGAGCACAGTGCCAGGTTGTCTGTGGGAACTTTACAACATGGACGAGGATGACATGCTGGGGTCAAGGTAGTGCCAGAACAATTCCAGCAGGATGACCCTTACCTCTCTCTTCACCAGGTGGGTATGTCCTCTGTGGACATAAACCCTGGCAGAGGCCAGGCTGGCCCAACTTCAGGGAGGGCCTGGACAAACTAGAAGGAACACTGCTTTCCTTCCTTTTCAGCCTCCTCTGAAAAATCCACTTCCTGTGTCATATTTTTGTATTTTATAACATAACAAGGTAGCTTCAGGACATGAGTGGGGAATTGGTCTCCCAAGAGGCAGCTTCCTCTCTGTCCCCTGCCCATGGACTTGTGCCCAAGGGAAGACGTTTGTCCTGGGTCATGGCACCAGGCTCTGGGTGCTGTGATCAGCAGCCCTGGCAGGGTGGTCATTTTAGGACAGGAAGGACACACCCTCAGAGCAGGAACAGGTTTGCCTCACATCCTCCACTGACGGCAAAGGCCCTGCTTATCTTCCCAGGATCTGAGTGAGAAGAGGAGCCAGAGGTAGGTCAGGACTGGGGAGCAGGCTTCTCATTCACTGCACCTCCTCACTCCCTGAGGCTGAGGATGGCCCTCGGAGCTGAGGAGAGCTGACATTCTGGAGGGTGGTTCCTCCAGATGCAGAACCCGGGGGCTGACTCACCCTGGGCCCTGAAACAGTCTCTGGTGCCCTGTGAGCACACCAGGTAGCTGCCCATCCATTGAGGCTGCGCTGGGAGGAGCACAGGAAAAAGTAGAGACCTGGGCATCAGGAGACTGCGGTTCCAGGCCTCGCACTGCCCACTTGACCGCTGAGAAGGGTAGTCACTTCCCTGCCGGACCTCAATTTTCTATCTGCAGACAATAGAGGTTGGCTCAGCTGTCCAATAAGATCCCCTGCATCTTAAAGGCTCTGTGGTACATCAACCCTGACTGGAACTCTGCACAGTCTCCTTTGTGGAGTTTGATGGGGGCTGTTTAAAAATGTATCTGGGTGGTCAGGCGCAGTGGCTCATGCCTGTAATTCTAGCACTTTGGGAGGCTATGGTGAGAGGATTGCTTGCACCCAGAAGTTTGAGACCAATCTGGACAACATAGCAAGACCTCGTCTCTACAAAAATAAAAATAAATTAGGCAGACATGGTGGTGTGCACCTGTAGTCCCAGCTACTTGGGAGGCTGAAGTGGAAGAATCATCTGAGCCCAGAAATTGAAGCTGTGGTAAGTTATGATGCCACCACCCTCCAGTATGGGTGACAAAGTGAGACCCCAACTTAAAAAAAAATGTACCTGGGATTTTGTTTTTATTATAGAGAGGCTAACAGATCAGGAGACAATTGCTTTTTTTTTTTTAATAACTTTCTTTTTGTAAAAAAAAATATATTTTAGAGATAGGGTCTTGCTCTAGTGCCTGGCTGGAGTGCAGTAGCAGGATCATAGATCACCACAGCCTCGAACTCCTGGGCTCAAGCGATCTTCTGCGTCAGTATTCTTAGTAGCTGGGACTACAGGTGTGTGCCACCACATCCAGCTAATTTTAAAATTTTTCTTTGTAGAGGTGGGGTCTCGTTAAGTTGCTCAGGATGGTCTTGAATTCCTGGGCTCAAACAATCCTCTCACCTCAGCCTCCCAAACTGCTAGAAAGGACCTGGACTCAGGGTTGGTTGGCCTGCATATCAAAGGCATGCTTGCTGGCAAATTATTTGCTGCCCCTAAGAATTAGCTAACCCTGGTCCCTTCCTGGGTCTACAAGGCCTTGAGCCATCAAAGCATCATCAAATACCAAAAACAAAACAACAACAAAAACAACAAAAAAACCTGATGATTACGGGGCAAGTTCAGGGGACTTCCAGCCCGTGACACCTGGTGGTGAATTAGAGAAAAGCGCCCCTGTTGGTCGGCACAGCAGGGGTGGGTTTAGTAAGGGATTCTAGGCTAAATCTCTGGCCTGAACCAGGCATCTTGGACAGACTTACTTGACAACCCTGGAAAGGCAACCAGGTTTAGCAAATAAAAATACAGGCCATTCAGTTAAATTTGAATCTCAGATAAACAATGACTAATGTTTTAGTTTAAGTATGGCCCGTAAGTATGTCCCATGCAATATTTGGAACATATTTATACTAAAAAGTTACTTTTTTTTTTTAAAATTCAGATTTAATTGGGCATCTGTCTTAGCCCATTTGGGTTGCTATAACCAAATACCATAAACTGGGTGGCTCATAAACATCAGGAAGTTATTTCTGGAGGTGGGCCAGTCCAAGATCAAGGAAGTCCAAGATCTCTGGTGACAGCTCATGTCCTGGCTCATAGATGGCCCCCTCTGGCAGTGTCCGCACAATTCAGAAGGGTCTTCCTCTGGCCTGTTTTTTTAAGGGAACTAATCCCATCCATGAGGGCTCTATCCTCATGACCTAATGACCTCCCAAAAGTTTCACCTCCTAATACTATCACCTTAGGGGTTAGGATCTTGACATGTGAATTTGGGGTGGAGGGACACAAATGTTTACACTGTAAGAGCATTCTGTATTTTATCTGGCATCCCCAGGTCCTAGACCCTGGCCCCTGGCCCTTCTATTCTTGAGTTTCCCTTTCTGCTTTCTGATCACCCTTTCTTCACCAAGTCTAGCCTAGCCCATGGGGGCTGGGGGGCCGGGGGGAAGAGGGGAAGGAGAGAGAATTGGTGGAAGTAAACTTCAGATAAAAGGATGGACATACATACAGATGAGTAGAAGAGTCATAGGGAGAAAAAGTGACAGAGAATGAGAAAAGTGTCTCGCAGAGACAAGGTGAGAGAGAAACAAAAAGCTACAGACAGACACACATAGAGGGACAGCTACAGAGAGACAGGCAGAGCAGGTTCCCACTCCACCAAACTCCTACCCAGGCTCCTCCCTATCAGCTCCTCTCCAGTTGATCTTCCCCCCTTCCCACCAGTCTCTCCCCAAGTTATTCCCTCTTGTTCTCTGCCAGAGTCTCACCTTGGAGTAGGTGGCCCCATTGATGACCTCTCCCTTTCGCAACCAGATGATGGAGGCTGCAGGCTTGGCGTTGTCTGCGTGGCACGTGAGGTTGAGGGGGTCCCCCGCCCGCAGGCTGATCACAGGCCCTCCCAGGATGACAGGGTCATCGGGTGGCACTGCAGGGAGAGGAGCAGAGAGGTCAGGCGGAGGCAGCCCCTCTTGAGCAGGGATGGCAGGCTGGGTGGGGAGGATTTTATGGAGATGATGATAAACAATAATTATCATGCTTTAATAAAATGTATTAGACCCTTGTATTATAACGGTGATAGCAACAACAGTAACAATCCCTGACATATGCACTGTATGTTTACTGCAGAGGAGGTTCCTGTCGGTCATCCCCTCCGGCACAGGATGAGGGTGTGAGGGGGCAGGGCGGCATCATTAGTCTCAGTTCACAGACCCGGAAGCAGAGGTCCACAGCCCAGACAATATCTGTCGTTTCTTTTAACTTCTTTTTTCTTTAAATGAAGCATGGTTGCATCTGTTGTCTGACTTAATCCTCACAACAATCTTGTGAGTTGAATGTGATTATTATCCCAGTTACACAGATCCGGAAACAGACTCAACAGGACTAAGTGACTTGCTCAGGGTCACATGTGAAAGAATGGCAAAGCCAGGGCTGGAGGCCAGGTCCCTGACACTTGGAGCGCCAGGCTGGTCCCTTTTCTGGCAGGAGGCAGGTCTCAGGAAAACCCTTCAAGGTGGAGACAAGTCTTCAGAGGGTAGTGCACCCCCAGCCCTGGCATTTCCCGACAATGTACTCTTCCAGACAGGCTCTAGCTCTTTTACCCCAGAGTAAGAATGAGTCTCTCCTGTCCCAGATTTTCCACTACACTTTGTAGCATGGTTGGTGACTTGTGGCTTCCATCAAGAGATCCTGAGGGCCAGGAGGTGAGGGGCATCCGTGGCAGTAAATGGATCCCACTGGATGCCCCACAGACATTTGCTGGCTCCAATGGAGTTGCCCCTTTGATTTCCATGATGCCCACAGGCCACAGGGTGGGCAGTTAGGATGGTGGATGATCATGGCTTGGAGAAGAGGCTCAGAGAAGTGAAGTGCCTTGCCTGAGGACACAGTCTCTTTTGATGCTCACACTCAGGGACACATTAAGGGTCTCAGGCCTCTGCTGCCCCCTGGACAAGCCACAGAAGGAGCAGGAGACCGCTTGAGGTGACTATCCCCTGAGGAATCCCTGTTTCCCTTCTCCCAGGAGGGGTGGGGTCTGCCAGGTCTAGAGGTGAAAGGGGTTTAGGGCTTCTGGATACACAAGCATTGTGAGCTTCCTGTGTGCTCAGCGAGCGGAGAAAGGGGTTTGCGTGACTGGGACTTGGGGACCTAATATAAAGGAGTTGTTTTCCTGGTTGCCAGAGAAAGCCCATCTTTCCATCTGAGCGCTGGGCAAGCTTCTGTGCTAGTGGCTCTGGGCTGGGGAAGCTCAAAGCTAGATAGCCCCAGCTCCAGGCCAGTCTGACAGAGCAGGCTCTTCCTTCCAGCCCTGGCCTACAGGGGCGGCTCCCAGGACCCACCTGGCTTTCCCCACTTCCTAGGACATCTCCCTATCAGATGCTCTCCTAGTCCGCCTCTTTACACGCTTCAGGAGGGACAAAAGGCCCCTGTCAGAGCCAGGTAAGTACCCAAAGCAGCAAATCTTCAGACTAGCTCCCTTATGTCCTCCCTTCCCAGCCTTGGAAGAGGCCTGGTCCAACACTAACAGCCCAGCAGTGCCATTTCCTGAGGAAAAACAACCCCTCATGGCTTCCAGGATACTATCACTGATCCCAGGGGCAGCAAGCCCTGGATTCCATCTGAGATCCTGGCCCAGGGACAGAGTCGGACTGATCCAGTCCTGCCTGGCCCTCAGCTCTCAAGCCCTCAGCTCTCAAGCCCTCGGCTGTCAAGCCAGGCCTCCTCAGGAGGCCCTGGGGCTGCCAGGCCTGGAGGAAGCAGGCGGGTGTGGGTTGGACAATAAAGACAATTCCCCACCCTGTCCACCCTGTACCAGCTCATTAGTGCCCATCAGCTTCTGTGGTGTGGGCGTGGTCAGAGAGGAAAAGGGAGGGCTTTCATAAGCCTTTCATCAGGGCTTTCCATAAAGGAGGGGGGTGTGACCAGTTACTGAAGAGAGGGATTTCAGTGGGTGGGGGCCTTCAGCAGGGAGAATGAGGGCTTGGAGAGAAGGGTCCAGCCTTCATCCTCCAGAAGGCCCAGGGTTTCTGCCCTTCCTTTCTGCTGTGGCAGCCTCCACTGACTAGGCGAGGGGCTGTGTTGTGGGAGGACTCAGATGCACACACATGCACACACACACACACACACGCACACGCCCACACACAGGATGGAGGAACTCAGGCTCCCTGAGCTTGCCAAGGACCCAGGAAATGCCACTTGGAGTTTTTGGAACAGACTGGATGCGGGGTCAATTCTGTCTCCACAGCCTCCCCATGGATGAGGGGACTGCATGGTGCAGGACTGTGGAAAGTGCCCCAGAGCAGAGATTGGGGAAAATGGTTTTCCCTTCTCCTGGTGATAGTTTCCTCAGATATAAAATGTGAAAGCACACAGAGGATCAGGAACATTCTCTCTAGCACTGACACTTGTTGGGTCTCAGATAGGGATGGGAGGTCTTGACTGCATGTTGGACTCCTCTGTGGAGATTTTTAAAAAACCTATTGCCAGGTCACAACCTGCCAGTGAAATCCCAGTCGCTGGGAGGCGGACCCCAGCATCTTGACTTGTTAAAACTTCCCAGGGGATCCTAATGTGTGACCAAGTTTGAGAACCAACAGTCTCCAGGCTGTTTGCTCAGGTGTGTGGAGTCATGGTATACTCTGATCACAAGCGTAGAGGCTGGGAAGGCCTCTTTGAACATAACATACCATGAGGATCAAGCCCTTCCTTCTGGTTTCTTGAATGTTATGTCTCTGGAATATCGGATTAGAGGGAGCTCAGATGAAGGGAGATGGGAGAGGGACTGCGTCGTGGGAGGACTCGGGCGCACACACATCGTCACACACACAAACATCCACCCTCAGAATGGGGCCTGATTACATCTTCCCAAATAAGTGGTTATCATGGTGGTTATTCATGTAGCCATGCATTATTGATTGGTCTTCGCCTCACTGCACACCAGATGGGGGTAGGAGGGGGTGTGGTTGGGGGCTGGGGTGGGGGTGGGCGGGGGTGGGTGCGGAGGGAGACTGTTTGGGGGCCAGCAGACTGAATAGAAATCAACAGTCGCTCCTGGCAGCTGTGGCTCTCGTGGAAGGGGGGGCCCTCATTACCTCTCCATTCAGACAGGGCCCGGGGCTGGGCAGCCAGGAGGGGAGGAAGTTGCCGAGCAGCCTGAGCCTGGCGATGCATTATTCATGCAGCCCCTCACAGGACTGGTTATTATCCTCAACCACTATAGAGTTTGGTCTCCTAATTTTTAATCACAAGGAAGGTGGAAGCGCTAGCCTTTTTGTGATTAATCTGGAGATAAAAATAGTTGACTGTTTTGGTGTTGGGCTTGTCAGTTCAGGGGAAAAAATAGCATTAACCATGGGGGAACTGAGGCCTGGAGTGGACTTGAGTGGATCCCAGACAGTCTGTTCCCAGAACTGGAAGCCCTAGGCCTGGGAGGCTGCAGCCCGGCCTCAGCCAGGGCGGCATGAGTGAAACTCCAGTGCCCAGCTGGCTGCTCGGACACTGACTGTGAAAGAAATAAATCATTCAAACTGAGGTTCCACAATCAGTGGGGTGGTTGGCTCCTTCAAATTTACTTCCCTCTAGCTAGGATTTGGGCAGGCTGCTGGGGGGCTTCCTCCCTGCTCTGCCCCTCCCTGACACCAGTCCAATGGACTGTGCCACACAGGTGGGTGGGCAATGCAGGGCACTCGTCCATTTTCCTGTGTGTGGGAGGGATCCCCAGGGACTTTCCTCAAGCTCTGCTGCCAAGGGCAAGGGGGTCTCATGTGGAGAGGTGGGTGGGGAGATATCACACATTCCAGTTTTGCATTGGCAGAGAAGAAAACTGAGGCCAGAGAGCAAAAGAGGTTGGCCCAAGGTTTCCAGTGAGTGAAGACAAAGAAGGATGGGAGTGAGTCTGGGAAGCCCATCCTGGCTCCAGTCTGGAAGGCAAAGCTTTCATTAGTCTCATGTACTAAGGTTCTCCACACACTTTGATGTGAACGAGGTTCTGCAGCTAAAAGTTGTATAGAACCACCACCCAGCCCCATTGCTGTCTCTAAGAAGTCTCCATGAAGGCCTGGGACTTCCAGATCATATTGCAAGGGGTGACCATCCCAACTGTTCTTTCTGCGGGACATCAGCTGGACAGAGGGTAAAGAGGGGCTAGGGTCCGAGGGCTTCCGACCCATTCTGGAATTGCTGCTCATCTGACTTGTTAGTCTTGGTTTGTCAGATTGGCCAGGCTCATCTGAACAGGCTGAGAAACTCTCTTGGTGCTACACTGTGGGGGTTTCCTCCAGAGTTCAGTTGGTCACCCACATGGGCCCCGGGCTGGGCTTCTACGAATTCCTCAGATGCTCCGGCAGCCCAGATGGTCGGTCTCCATGGATGGACAATGCGGGCATGGCTGCTGTCGTGGGCCAGTAGCACGGGCAGCTGGAGGGCTGAGGGTCAGCACAGCCACCCTCCCGCCCCCAACTCGCAAGGCGGAGACCTCACAGACACTCAGCCCTTTGGAGAGCAGGACTGGGTCTCGTCCAACTAACCAACAGTGCACTCCTCACACAGCCAGCAGAGTGGTCTCTTGGGAAAACAGATCCCTCTGTGTCCCTGCTCTGCTTCCAACCCTCCAGCTCTCCCCACTGTACTCAGCCTTGGAGTTGGCCTTGCCTCTAAGTGCCTGCACCTACAACCTTGCTGCCCTGGACCTCAGCTCGCCCCCCCACCCCCCCTTCTCACTCAGCAGGCCCTGGCCCCACTGGCCTTTCTATCTGCTGACCAAATCCTTCCTTCTGGGTGCAGGGCTTGCCCTTGCCCTTCTCTCCGTCTAGAACGCTCTTTTCTGTTTCCTTGACCTGCTGGCTGCTTTCTGTCAATGAGGAGGCAGCTTAAATAGCCTCTCAATGACTCTGTCACCAACCCACTTCATTTTCTTGATTACTGGGTTCATTTATTGTCTGTCTCCTCTTACCAGAAAGGACAATAAAGACCTTATCTGTCTTTGTTACTGTGGTATTGCTGTGCCTGGCACACAGTAGGTGCTCAAGAAATATTTGTTCAAAACAAAACAAAACAAAACATTAGAGATCCTTAGAAGGGGGGCAGTGGTGGGAGGTGGTCACCAGACATTGGCTTCCAAAGTTTTCCCAGCATTTTTTATTCTCTCTCTCTCTCTCTGTGTGTGTGTGTGTGTGTGTGTGTGTGTGTGTGTGTTGTCTGGGGTACAGTTGGGGAGGAATGAGTGAATACTGAGAGGTTGGGCAAAGAGGAGGCACCTCCTGAGCCCAGCTGGGAGATCATTGCAGGAACTCGCTGTGGCATTGGGGGTGGTGGCTTTCTGCCTTTCCTAGAGAAAGGGGAAGCCTCGCTTGGGCTTTCTAGAGTCTCCTAATTGGGCCAAATATGTAGACTTCTGGTCATTTTTCTGTCTCAATATCTAGCATAGCCTATGGATGCTGGATCTGGGGAGAAGGTTGCAGCAAAAGGCTAAGCATGGTGACAGATCATAGACACTTGGCTGAGTGAGTTAAGAGGAAGTTTGCGAATTCTTTGCTTTTGAGATCCAGTCCAAGGCTCCAGGGGCCTCTGGGTTCACCTCCCACCTTCAGCTTCTTCTTTGCCCTGACGTCTCCCGCTTCAGTCCTACTGTCCGTCAGTGGTCCTTTCTACCCTACTTCTGTCCCTCTCAAATGTTCTCCTTCTATTTCTTTCATCAGCCTCCTCCATGTCACAAACTGAGGATATGATGGCTGGGTAAAGCCAGACACAGCCTGTCATCTTAGAGCTGGTGATAAGACCTTGTCACTCCAAGCTGGTGCCTGGGATGGAACCGTGCACAGCCTTGGCACCGCCTCGGAACTTGTTAGAAAAAGCAGACTCTTGGCCGGGCTTGGTGGCTCAAGCCTGTAATCCCAGCACTATGGGAGGCTGAGGTGAGAGAATTGCCTGGGCAACTTGGGGAAACCTCATCTCTACAAAAAAAAAAAAAATTAGTCGGATGTGGTAGCGCATGAGTTCCAGCTACTTGGAAGGCTGAGGTGGAAGGATCGCCTGAGCCCAGCATGCCGGAGTGGCTGTGAGCATTCCACTACACTCCGGCCTGGGTGACAGACAGACTCCAACTCAAAAAGAAAAAGAAAAGCAGACTCTTGTGCTACACCTCAGACCCCCTGAGTCAGAATCTGCACTTTTAAAAGACCCTAGAAAATTCGTGTGTACATTTAAGTTTGAGGAGCATTGCTCATAGGGCTTCCAGGAGTTATAACACTGATGAGTGTCATGAAGGGAAATTTCACTGGAAAATGAAAGCACATCTGAGGGTCCCCGCTCCCTCTACTCCCTTCTCTCCCTCTAGAGAAAGTGCGGTTGCTGCACACTGGCTTTGGAGTTAGAGGATCTTATTTCAGAACAGTCCCTTTTGCACCTGCCACATCTTTAGCTTGGAATGCTGGAGTCCTCCTTCCCCTTATTCTCCTGGGTTACTCTCACACACCCTTTGAGACTCAGCTAACAGGTTGTCCTCCCCAAGAGGTCTTTCTAGAATCTGGGCCAAGTATACAGACTTCTGTCTGTGATCCCTCAGCATCCTGGGCTGTCTTCTGTCTCGATATCTACCATAGCCTGTGGAAATACCTGTGTGTGTTTGTCTCTTCCCTGGACTGGGAGCTCCTCCACGCTGGTCCCCATTACCTGGCAGAATGCCTGCCGTGCAGGGCACATTATGGCATCTGTGTTTGCTGAGCTGAACTTGGCTTGAGTCCATCATTTTATGAGCTGTATGACTGTGGATAAGTTATATCACCTGACACCCTGGGCCCTCTTATCTGGGAAGTGGGATAATAAAAACACTTATCTTGCAGGATTATCATGAGGATTATTTTATGATACAAAAATATACGGAGAGAACTGGTTATTATGTCTATTTTTTATGATGAATAATATTTAGCTCTGTGGCTAAATAAAATGGAGTTCCTGTGCTAGGACTTTCCATTTTATAGGAGAGGCTCAGAGAGGGCAAAAACAGGCTCAGAGAGGGCAAATTACTTGCCTAAGATCGTGCAGTGGATGGATAGGAATTGAGACCTGGATTTGTTTGACCTCTTATGTTCTGCTAGAGTCAAAGCGGTTCACAGACCTGTCCCTGCAGTTGCAGTGGCCCTTCCATCACCCCCCTGCCCTCATCCTGACCCTATAGTTCTGTATAGCAGGCTCTGTCTGTCCCTTGGGATATTAGAACTGGCAGGCACTCTCCTCCCTTTCCCCCCACAACCTGAATTTCAGAGGACTCCTGGAAGCAGAAGCCTGGCTCGCAGGTGGTGCTTTAGCGATGTCTGCTAAGGGAACGGATGAATGATTTTTGCAGTCCGACCCACTCATTGCTCACTTGGTCGTTCTGCTCTGTGCTCAGGTTCTGGGCCACATGTGATCCCAGCCTTCAATTTCCTCACTTGCACAGATGTGCCACCTAATGGCCAAAGTGCAGAACTGCAAAATGTAGAGACAGGAGGGGCGTGACCTGGTTTTGAAGGATCTGCTTCTCAGGACTAGCTGAACATTTATTCGGAAAATTTGTATTGAGCATTTACTGTGTGCTAGGCTTTGTTCTAAGCACTGTGGATGCAAAACTCCTATCCTAGTGGAGTTTACATTCTATTGGGAGAGATAGACAGCAAACGAATAAACAAGTAAATACATACAATACTGGGTGTTTATAAATACTAAGTAGAAAATAAAACTGGGTGGGGAACAGATGCATCCTAAGTTGGCCTCCAGGATTCTTGCCTGGTTTTCCCTCTTCCTTTCTGGCTGTTCCTTTTGTCTTCGCCCCAACCTTTAAATACTGGTTTTCCCCAGGTTAGCTCTTACTGAGTTAATCTCATTCCACACACCGACCATGGAAAAGTTCTACTTTCCTGTGAGCTCAACTAGCATCCTTGTGCTGACAAATCCCAAACAAGCATCTCGAGCTCAGTCCTCTCTCTTAAGCACCAGATTCATGATCCAACTACCCACATGCCCTTGCAGCTCAGCGTGTCTGACATCAAACTCACCATCTCTCCTGCTACACCTGCCCCTCCACATATTCATTACTTTGGGGAATGGTTCCACCTTTCAATTACCAAGCCAGAAATCCGGGGGTCTTTCTGTTTGCCACTCTCCACCCTGCATTGCTGACTCACCTGGTTCATTCTCTGAAGCATCCCTCTGACTTGTCTCTCCCTTTCCATTCCCACAGATCTTCCTGGTCCAGGCCATCAGCATTTCTTGCTTGGGTTATAATACCTCATCCCTCACTACCTGCTCAGTATTGTATGTATTGTTTATTTGTTTGCTGTCTATCTTTCCCACTAGAATGTAAACTACACTGTTCCAGAGTGGTTGTTACAAAAGTCTGATCATTCATTCTTCTGTTCAACCACTTATTCACCCACCAAGTGAGTATCTAGCATTCATTTCTCTAGTTACAACTGTCAGATCCCTCATGCCATCTGAATAGTTTGAGCTTCTTGGTCCTTCCCTGCCAAGCTCATTTTCCATCACTTCTTAATCTGCTCTCTGTGCCTCAGTGTCCTCATTCATAAAATAGGGAATAAAATTACAAAACCAGATGCACTGTGCAGTTGTCAGGATCAAGGAAGACGCAATATGGGAAAACATTTCCTAAAGGTCCAGTGTTACATGGACGTGGCGTGTTATTTGTTCTCTAAGCAGACTGGGTTCATTCCCCGGGAAGATGATGGATGGGAGAGGGGCTGGCGCTTAGAAGTCTGCTGCCGTATCTCCTTGGAAAAGTAGAGGTCTGTCCCCTCTTTCCTGCTCTGCCCAGGCAGGAGCTGGCTGAAGACCCTGCTGCTCCCCAGGGGGTGACTGCATGCTACCATACCTGCCTTAGCTTCCCCTCTTTCCGGCCTCCCCACATTCTGTGCATGAGAGTGAAGCCACCGATCGCTCGTGGGCTGCAGAGGCATGTGTGAGCCCTGTGTGCAGCAGACGTGAGCTGTCTCAGTAAGCCCAGATTGCCAACTTATAGTTTTGGGGTGGTTTATTATGCAGTGTTAGGGCTCAGAACATGATACCCCAAAATGTAGCACCCTGGAAATGGAGAAAAGAGCAGAAGCAAAAAGGTTACTCTGACCTCCTGCCATCCTGAGTGAGAGCTGGCCATAAAAAAATCCTCTGACCTACCTCCCCTGAAAGTAGGTCATAAAATCCTCATTCCAGAGGGGTCCTCCCCTATGCCCAGAGCAAAGAATTGTTGTATAGGACCTCCAAGAAGAATCGGAACAGACAGACCTTGCTAAGTTCTTCCAACTTATTACCATGAGGTCATACCTTCTTTTTGCTCATCACATTGCTACATGAATGCCCATTATTCATCAAATGTAAGCATTAAAGCACACAGTTTTCCCTGGGTCTTTGGGTTTTTGTTTCTGAAGGTTCACATAAAACTTTGGTTAAGTAAATTTGTTATGCTTTCTTTTGTTAGTCTGTCTTCTGTTATAGGGGTCTCAGCCACAAACCTTGTGGTGAATGAAAAGATGCTACTTTTTCTCTTCAAACAGTGACAAAAGCTAACTTGAACTCAGTCGTAGCTCACAGTCTGACTTGCCCCTGTACGAGTGCCCAAAGCTCCATGTCCTGCAATAACCTCAGAACTGGGCCCACAGCACACACTGTCTCTCCAGTTCACTCCACTTCATTCCCCCTTCTTCAAGGCCAGGTGATGATTTTGGAAGCTCATCTCTGCTGCTCACAGCATTTGATGGCTCCAGCATAAAAATCGATTCCTCATCCTGGAGGCCATGCAAGGTTCTCTACATTGAGGCCTTCTCTCTCCTGCTCTTTCTCTTATGCAACTGTTGATCTTCTGCAAGGGGATAGCCTATCCTTCAGAATGACATGCTTTGGTTCGTGAAGTTCCCTCTGCTGGGAATCTCCTTGCCTTGAGTCTTAGCCGCCTGGGATCTGCGCCTCTCTTCTGTTAACTCAAGGGCTACTATGCCTTGGTCATTTATTTTTTGAGTCAAGGTCTCACTCTGTCATTCAGGCTGGAGTGTAGTGGCACCATCATGGCTCACTACAGCCTTAAACTCCTAGGCTCAAGCGATCCTCCGGCCTCAGCCTCCTGAGTATCTAGGACTACAAATGCATGCCACCACACCCAGTTAATTTTTTGATTTTTTTTTTTTGTAGAGATGAGGTCTGGCTATGTTGCCCAGGCTGGTCTCAAACTCCTGAGCTCAAGCAATCCTTTGTCTCGGCCTTCCAAAGTGCTGGGATTACAGGTGTGAACCACGGCATCTGGCCAACTCTTGGTCATTCTTTTGTCACCACCTCCAAGAAGTCTTGTCTCAGTCTCAGCCCCTGTTTCTCCTTCCTCCAACCTCTGCACTACCATAAGACCATGTACCCTACCCACCTCCACAGGTATACATGGTGCTAGGTGCTGTCACTTCCACAGGTACGTGTGGCACTAGGTGCTATCACCTCTGCAGGTATACATGGTGCCAGGTGCTATCATCTTCACAGGTATAACAGTGCTAGGTGCTATCATCTCCACAGGTATACATGGCACTAGGTGCTATCACCTCCACAGGTATAACAGTGCTAGGTGCTATCATCTCCACAGGTATACATGGCACTAGGTGCTATCACCTCCACAGTTATACATGGTGCAAGGTACTATCACCTCCACAGGTATACACAGTGCACAGTGCTATCACTGCTACAGATATACATGGTACTAGGTGCTATCATCTCCACAGGTATACATGGTGCTATCACTCCAGTGGGTACATGTGACACTTGGTGCTGTTACCATCTGCTGGTCCCACCAGACTGTGGGCTTCTTGAGGGCTGTTCCTTGCCAGATTCTTTCTACCCCCAGCACTTAGTACAGTGTCTGGTCCACAGTGAGCACTTAATAAATACTTGTTGCTTGATGCCTTGCCTCATCCCACTGAATCAGAAATCCCTTCCCCTCTGCCACCCATTACACCCCTTGCTTGTTCCTCTTACACTGGCCCTTATCACATCCATGTGGCATTGGTTTGTGGACCTGTGTCAGTTTCCCTACAATTCCAGGGTGGGAATCTTTTTAAAAACTGATTCAGAGTCTCACTCTGCCTCCCAGGCTGGAGTGTAGTAGTTGGGACTACAGGCGTGCGCCACCATACCCAGCTAATTTTTAAAAAAATTATTGTAGAGATGAGGTCTTGCCATGTTGCCCAGGCTGGTCTGGAACTCCTAGACTCAAGCAATCCTCTCGCCTCAGCCTCCCTAAGTGCTGGGATTATAGATGTGAGCCACGGCACCTGGGTGGGTGTCTTGATGCCTCTTTGAGTGTCTCCTACCACCTAGTATGTTACCTTGGCTGCAGTCATAAGAAAACAACAATAATAATATGAATGATAGCTAACATTGATATAAAACTTACAATACAGTAAAACTCTTCTGAGTGCTTTACAACAATCATTTACTCTTCAAACAACCCCATATAAGGTAGATACAATTATGATGCATGTGTTGGAGGTGAGGAAACTGAGTCACAAAGTAGTTACTTGCCCAACATTACATAGAGAGTAAGTAGCAGAATTAAAACAGGTGCAGTGTTGCCAAATTTTGCAAATAAAAGTACAGGATGTCCTGTTAAATGTGAAGTTCAGATAAATAAAAAAGTCTTAGTAAAAGTTTTTTAAAATCTGAACTTCACTTTCTTTTGTTTTTTTTTTTTAGTTGGAGTCTCACTCTGTCGCCCCGACTGGAGTGCAGTGGCCGTTCCCGGCCACCGCAGCCTCGACCTGCTGGGCTCCAGCGATCCTTCCGCCTCAGCCTTCCAAGTAGCTGGAATTACAGGCGTGTGCTACCACGCCCGGCTGATTTTTGATTTATTGTAGAGATGAGGTCTCGCCAAGTTGCCCAGGCAGGTTTCAAACCTGCGGGCTCAGGCAATCCACTCACCTCAGCCTCCCAAAGGCGCGGGATTACAGGCTGAGCCACCGAGCCCGGCTCTGAACTTCACCTTTAATAGGGTATCCTGTATTTCATCTGGCAATCCTGCAGATGGGTTAATTACATATATGTGATATAAGTCATATAGGAGTCCTTCCCCCTCTTTAGACCCTTCTCACTCCCACTTAAGGCTACATAAAGAAGACTTGGGACAGGACGCAGGTGGGATTTTTCTAGGATGCATCATCCCACCTATTCTGTGGCACAACAGCACAGACATGGTTTCTGAGAGGTTAGGGGCAGAGGAGAGCAAGGAGAAAGGAGGAAGACACGGTTTAGGATGATGATATGTGTCTCGGAGGAAGGACTGCTGGAAGCTCTTTCAGCTCTGCCCCCAACCTGGGGCTGGGGGACCCAGGACTATCTCACCTCAGGGGTCCCCTGCAAAGGCTCAGGACACTGAGAAGCCTGCCTCTCATGTGGCACTCATATTGCTCAGGGGATAAGCAGGGAGGCACTGAAGCGAAGTGCCCAGCTGGGTTCCCGGCCCTGTCACTCACTGGTTGCGTGACTGTGCAAATTACTTAATTCTCTGTGCTGGATAACATCTATATCGTCGATATTTTAACATCTATTTCACAGGGTTATTGTGCTAATTAAATGAGTTAATGCAAGAGTTATGGAACTCTTGTTCCAGAGTTGGGCACCATAGTAACAACACAGTAAATTTTAGCTCTTAGTCTTATTATTGTTTATTCACTAAGTCAACTCCACGTGGAAACAGACAGCAGCATTTTGTATGTGAAATACGCTGGTTTCAATCTCTTGTTCTGCTGCTACCTTGTTCCGTGCCCCAGTCCTGGACTCCCTAGACGAATGGTGCTTTGACCTCGCCTCAAAGTGCCTGCAAAACTATCACAGCGATGGTGAGGAAGTCACACACAGCAATGCAGGTAGGATGGGTCACTCCCTTCAGGCAGGTGTCCCTGAAGGAGGAAGGGGCTGAGGCAGGTGGGGAAAGGCAGATGTTGTCAGGGACAAAGTCAGTCACTTGTTTCCCCCTCAAATTAGGATGGGTGGGTGTTCTGTTTATTTTTGGTGAAACCCTGAAAGAGGCACTGAGCATCTCATAGCTGTTTGTGAGATGAATGTTTCATTAATACTGAGCAGAAAAATAAGCCACAGGTTGTAGGCAGAACCAAGGGAGGGAAGATGGTGGGGAGGGGACACTGCAATCTCATGTCAACAGACCAGCATGTATCCACACATGTGCCAGCTCTGGGTGATGGAGGGTGCTGTGTGACCACTGTGTGCACAGCCAGAGTGAGAGGGCTTGGGAGACACCAGTAGGGAAGGGACACTGGGGGGCTGGGGAGCACATGGTTGGAGAGTGAAGGGGTGAGTAGGGCTGGGACAGAGAGGTGAGGGGTGTGGCGGGCCCCCTTGGGCCAGCTGAGGGTGTGGCTCCCATCCACCCTCCCAGTCATGCTGAGCAAGGGGCTTGCTCCTTTCTCCAGCCGAGCTCCTGTGCCAATGGCCACGGGTCACGGGCGAGAACCCTTCTTAGGTGTGTCTGCAGGAATAACTGAAATGTGACCCTTGCAGCGGCTCACAGAGCTCACCAGCTGGTTTTGACTCTAACTTGATTTGGAGGTTCTTTGGTTCAGCATGGCTGGGTCTGGGGACAAACCTGTCAGGGTGGCTGCCTTGGACTTGTTTAAACCTCTCAGTAACCACCTGAGGTGGCCCTTGTAGTATCCTCATTTTACAGATGGGCAAACTGAGGTGTAGACTGGCCAATTCACTTTGGGCAAGTCACACAACTTGCATGTGGAGATGGGGGTCCAGGAATGTGGCTCAGCTCCTGAGACCGCAGCAGCCAGGCCTAAGTGTGGCGTTGTAGTTGCACACGCAAGGATCTGCCTCGGTTCACTCAATAGCTTTAACATAGTCTAGGCAGCCATCCTGACCCAGCAAAAGGCCAGGCGGGACTCGGAGTGCCTGGTTGGTCCCATAAATAGAAAGCAGAACTGATATGGTTGGTTTTGCTGTGGGTGCACGCCCCATCTGGCAAAACCACCTCCTTAAGGAGCTTCATGGCTTTCAGTCAAGAGGAAAACAAGGCCAGGTGGAAACCTTCCCTGCTGACAGCTTGGGACTTGGGATATCTACAAAAATCAAGGGCCATGGAAAAGGACCACCTCATTAATGGGTTTAAAAAATAAACACAGGAGTTCCAATGATTGCTTTTGGAAATGATAGATTAGGATACCTGATTTCCGCATTATAAAAGCGTGCATTTGTTTGATGTCATAGTTAGCCAAAGGACGGCAGGGCCGAAAGGAGGAGGAGACAGAGAAGTGACCACGAGAGAAAAGGACACAGGTAGGGAAAGACAGGCAAAGGGGCGGAGACATAGAGCTGAGCCGGATGCAAGTCACCCACTCAGGAAGAAGATAGATGTGAGGAGTGATAATACAGTCCTCTGGGACAGAGCATCGTAAAATGGAATGGCTATGTTCTGAGGATGGAAACGAGCAAAACACTTTCTCTAGGCCTCTTGTCACAGCAATCCATCTTCAGGAATTCCAGAAAACCACTAAATGTACCTTTCAACTTTACGCAAATTCACCAGATCCACAGTTTGCCAGAATCCCGAGATGAAAAAGTGACATTCTTTTTCTGACGTGAGCCTTATTTCGAAAAAAGTGCAAGCCTCTACATTTGAAAAAGGGCAGCATTTTTAGGATTCATCATTAGAGAGAGTTTTAATTCTCATCTGTCGTTTGGCCTTAGAGATATTTTTGAAATCGCCATTCATCCTCATTTTTCACACTAGAGAGACCACACTTCCTCTCAGAAGCTGGTGAGCACTGAACTGCGATTCATTTAGAGAAGACACATCATGTAGGTGAACAGTGGTACTTTGCACTCTTTCAGGGTGTTGCCAGGTAACACATACAAAGGCCGTTGCCTCTTTGCACCTATAGGGCATCACTGGAGTCAAGTCGTGCCAGCCTGCAGGTGTCACAGGTTGGATCCTGCATGCCAGTGCCCCTGAGATAAAAAGCTGCAGAAGGTTGGTGGGAGGCTCTCAAGGCCAAACTCTGATAGCAATGTAGGAAGCAGAAATGGGCAGAAAGACCATCTGAACCAGGAAGCCGGCACCACAGGCAGATCCTAGAGGGAGCGCTGAAGCCCGGATTGTCCTTAGGATTGTCCCTTTCTGGGGTGGGAGGGCCTGGCCTTGACACCCTGCAGGGACCAGTCATTGGAAGTAGACTTCCTAGCCACAGGCAATCCCCGGAGTGAAACTCAATAGAGAACTGGCTGCCCTTCAGCATGCCAGCATGAGTCCTTCTGTGTGTCCTGAAAGGGGTGAAAGAAACCTGGTGGCACACCATGGCATCTGCTAGGAGTGGTGCTCACAGGAGGCAGGCGGGGGAAAGAGTGTCTTCTTATTTCCCACCACTATTGAGGTGGGCTGGGAGTGGTTTTGGCCCCAGAGTGCTCTGTATCAGAATAAATTCATTGGACCACGGGTCCAGTTGCTGTGAGACACCATGGCTTCTTCCATGCTGCTTCTTTTCCATTGACATATGAGAAGACCCTGGTTACAGGGGAAGGAGGTCCTGGGTCTACAATGTGTCTCTGAGCTCTACTCACTGGGGCAGGGAAGGACTCCCCATCTGACTCAGGTCATCTAGTGTTTGCTTGTGTTGGTGGGGCTGGGTTTGGGGTCACCCAGATCCCTGCATCTCCGCCCCTGGGAATTTGGTGTCAGGCAGGGGAAAGGAAGATCATGGTCTTTGCTCTCAGACAGAGCTAGGAATGATGGGACGGGGTGATCTTGAACAAGTTTCTCAACCTTTCTGAACTTCAGTTTCCTCCTCTGTAAAGTGGAGCTACCATGCACTCACAAGGTATAGAATTAAGTAAAAGAACGTATGACAGTACTAAGACACGGTAGGCACTCCATCATGGTAGCAGCTAGTCAGTCTGCACTAAGATGGTGGCTGCTGCTGATGACTTATCGCCTTCTCTTGTGTCAGGGGAGTTGCTCCCCCAGTTAAGCAGAGTGTCCAGGAAGTGCAAATCAAATGCAGATGTCAATGGAAAAGAAGCAGTGTGGAAGAAGTCATGTGCCAGGAGACTGGATCTGTGGCCCAGGGAGCTGGAGGTGGGCATTCCATGAGTTAGAAGCCCCCTGCTCCAGAAGCCACACGGGACAGCCTGCCAGGTGGCCTCTCTCTTACCTGTTCCTTACAGGTGGTTCCCCCCCAAACGCTCCGATCATGTCACCCTTCTGTTTCTAATGTTCAAAGCTCCACAGCACCTGGGCCTGGCCTGCCTTTGTAGCCTCACTCCATGCCCATGTCCAACCTCAAGGTGCTCCTCTCCACAGGCTGCAGCCACACGTCCCTGGGCCTTAGACCCAGGCTTTGCTGCTTTCTCTTCCTGGAATGCCCTTCCTTCCCTTTCCTGACTCATGGACACCTACGTGACCTTCAGGCTTTGCTCAGATACCCCCATTGACCTCCACTACACTGCAATTAAGCATCTGGAGGGCAAGGATCAGTCTTGTCCATGTGTGTGTCCCAGTACCCAGCCTCTGCCATGGGCTGAGCTGGGTAAGGGGTCTCCCGGCAGCCCTACAAGGGAATTACTGCTGGCAGGATCCAGGCGCTTGGCTCCATGGGAGCTTCCTGGGGCTGGAGAGCCAGCAGCCCTGTCATGTCCTTCCTGGCCTCTCCTGCCCTGGCTTGGAGACTGCATAGCGCAAGTACCCAGCTGATAAGCGCTGGATCAGTGACCACAGGGTGTGAAGAGTCATCTGCATGAAGGGGAGTTGGGTGGAAAACAAAGATTCCAGAGGGAGGACTGTGGGGGGTGGCAGATCTAGCTCACACTAGAACGCGTTGAGTATCTACTGTGTTTCGAAGGGTTCTTTGGGCCTATGTTGGATTCCCAGGCCAGTTTTGGGGGATGCTGGGATTTGCAGTCCCTAAGGACCTTGCTGGGTCTGAGGCATTGGAATGGCCATGAGTTTGGGGCAGGACAACCAGTGTTTCCTGGCTTTCCTGAGGCCCTGGACAAGTCCCTTACTTTCTGCATTCCCCATTCTCGGAGACCCAATAGCTGGGCCCAGCAACCCTCTCCCTTTGTCACCCTCTCCCTTTGCTGCCTTCCTCTGTGGCTTCCCTTTCCCTTTGGTTAGCAACCGGCTTGCCCCAGACAGTGTTCTGTGCACAGTGGACGCTCTACCAGGCGATGAGACAGCGCCAAATTGCAGGGGGTGCGCCGGGACCAGCCTGAGTCAGGATATACGGGTTTCAGCTCAGGTCTCCATCTGTGTCATTGTGCAGGAATTGGGGGGTGTAAGCGCTGCACACACTGGGCAAAATGACAACATATTGCCCAGGAACAGCCCACGAGCTGCTCCGAGGAGGGGGTGGGGTGAGGTGCTCAGTGGTGATTTGAGGCAAAATGTATTGGATGTGTCGTCAAGTCACGGTCGGCTCCTGTGATGGGCATTAATGTTTGTGGCCAGAGGCATGGATAATCCAAATCTGGTCTATAATTGAAAATATCATTTGCATTTGACTTTGGGATGCATTGTGTGTGCTCACATGTGTATGGGGGGAGATGGGGCAGCTTCACTTTCTGGGTATGTTTATTTTAGATCCCATTAGCATTAATTTGCATTCACTGGACACAGTCACCCGGGATGTGAGCAGAGCTTTCTTTCCATGAAGCATCCATCAGCCGGGCCCTTCCAGTGTTCCATGGGTGCTCAGAATTCCTGGGGGCTGAAATGCTGCCTCAGTGAACATGCCATAGGGCCAGGGATGCAGTGACATGTTTTCAGTAAGACCTGGGACTGAGTCCTGGCCTAGTTCCTGGCTGTGTGGCCTTGCAATAGCTAATAAACTCTCTGAGCCTATGTCTTTATCATAAAATAGGAGGGGTAACAGTAACAGTACTTACTGTGAAGGGTTAGCAGGATGGTTCTGTGGTCTGGCAAGTACAAAATACCCAGAACAGGACTCAGTTAATGATCATTTCCTTTCTTCTATCTCCTCCTTCCTTATCTCCCAAATAATAGTTCTGCCTCCTACGTATGCCAGATGGTAGTCTGGGGCTCCCAAGAGCTGCCCAAAGCTAGCAATGGTCCTCGAGGTCAGACAGGAAGACACCACTGCTTTTTACAGGACCATTTGCTCTGAAAAATGCAGGGGGTACATGGATGCTGAAGAATTCACAGCCTACCTGCCCAGGAGAGTGGAGATGGGGGGGGAGCCTGATATCCCCTTGGAGAATGGGGTGGGGCTCTGTCTGGATTTGGGGTTCATCCCATGGTGAAAAGGTGTCCTGAGTGGAGAGAAGATGGGGTTTCAGATACTCCTGAAACTGGAATCCCAAAGAAGGGACTTGAGTCCTTGCAGGTCACTACCTTCTAGCTGTGTGAACCTGGGCAAGCATCACTTCTCTGAGTCTCAGCATCTGCATCTGTAGAGGGGGTGTAACAGTACTGTCAGAAGGCCATGAAGGCAACTGTGTGAACCCAGAGCTTTGCACAGGGGTCAGAATGAGCTCTGAGTGGCTGCTCACTGTGTGGATGAGTGGGGTGCTTTTTCACTTCTCCCATTGCTCTCAGGGGGAAGAGAAAGCACCTCTCTTCTTGTAGGGGTGACTGAGAATAACTCAAGGTCACATGACTGCATAAAGCCTGCGTCATGGTTTCCAGCTCCTATGTGAGTCCCGCCACGTGACTCCTATGTTGTCTCCTCCCGAGTCAAGGTCTAAGACAGGTAAGGAGGCCATATCAGAAGCACCTGCTCACATCCACCCCAGAGAGACGATCCAGATGTTCATGTTGGGATCCGAGAGGTTAAGTGACATGCCCAATGTACCACAGCAAGTTACCATCTCCTGGCTTGCCGGATCACAGATTTGGAGTTCTGAAATGGTGATTTCAGAATCCAGACTTTTATTGTCTTACTTGTCTCCAGTGAGCCAAATGCCCCATCCTTGCTTGCCTCAGTTTCCTTATTTAACGGACAAAGGGGTAACTTACAGAGGGACATCCAGGGACTGAGAGGCCATTATATAATTAGAGGATGGTCTATATATAGTCTCCTCTTCATTGAAAGGGGAAGATGAGCCAAGCTGCACCATGAGGGAGTGAGGTTAGACATCTGGAAGGACTGTTGTTGGAGACCCAGCTGGGGAAGAGAGGTCGGGCCTCTCTTTTTACAGAGCCTGTCCCTCCCTCCCCCGCACCCCATCAAGGATGAGTTGATGTGACAAGGTGATATGACTCTAAGGCGGGGGGTGGACCTGATGGCTTCTGAAAGCCCCCTCGGCTCATGTCCATTTCTGCACCTCCTCATTAGTCCTCCCGAAGTTCTTTCCCTGCTCCCAATTAGGCTCTATCTGTCCAGTTCTGTGAGAGGTGTTTCCATCTGCAAAGGAGGGAGGGAGAGGAGTAGAGGGGTGGGGGGGGCCAGGGACGGGGTGGGCATGGGAGGGGGAGGAGTGGGGATGGGGCTGCTAATTGCCACTGTCAGGCAGCAAGCCTTTGCCCAGCTGTTGGACAGGAGCAGCCGCCGGGCCGTTTTTATGATTTCCTTTCAAACTTTGATAAATGGATTCTGAAGGGGCTTTTCTTCCAAGCAGTTCATGCCTCGGTAGCTGTTAATGGTGAGATATCAAGATGCTGAGGGGGCTCTGGGCTGGGCTTGCAGGGGAAGACCGGCTCCTTACCTGTTCTGCAGCCCCAGCTCTACCCCTCTCTCAGATGTTCGGGAGAGTTTTGGAGGGAGGCCCGAGAGAGACCTCCAGGTGGGACAGCAAGGCCAGCTTTCCAGGAAAGTTAGGCCAGGGAGTGAGGGTGGAGGAATTAAGTAAGACATGCAGTAGAACTTCCTGACACTCAATTGAATAACCAGAGAGGCCATGAAATAACCTCGGGGTCGCAGCTAACCAGCAAGAGGTGTAGAGCAAACTCCCCAGTTATTTACCTAGAGCCTCATCAAGGAGGTGGGACCAGATTGCCTGTGTGTAATGGCCTTTCAGGCCTGGCAACAGCTGTCCTTGCCTCAGGAGGAAAGGGCTGGGTGGGGACAGGGACTTGCCCCATGGATGTCACACGTGGGAATCTGAACTGAACCTGAACTTCACAGGAGGGTGGTTTTCCCACAACCCCCTCACCCCACAGCATCTGTCACTCACTGTCCCAGCTGGCCCTGCCCGGACAAACACAGGGTGACAGGGCAGTTGCTCATCCCTAGTGCCCCCTCCCTCCAGGGATGGTTCTGGATCTTGCTTCCCTTTTCTGGTTCAGGCTGGTCCCAACACCTCCTCGCTGACTCACGGCCAGGATTGGGGGTGGGTGGGGTGAGTGAGGCCCTAGTCCCGGACAGAAAATTTAAGGATGTGCCTAAATCCTCTGGAATGGAGATAAAGACTATTGAAGAACATTCATATTCATATTAAAGAATATCTTACTACAAACTCAAAAGAAAATCAAAACCAAGGCAAAAATGTCCGAGACAGGCTCAGAAAGCTGCAGTTAATTTAAAATTATTAAAAATTATTTAAGGTGGTCACTTGGTCAAGAGAAATGATCAAAGACAGCAATTCTTTCTCTCGAACATGAGAGAAGCAAAGAAGTGATGATTACTATTATTACTATGATTGCTAAGTTAGCTTCCATTAGAGCCAGAAAAGTAACATCAAATATGTTCTGTTTCTGCTGTAAATAAAATATTTAAGCTTAACATAATGTTGTGGGTTTAATACACCTACTTTAAATCTTTCAGTATTTTTTCAAGTACTTTAATGTTCTGGAAAAAAATCAACCATTTAAAAATACATTAAAATACATAGAGGGCCACACAATTTTCCTCTTGCCTCTGGCTCTGTTGTGGCTGGGCTTGGCGCCGTGCTGATCCTATCTGTGTCTAATATTTAGACATTTTGTTTATGATGGGTTTTTTTGGCATTCACTTGGATGTTTAGAAATATTGCATTAAAACATTATTTATCAGGATTATTTAGTTTTTGGCACCCTTTAAATTTTGTGCCCAAAGTGGGGGGTGCCTCACCCTAGAGTTAGTCTTACTCTGACCCCAGGGAGGGAAACTGTCCCTTTTTCTTGTCCTTGGAGGGACAAAACAAAGGAGAACCCCTCAGGCCCCTGGGGCATGTTCAGGCCTGGAATTGTCCCAGGGAGGTGAGCTCTGGGGCAGGCACAGGCTGCCAAGGGAAGATTGATGGGCTCCTGAAGACCTACAGATGGAGACAAGCAGCCGCTACCCAGCTCATTCATCAAGGCCCCTGTAGGATGACATTCACCTTAATCAGGCCACGAGGGCCTCTGGGATGGGGGAAGGCAGGGAGAAGCCAGTGGGGCAGAGGCTCCTGCAGGTTCTGAGTGGGTTCCCGGAGAGGAGTGAGTTTCAGCCAGGGTGGCCAGGCTGTGCACTGACCAATTCCAGTGCCCCCTTGCACTTAGCTGCCCAGGCCCTGTTGGTCAGACCTGGAGCAGGGCTGGGGGCTGGGAGATGCTGTAGGAAGAAAGAGGAACCAATGGAAGCAGGTGTAGGAGGACAGCTCAGAACAGGGCCTGAAACTTCTTTGCCTTCCAGAAACTTCGAACGGCTTTCCCTTGTCTGTGAAATGGAGTCTGAGACCTCAGCTTGACTTCTAAGCCCCCTTTTGCCCTCTGATCCCCCAAAAGTCCTCCACATGAACCCTCCTCTCTGCTCTTCACCCCCAGAGCCCTCCAACCTTCCGGGCTGACCCCAGAGTGGTTGAGCTTCCTTCTCAGAACCCCTGCCCCCTACTGTCCACATTCCCACTTATTCTTGCTGGCTGGGTTTCAGTACATAGCCATCGCCATGAGTGGGGAAGTTGGCTCCCCACACTGGCTTGGAATCCTATGAGGGTCTGGTCTGCTTATATCCGGGTTCTCCTCCTCAGGGCCTAGCAGTAGCGTGGCAGCAAATGCCTCAGGAAAGAAGTGAGCCTGTTGTGTCCTTGCAGACTGTGGCTACCTGGGGGAGGGGCCCTTCTAGTGTCACAGTCTAGACCATGAAGCAGGAGGGGCACTCAGGCAGCACCTCTGCCTCTCTGAGCGTGCCTCTCTGACCATGTGCCAGCCTGAGGCATAAGACACCATGGCCCTAGTCCTGGCACTCAGCATGTGGCCACTCCACGCTACCGTGAGCTCAGATCAAACACCATGGGGGTGCCCTTGACTTGCTCTTTCTCTCATGCCCTAATTGCTGTGGGCTCCACCCTTGTAACAGACACAGATCTCATCCCTTCCCAGCACCTGCTTCTGTAACCACTTTGGTTCAGGTCATTACCACCTGACACCTGCACGACAGCAGTGGTTTCTTGGATTTCCTGCATTCATTCCTCACACCCCCACAATGGCCCATGATCTCTCCTCAAAACAGCAGCCAGAGGGTTCTTTTCATATTATGCCACTCCTTTGGTCAAAACATCTGGTAGTGTCCTGTCTTACTCAGAGTAAAATCCAAAGTTGTTGTCATGGTCTATAAGATCCTATAAGATCTGGCCCCTGCTCACTTTGGCCTTTGTCACTCACTCCTTTGTTTATTCTTTGGCCTCTGTCACTCACTCCTTTGTTTCCCATGTATCAGCTAGCAGGCCTATAGCAGGAAAATGACAAGAATGTGCCTGTCCCAGGACCTTTGTACTTGCTGCAGCCCAGTCTGGAATGTTCCCTCCCCAAATATCTTCTTGGCTCTTTCCCATGTTTTCTTCAGGTCTTTGGTCATTTGTTACTTACTCAAAGAAACCTTCCCTGGTCATCCATATTAAACAGCACCTCTGCACCCACCCCCCCACCTCTTAGCCTTAGTGTGTTTCGCTTTATGGCACTCAAGACATTACAGTATTTGTTGATTATTGTCTATCTCCTTCCACTGGCAGAAGCTCCAGGAGAACACTTGGAGAACTCCTTTTCTGTTTTCTTCACTGTTATATCTTTAGTGCTGAGAATAATGTTGCATACAGTATGAATATGAATGGCTTAGCCACAGCTAGCTGCATGCAGGAGGACACATCCCTTTCCCTAACTTGGCCACAGTTCTCCCACCTGCACAGATGGACCTAGGTCCCATCAGGGACCTTCCAGCTCTCATGCTCTGGTTGAAGGCCCCTCTGCATCCCTTGGTTCCCACTTGGCATTATGTTAGCACTCTCTACTTTTCTGATCACTTTCCCATGTAGGATCTTATTTCATCTTCTTGACAGTCCCTGGAGGGAGGCAGCCAGGACTTTAGAGGCTCACAATGATAAAGTGAGATGCCCGAGGTCACCTAGGACTTGGGGGCAAAGCATGGGTTAGAGCTCAGGTCCATCATTCCAGTCCTCCAGGGTACCCTTTGGCCTCAGTGATGTGTGTTTCATCAGGCCCCATTCCTGGGCTGGCTCCTCGGGAGCTGGCTGAGCAAATCCCTAGTCTCTCTGGCCTGGGCACAGTTCCAGTTGTGAGTCACTACTCAGTCACTCCTCTTGGTTTTTTTGTGACAAAGGATGATTATATAAAGCACATTACATTCATCATGGGGAACGATGGCTTGCACTTGGGCATTCTCCAGCCTGGTTTTGGTAAAGAGCTCAAGCTGCTTCCGTTTATTGCAAACAGCCTCTCTGAGTGGTGGGGGCAGGAATACTTGTTCCCATTTTACAGTTAGGAAAATAGGGACTCAGAAAGGTGCAATGACTTGCTTAAGGTCTCGGATTAAGTCAGGAGAGGTGCTTGGACAATGGTGTGCTGGTAAACTGGCTTTCTAAACATAACACAACACAACACAGCACAGTCCTGGTCAAGTATGAGGGCTCACATCTGTAATCCCAGCACTTTGGGAGGCTGAAGCCAAAGGATCACCTGAGCCCAGGAGGTCGAGATTGCAGTGAGCTGTGATAATGCCACTTGTGCCTGGGTGTTGGGTGATAGAGTGAGACCCTGACAAAAAAAATGAAAAACAACGGCCG
Source organism: Cephalopachus bancanus (assembly GCA_027257055.1). Taxonomy (NCBI): domain Eukaryota; kingdom Metazoa; phylum Chordata; class Mammalia; order Primates; family Tarsiidae; genus Cephalopachus; species Cephalopachus bancanus. Next base: position 207,236 of record JAPVLO010000326.1, read on the forward strand.
AGCTTGGTGGCTCAGCCTGTAATCCCAGTACTTTGGGAGGCTGAGGCGAGTGGATTGCCTGAGCCCGTGGGTTCGAGACCCACCTGTGCAACTTGGCGAGACCTTGTCTCTACAATAAGTAAAAAATTAGTTGGGCATGGTAGCGCGCGCCTGTAGTTCTGGCCACTTGGAAGGCTAAGGCGGAAGGATCGCTGGAGCCCAACAGGTCGAGGCTGTGGTGGCCAGGAGCATGTCACTGTACTCCAGTCTGGGTGACAGAGTGAGACTCCAATTCAAAAAAAAGAAAAACAACAACAACATATACAAAGTCCTGACTTGTAGTGTTTGCCAATTTCCATGGTGTAACTGCTCCCATTATGGCTAATTTCAATCTATTTCCGTGTCCCTGGATGTGGAGTTGGGGAAAAGTGTGCACCATTAGCTGACACGAATCCGTAGAGTACCTCAGCTTCTTGACCTGCAGGAACTGTGGGAACTAAGAAACGATTCCTGTTGCTTCAAAAACCACTGAGTTGGGGGGAGCGGTGTTAGTTGTGCAGCAATAGACAGTCAGACAGATTAAGCAGAAATGGCCAATTAACTTTCAAAGGAACCTGTGCTCAGAATGTTGTGAGGCACTGGCCATCTGCAAAATGCCTTCCTATCATCTTCATCTCGCTCTGTACCATAACCCTGAACCTGGTAAGCCAGGTATTCTTAATTCACATTTTATAGACGAAGAAACTGAGAGTCAGAGAAGTTAAGTGGTTTGGAAAAGGGCACACGGTTGACAAATGAACGGGCCAGTACTAGGGACCAGGAATTCTGGAGGTGAGCTCAGTGCCTCCTCACCACGCCATGGCTTCCAATCCTCCCAACTTGCATCATGTGAGAGCCCAAGTCTTTGGCCAAGTTCAGAGTGAGGGGTGGGTATGATGGAGACAAAGGGAAGGAAGATGCATCCACAGACTTGGGAGGTGGGGTGGAGGAGGCATTCATGGAGGAGGAGGATGTCTGGGTGGGTGTCGAGGGATTGAAGGCTACTTGTGGCCTCCTATCTCCACCAGACCAAAACCCTAACAGAAGCCTTCTGAAAAGTTGGAGGGGCCAGTGTGAAGGTACAAGGTCTGGTGCCATAGGCAGGAAGTTAGGGCTAGCGAAGCAGGGCTCAGTCAAGGGGGAATTAGACACAGACAGAAAATCCAGGACGCATCTCTCTGGGGCCTCTAGAAGCTGGGCTGGTCTCCTTGTGCTACAATCACCCATAACTACTTCTTGGAGGCCAGCAAGGATGGGAGGTCCCTGCTGGGGAGGAACCAAGCAACAGAGGGAGGAGGAAGGTGAAGATTATAGGAAAGCATTTTGTAGATGGCCCAGTGCCTTACAATGTCCTGGGCACAGGTACCTTTGAGAGTTGACTGGCTATTTCTGCTAAATCTGTCTTCTCCTACTCTTGGGGTGGGAGAAGGCTAAGGAAAGGCACTCCCAGATTCCTCCGAGAATCCTTTTAGAGAGTGGGGTCAGATACTCATCCAGAGCAGCTGCCTAGACGACCATACGTTATACAGGGGCATGCATGGATTCTGCATGTCCTTGGACATAATGCCTGTTTGGCTGTGTTGTGTGTCCCCCTTTTCACCAAAATCACAGAAAAGGGGGTCGTTTTCTCTGTGCCTGGCATCTCCGCTCCCAGTCACCAGCATACCACAAGTCAAAGGTAGACCTTTCTGGTAATTTGGGGGTTTCCAACAAATAATTTGGGCCTCCCAGCATACCAGCCCACAGTGACCATGTGGGTCATATACTGGCCACACCACACTCTTCCCAGAGCTGCTGGGGCATCAGCTCAGAATCTAGCTCAGATTTGTTATCACAGGGAATGCTGTCCAGATGAAGATGCACAAGCCCAGAGAAGTAAGCCGACTCTCCCCAGGTTTCACAGTGGTCTCCCAGCTTTCCCTCTTCAGGTAAACCACTCTGCCTGAGAAGTTGCTAGTTTTATACATCAGATGAAGAAACCACACTGGTGCACACGGATGCGTGCCTACCGATGGTTAGCCCTACCTCCACTGTGGGGCCTCCTGTCCCAGGGCTTCCCCTTTCTTTTTTGTCTCTAGAGAGCTTCTGCTTCTGCAGGTTGTCCTACTTTCTGTTAGCCAGAACCTGGTAAACTACCCAACAATTCCCTGTCTTCAAATCCATGTAACATAAGCAAGGGCTCTGAGAGATATAAAACCATCACTCCCAGAGTGACATTTAGAATGCAATGCTTGAGGAAGTATAGCAAGAAGTGGGCCCAATCAAGAGAAAGGGTTAAGAGGAAAGGACTTTGAGCCTGCTCAAGAGTTTAAACTTGACTGTGGGCAGTGGGGAAATATTGTAGGTGTTTGAGGGAGTTTGTCGTCTGATCTGATGGTTTCAAGAAAAGACGTCTCTGGCCGCTCTTGGGGAGGGAGAGTCCCCTGTGTGGGTCATGGGCGGGAGCTGAGTGCAGTTCCGCCTACAGTTACCAAGTGCTTTCTCTGTGCCAAGCCTGGGATTGAGCCCAGAGATTTCAAGATGACTCAGTCACAGTCTCTGACCCCCAGAGAGCTTGCAGGCCCCTGTTGTATACACATAGCGTCTTCCTAAATTCCCAGAGGCCCTGCAGAAAATCGAGTTAGGCATCTGACTCACAAGAAAGTGTCTCCCCGTTTTACAGACAAGGAAGCTGAGGCCCAGAGAATGTAAATGACTTGCCAAAGTCACACAGCTAGTAAGTCTGCTTTTCAGGTCCACTGCATCACACTGGTTTGGACCAGGCTGGTTGAATTAAAGGAGGCAGAGTTGGGGTGGCCATAAAACCCAAAAGCCTATGGATGAGAAATGAAGGAGAGCTCAGCTTCTCCCTCAAATGACGCCATCAGCTGAGACAAAAAGGAAAAAAATGTCCATTTCCTCACCTCAAGTTTCCTCCTCATTAATTTTAATCTAATTTACTCACAACATTCCTCAATAAACAGTAGCCTTCCTTTAATAAGCCAGGCTCTTCCCCCTCGACCCTACAATTGTGCTTCTAATCAACCAGTGTATCAGGAAAGGCTTGCTGTTAATTGTCACAAGGCATTGCGCTATCCTGTGTGTCAGGTAAGGGACGGCAGTGAGAGATAATTATAATCAGATCTAATTAGTAATTATAGCAGATCCCGACTAGAAATTGTTTTCAGCTAAATATTCCCAAAGAGGTGCTAATGGTCTCCGGGCGTGCTGAGTGCCACAGACACAGGGGAGGGGGTTTGCAGGAGCGGGTGATCTCATGCCCCATCACTTTCGTCCTCTGACCTGGAGAGCAAAGGAGACTCAGTGAAGGGAGGAATGGTGGCCCGTGGGCATGGTGCTGGCCTGGCATTCAGGTGTCCTGCCTCCCATGAAGAGCACTTTCCCTGACATGCACCTAAGGCTGAGGTCTCTACTCCTACATGGCCACCCATGTGGGTCCTTGGTAAGTGCCAATTATTCAGTGGCTCAGGACCATGAGGCATGGACACTTCTGGATCATTAAAGAAACTGTATGTTTCTTAGACAGCACAGCATGAAATATTTGCTGCTGGAATCATTGTTGAGTTAAATGGGATTAATGGCATTACCTAGGAGTCCCTTGGCTACAGAAATGGAGGGGAGTGACCCCCCAGCCTCACTGTGGGACCTTCTGTCCCAGGGCTTTCCCTTTCTTTTTTGTCTGTAGAGAGCTTCTGCTTCTGTAGGTTGTCCTACTTTCTGTTAGACAGAACCTGGTAAACTACCCAACAATTCCCTGTCTTCAGATCCATGTCTCATGCCCCACCATCTTTTCTTGAAACCATCAGATCAGACGACAAACTCCCTCAAACACCTACAATATTTCCCCACTGCCCACAGTCAAGTTTAAACTCTTGAGCAGGCTCAAAGTCCTTTCCTCTTAGCCCTTTCTCTTGATTAGGCCCACTTCTTGCTGTACTTCCTCAAGCATTGCATTCTAAATGTCACTCTGGGAGTGATGGTTTTATATCTCTCAGAGCCCTTGCTTATGTTACAATGATTATGTTTTTATCCTACAGCAACTACAATCCAATTCATTCTACCAAGGGAGAGTTCAGTAGCTACCCTTGGTCTTCCCAGATTTTCTCCATTGAAATGAGCACTTTCTCAGTATAGTGCTTACATATTCAAGCACTTCCCTCATTCTGCCTTGCATGATAGTAAGTGGTATGTATGTCGTCTCCCTCCGTTGGCTATAAACTCCTTGAGGGCACAGAGGATGTTCTATTTCTGCATCTCCCCATTGGATCTGACAATGCTTTCACACATCATAGGAATTTAATAAAGCTTTGGAAAAGAAACGAGGGAAAGAATTAATGGGGAGCTTCTATTCACTGACTGCATTAGGATCCTAGTGTAGACTCTTCTTGGAAGATGGCCTCCACTTCTCCAGCTCCAAGGTCTTGATCCTGTCTCTACTATTGGATGCTGGTGGGTAGTTGGTATACGTATACGATGAGATGGAATTTGGCCAGACAATCCAGAAACGGCTGAATCCCACTTAAATCCGCCTCCCTAAAGCCACTTGGAGTGAGGTTAGTGTAACTGAGGACCTGTATTTTTAGTCTTATTTAATTTGAATTAATTCAGATTTAAATTGAAACAGCCACTGTGGCTAGCGGCTTGGTGCAGCTCAGCTGGGAGTCTTTGGAGACCCCGTTATGTAGGGCAGCTTGGAGGGCCTAGACTCAAAGCATTTTTGGTGTCAGATGAACCTGGTCACGAGTTATTCCAGTGACTTACATTAATTCAGTTGAAAAATGGGATACGTTTTTACTGTATTCTTATTTTTTTCAGCACTGATGTGGGTATGTTGATCTGATAATTCCCTATTATCCAGAATAGGAGACTAACCAGGACGAGGCCACTCTCTGACCACGTCGGGAGCGTAAATGTGACTCAGCTTAATTCACAAGCTCTCAAATGGTGACTACTGGTCTATTGGATCTGTGCATCTGTCTGCATCTGGACACAGACCCCAAACATCAGCCTTCCTCCTTCCAGCACCTTCCACCTGCTGCTGCCCAGATGTCTCCTCCGGTTTTCCTGGATCTGTCCCTCACAATCTCCTCTCCAGGTTTTACTCACTTGCTGTGAGCCTTGTGTCAGGACAGGGCATTTCCAGTGCAAGGGCTTCTTGCCAGCTTCTGGCTCTCCGATTTGCGTCTCTAAAGGTGATCTTTAAAACTGATTTCCCTCAGTTGCATTTCCTTGGTGAAGAAACTAAACAAGGTGTTGCATTACAGTAAAAACATCAATATTTCACCTCCCTCACTTTTGTGTGCCGGCCCAGGAGTCAGAAGGATGCTGGGAGGATGAAGAGACTGTAGGAACCGGCTTGACGGGCAAACCTACAGAGCCAGCTCGACTCAGGCCCCAGCATGATGTCTCAGTCACAGTTCAAAAGCCTATTCCTTTCCTCCATCATCATGTCTGTAAGATGGGGCCAGTGTGGGGCTGGGCTGTGACTGCCTTTAGAGGGTAAGGAGGCTCATTTGGGGAGTGAGGGTGCCCAGGAGAGGAAGGCAGAACCATAGGTCAAGCAGATTCCAGCCTAGCCCATCCTGGGTCCTGCTGATGTGCTGCCTGCACACTGTATGGAGTATTTTCATCCCAGGCAGTGAGGGCAGGACTGGGGTTTGGAGCCAGGCAGTTCAGCTCCAAGTTCAGGGTTCTTTAAAATAAGACTGCTATTAGTAGGGAAGGAATGTGGACTACTCACCTATGACGACTTGATTAATTTGTCCAAATTCCACTCATGTTTAAGCCTCACCTAAACCCTCCTTAAAGCCCACACTTGCTGACTCTCCCAGCACAACTGGACACTGCTTGCCTCAAACCGTCTTTGCCTCCTTTTCATGCTTCCGTTCCTAGTTCGGCCCCTCATTCACACTGTGAGCTCCCAGAAGGCAGGTCTACACATGGGGTGGCTGGGTAGGGGTATAATACCTAAATGCCAGGGACACACATGCACCAAGGGGCCAAGGTAAGCAATGGCGAATGGGGGATGGGTGGGCCACTTCCCACCAAAGGGAGCAGCTGCCACACAATTGCTGCCAAGCAGTCAAGTAGGCCGAAGGTTGCCAGGTCTTTGCAAGAGAAGTCAGAAACTGGAATTTTTTATACAAAAACCTCTGTAGTCTTAAATGTTGGCAGCAAATGTAAATCAAAACAAAACAAAACACTCACTATAGATGCTAACCAGACCCATCTGTATGTCTGCTCTGGCCTGCCGGTTGCTAGCTGCCACTTGTGAACCTGGGTTCTGCCATTCAAAAGGTCCCTAACCACTTGAAAAGTCTCTCACCTTTGGCAGACCTTGTGCACAGAGTATGCACTTACCTCCCTTGCTGGACCAGCACGCCTGCCAGAAAAGGGCAGAGTCCCAGACCCTCCCGAGGATGACCTGGGACCTGTTTGGGTGTGTTGTCCACAGGCCCTCCTCCACTCCCCTACCTGCAAGACCAGACAGGACATCACCTCCTGTCAGGAGAAGCTGTCCCCTCTGGGTGGGCACACCTTGGAGGGAAAGCAATTCAATTAAGCCTGGTTCATAGCGAGTGCTGAAAACCTCCCTCCAGAGAACCATTTTCTGCAATAGATTTTTAAGACCAGTGGCTGGAGAATCACTCTCCCTTTTTCTCTTTTGGTGCTGTGTCTCTAGTCAATAAATAAGTGGGAAATAAAGGATTTGCAAGAAAATAGAATGCAGTCGAAAGGTAAATTGTGGGCTTAAAAGCCCCTAAGAGACTGGCACAGACTTGGAAACATTTTCTGGTTTGACGTTGGCTTCTTCCCTAAGCCCAGCTTCTGGTTCTCCGATTTACATCTCCGAAAGGCGATCTTTAAAAGTGATTTCCCTCAGTTGCATTTCATTGGTGTAGAAACTAAACAGGCTGTTGCATTACAGTAATAACATCAACATTTCACCTACCTTCGCTTTAATTATTTTTCTGTCTTGCCAATGGAACCCGTTTAATAAGATTTATAGGTGGCAGGGAGGTGGGTGAGGCGGTGTGCAGCTCAGATAATCGGCCAAGCTGATTTCCCCCTCACTGGGTGTCACCCATATAAAAACATGAACGAAAAGCTCTGCAGCACTTAAGTAATAATAATGTCAGCATTTCACCTGCCTTCCCTTAATTATTTTTCTCCCTCACTCTTGCCACCTGAACCTGTTTAGATAAGATTACCGCACAGATAAAAACCAAGGGCTCTCATTCTCTTAGGCAGATAAGCTACTGCTTTTTTGTGGCTCATTGTGAAAAGGGAGCTTTGCTGGCAGAAAGGCTCCCTCTTAGATCTTTCTGGGGAGGTTTCAGAGCCCATGGAACCTGGATAGACCAAAAGCAATGGAGCAGGAGGACAGGCAACTATACAGGTGGACATGGGCCCTGAGATGGGTAGGTACCCTGGCCTGGGAGCAGAGGAAGGACCATCTCTGTACACCTGCTCTCTCCTTGACAGGATGAATGGGTCTTATTGGTTTAGGCGGAAGGATTCTGATTATGCCTTCCACTAGGCAATCCCCCCATGTGGTGTAAAAAAACTCTTGGGTAGCCCTAGCTTTACAGCTGGTTAACTGAGTGGCCACAGGGAAGTAGCCCAACCGTTCTGAGCTGTAGTTTCCTAAAAGCAATGAGGAAGGTTTCTATGGGCTAAATGTTTGTATCCCCCCCACCCTGCACCCTGTCACCAAGTCACATGTAGAAACCCTAACCTCAAATGTGATGATATTTGCAGGTGAGGCCTTGGGAGGAAGTCAGAGTTGGATAAGGTCATCAGGGTGGGACTCTGCTGATGGGATTAGTGTCCTTATTAAAAGAGAAAGGAGATTCTCTTTCTCCCTCTGCCTTTCTCCCTTCCCTCCCCACCTCCCTCCCTCCATCTCTTCCCCTCTCCCCCTCCCCACTATGTATGTATCAAGGAAAGGACATGTAAGGACATAACCAGGAAGTAGGCCCTTATCAGAACCTGGCCAAGCTGGAACCATGATCTCAGACTTCCAGCCTCCAGAACTGTGTGAAACAAATGTTTGTTGTTTAAGGCACCAGTCTATAGTATTTGTTATAGCAACCTGAGCTGAATAAGACATTGGTCTAGATTAGGCACTCTTAAATATTTGGGGGCTTATTGACTGACTTCTTTGTGAGAATGTGAAACCTCTTTCCAGAAGTGTGCACATACATTCATAATTTTGCATCCAACTTTTTAGGAATAAAAGGCCCCATGCCAAAACCCTTAGCATCATCCCTGACCCCTCTCTTTTGCCCACACCAGCTGTCTGCTACCTTAATTGCTACTATCCTGGTCTGAGTCCCTCATCTCTCATCTGTATTACTGCAAGAGCCTCTTAATAGGTCATCTTCTCTTATTCTCTTACAGTCTGTTTTCAACCTAGCAGCCAGGATGATTATTTTAAAATATAAGTAGAACCCTTCAATGACTCTGCTTTTCTTTTCTTTTTTTTTTTTTTTTTTGAGTTGGAGTCTCACTCTGTCGCCCAGACTGGAGTGCAGTGGCCGCTCCTGGCCACCGCAGCCTCAACCTGCTGGGCTCCGGCGATGCTTCCGCCTCAGCCTTCCAAGTAGCCAGAATTATAGGCATGCGCTACCACACCCGGCTGATTTTTTGATTTATTGTAAAGAGATGAGGTCTTGCTGCCCAGGTGGGTCTTGAACCCGCGGGCTCAGGCAATCCACTCACCTCAGCCTCCCAAAGGCGCGGGATTACAGGCTGAGCCATCGAGCCCGGCTGACTCTGCTTTTCTATTTCAAATAGAGATTGGGCTCCAAGATCTGCAGCTAAATCTTTTACTTCTGTGAGTATTTGTTTAAAAGTCATCTTCTACAGGAAAATCAGAATTGACCTATATCAAGTAAAGAAATTGAAGTAAAACGAAAAATCTTACCAAGACACCCTAGCCCAGATGGATTCACTGGTGAATTTTGTCAAATAATATCACTTCTTGCCAAAATCTTTTAAAAAATAGAGGATGAAGAAATACTTCTCAATTCATTCTACAAAGCCAGTATTACCCTGATATTAAAGCCAGACAGAGACATCATAAGAAAAGAGAACTACAGACCATTATCCATCATGAGTATAAATGAAAACACATCAAATATTAACGAACTGGATCCAGCAACACATAAAAAAAATTATACAACATGGCCAAATGAGATTTTTTATCCCAGGAATTCAAGGTTGGTTTGACATCTGCAAATCAATTAATGTAATATACCATGTTAATAGAATAAGGAACAAAACTACATTATCATCTCAATAGATGCACAAAAAGCATTTCACAAACCTCATCACCATTCATGGCAAAACCCTCAACAAAGTGAACATATGGGACAACTTGATGTGGGGCATCTATGAAAAAATTCCAGCTAACATTATACTTTATAGTGAAAGACTGGATAATCTCTCTTAAGACTGGAAACAAAGCCAGTACGTCTGCTCTCACCACATCTATTCAGCATTGTACTGTAAGTGCTAGCCAGTACAAAAAAGAAAGAAAGGCATCAGATTGGAAAATACCAAATAAAACTATCTTTACTCACAAACAATATAAGCCTGTACGCATAAAATCTTAAGAAATTCACAAAAAAATTGTTAGATATAAAAGATGAGTTCAGCAAGGTTACAGGATCCAAGGTTCATATACAAAAAACAATTGTATGTATATTAGCAGTGAACAATCTGAAATGATATTAAGAAAACAATTCCTCTCACAGTAGCATCAAAAGAACAAAATACTTGGAAATAAATGTAACAAATTTGTACACTGAAAACTATAAAACATTGCTGAGAAAAAGAAAAAATCCGCCTTTGGGAGGCTGAGGTGAGTGGATTGCCTGAGCCCACGGGTTCGAGACCTGCCTGGGCAGGGAGACCTCATCTCTACAATAAATCAAAAAATCAGCCGGGCGTGGTAGTGCATGCCTGTAATTCTGGTTACTTGGAAGGCTGAGGCGGAAGGATGGCCGGAGCCCAGCAGGTCAAGGCTGCGGTGGCTGGAAGCGGCCACTGCACTCCAGTCTGGGCAACAGAGTGAGACTCCAACTCAAAAAAAAAAAAAAAAAAAAGAAAAAATCCAAAAAGTGGAGAGGCATTCCATGTTCATGGATGGGAAGATTCTTTATTGTCAAGATGGCAATTCTTCCCAAACTGGTCTATAACATTCACATAGTTCCTATCAAAATTCCAGCAATCATTTTTACAGAAATTGACAAGCTGATCCTAAAAATTATATGGAAAGGCAAGGGACCCCAAACTGGAGCCATTTTGAAAAAGAAGAAAGTTGGAAGACTCACCTTTTCTGATTTTAAAATGTATAAAGCAACAGTAATCAAGACAGCATGCTTCTGGCATAAGAACAGACATATGGCCGGGCTTGGTGGCTCAGCCTGTAATCCCAGTGCTTTGGGAGGCCAAGGTAAGTGCCTGAGCCCGTGGGTTTGAGACCTGCTCAGACAACTTGGCAAGACCTCATCTCTACAATAAATAAAATATTAGCAGGGCGTGGTAGTGTATGCCTGTAGTTCCAGCTACTTGGAAGACTGAGGTGGAAGGATCGATGGAGCCCAGTGGGTCAAGGCTGTGGTGGCTGGGAGTGTGCCACTGCACTCCAGTCTGAGTGAAAGAGTGAGACTCCAACTCAAAAAAAAAAAAAGAAAAAAAAGAACAGACATATGGTACAATGTGTCATAATTGAGAGTCCTTACAATTTTGATCAGTTGATTTGTGACAAAGGTGCAAACACAATTCAGTGGGGAATGGACTGTCTTTTTCAAAAAATGATGCTGGGGCAATTGAATATCTGTATGCAAAAATGACGAATTTAGGCCCTTCCTTCACAAATTACATAGAAATTAACTTAAAATTAATCAAGATGAAATGTAAGAGCTAAACCTATAAAACTTCTAGAAAAAAATTGGAGTAAATCTTTGTGACCTTTGGTTAGTCAGAATTCTTAGATACAATATCAAAAGCACAGTCCATAAAATAAAAAAATTAATAAATTGGACTCAATTAAAATGAAAAGTTTGTACTGCATTTTGTACAACATTAAGAAAATGAAGGCCAGGCATGGTGGCTCAAGTCTGTATTCCCAGCACTTTGGGAGGCTGAGGTGAAGGGACTGCTTGAGCCCATGGGTTTGAGAATAGCCTGGGCAACTTGGCGAGACCTCATCTCTACAATTAAAAAAAAATTATCCAGGTGTGGTAGCATGCACCTGTAGTTCCGGCTATATGGAAGGCTGAGGTGGAAGGATTGCCTTAACTCAGCAGGGCAAGGCTGCGGTGGCTGTGAGCGTGCCACTGCACTCCAGCGTGGGCAACAAAGTGAGAGTCCAACTCAAAAAAAAAAAAAAAGAAAGAAAGAAAGAAAGAAAATGAAAGACAAGCCACAAACTGAGAGAAAATATTTGCAAACTATATATCTCAGAAAGGACTTGCATCCAGAATATAAAAATAACTTACAACGCAATAAGACAAATGATCTAATTTAAAAATGGGCAAAGGATTTGGATAGACATTTCACCCTAGAAGATATACAAATGGATAATTATCACATCAAAACAACCTTATTCATTAGAGGAGCACAAATTAAAACCATAAGGGAATACTACTTCAAACCTATAACAAGTGTTGACAAGGATGTAGGGAAACTGAAATGCTCATACATGCAAGTGGGAACAGAGTAAAATGATAACAGCCACTTTGGAAAACAGTTTGGCAGTTTCTTAAAGAGTTGAGCATATATTTTCCATGTGATCTAGCTAGTCCTCTGCTAGGAATCTGTCCATGAAAAGTAAAAACATATACTCCCACGCAGATTTGTTTGTGAATGTTCATAGCAACATTGTTCATAATAGCCCTAAACTGGAAACAATCCAACTGTATATCAATTGGTGAATGGATAAACAGAATGTGGTATATCCATATGATGGAATATTGTGTAGCAATATACATAAATTAATCTAAAAAATATCATGCTAAGTGAAAAGAGGCAGATACAAAAGGTCACATATTGTATGATTCTATTTATATATGTTCAGAACAGGCAAATCCGTAGAGACAGAAGCAGATCAGTGATTGCCGAGACTAGGTGGGAGAGGAGATTGACAAGAGATTGGTTTAGGTTATGGAAATGTTCTTTTATTTTGTTTTTTTATAAGAGACAGGATCTTACTCTGCTGCCCAGGCTGGAGTGCAGTGGTGCAATCATAGCTCACTGCAGCCTCAAACTCCTGGGTTCTAGTGATCTTTCTGCCTCAGACTTCCAAATAGTTGGGACCATAGGTATGTGCCACAACGCCTGGCTAACTTTTTAGTTTTGTTTTTCAGAGATGAGGTCTTGCCCAGGCTGGTCTTGAATTCCTGGATTCAAATGATTCTCCTGCCTCAGCTTCCCAAAACACTGGGATTACAGACAAGCCACCACACCCAGCTATGTAATGAAATTGTTCTAATACGGGATAGTGGCAATAGTTGCATGGCTCTATAAATTTACTAAGAATCATTGAGCTGTACAGTTAAAATGGATGAATCTAATGATATATAAATTTCACCACAATAAAACTGCTAAAAACTAAAGAGAAAGAAAAAGCCACCTTCTCCATGAGCTCTACCCTGACCACACAACCTGCCCTTCCCCCAAGAAACCCAACCTCTCATACTCTGCTCTACTTTTTGGGATAGCACTTATCACCTTCTAATTCACTGTAACATTTTCTTATTATGTTTATCGCCCAACTCCCTCTGCTAGAATATAGGTTTCATGAAGGCTGGATTTTTTAGTCTCTTTTCATCATTGATGTAGATCCCCAGTGCCTAGAACGGTACCTGGCATGTGGAGGTTACAGAACAGATGTTGAAAATAGAAGAAATGAGTACCCTTGATTGGAGGGCTCATTCAGCTCTAAAATCCTCTAATCAAGGTAAAGTTTTGGAGATCTTTCCAGTGGTTTCCTGTGGTCCTTAGTAGAACTGTTGCCTAGGTCAAGTTGGTATTTGGGGCTGGGCCTGGCGGTGAGACAGGTAAGTCCCAGGTGACCCTTGCTCAGGGCTCAGCGTTGTCTGGAAAAGTCAGATTAGCTTTCCTGCCCACATGTTGTGCAGCTTCTAGCGTGCTTCTTTTAATTGTTTATTTATTTATTTAGAGATAGGCTCTTGCTCGGTTGCCCAGGTTAAAATGCGACGGCACTATCATAGCTCACTGTACGCAGCTCCTGGGCTCAAGCGATCCTCCCACCAATTCTCCACCTCAGCCTCTTGAGTAGCTAGAACTACAGGCATGTGCCACCATATCCAGTCAATTTTTAAACTTCTTTTTTCCATAGTTATGCTGCCCATGCTGATCTTGAACTCCTGATCTCAAGCAATTCTTCTGCCTCAGTCTCCCAAAGTGCTGGGATTACAGGAGGGAGTCACCATGCTCGGCACTATCCTTTCCTTGTAGACCTCACTTGACCCATTTGTAGAGTCCTCCTGAGTATCCTAGTGACTATGTGTGTATCTCTCTGTATGCAGTAGAGGGAGGTGAGCAGAGGGTGGGAGGGAGTAGTGTGTTTGGGGTAGGGCAGAACTCAGCCTTTCAGGGGGTGGCTGTGTGGCCATCGGCCTTCTCCTCCCTTTCTTGCTTCCATCACCAAAGCTGCTGGGTGATTTCTCAGCTGCGAATGCTGTTCTGACATATTTCCACATGGGAACCTCTTCCTTTATATAAACATTTATAAACACCTTGATCGACTTGTGAAAGTGTGACAATTTTTTTTGGAAGCCAGACTTCATGGGTTGTGGGGCTCAGTGATTTATTTTTGTGAGATGGAGGCAGCTCTGTGGGTTTTTGGGTGCCTATGAACCTCCCACTTAGAAAGCCCTCCACACAGAGAGAATGATTTAGGGGCCCAGAGCGATGGGGAAGAAGCAGCAGGCAGTCCCCAGATAATCAAAATTAATGGAATGGAAAATGATGCCAAAGGTCTAGGGGCTCCCAGGGTTCATCTGGGGAGCAGGAGATATTGGAAAAAGGTTTGCCGAAGCCTTGACTTCACTGTTCAGGTCCTCTCCCTGACTCTGTGGGCCTGGGATGGTGGGAGGAATAAGGTAGGGCTCCTGCTTCCCAGGCACTGGGAAGAGACCTGTGTCAGAATCCATGGTCTTACAAGGGGAGCAGTAAGTCAGAGTGGAGTCTGGAAAACAGGAGGGGCATAATTTAGGAGAAAGAGCAAGAGTTTTGGAGACAGAAAAACCCGAGTTCAGATTCTGGATCTTTACATTTCTTGTCGTGTGACCTTGGGTGAGTTAATGAGTCTCTTGTGCAACAGCTTCCTCGTCCCTAAAAGGGGACACAGGGGCCTGCCTGGCAGTTGGTCGAGAGTAAGTGAAGGCATGTGTGTGGACACCTCAGTGCAGCGCCCGCCATATAGTGACCGCTTGCTAGTGCTGCCTGCTTCCTTCTCTCTTTGATTCGGGACTGATGTGCTGCCCTTTCTGTGCACAGAAGATGTGGCTGGCCTTCAATATCATCATCCCTGCCCAATGGGGCATACCCAGGGTGCAGCTGCCTGGGGTTTAGGGCCATCAGGACCCCTGAATGGGGGCTCTGAAGCTGTGTCCTGTCCCTGCCTTTAATAGTACCCTGTTCCACTGATCAGCATGTCTCATGAGTGAAAGCCAGTCTCCTAAGCATGGGCTTTGCAGCTCTGATGGAACACCAGCCCTTACTCGGACACCTCGCCATCAGTTCTCATCTTTTCCTGGCATATGCCTTCTGCTTCTGGTGGGGATCCTCACTCGCACATCCTGTTCCTACTGGATCGATTCTCACCTTGCTCTTTCACCCAGGTAAACTCCCAGGCATGGAATGCCCATACCTGCCTTCATACCACACCTTGGCTCTGTTGCTGTCCAAACTTGGCTTCAAGCCGAATTCCTCCAGGAAGGTGACTATGTTGAACTCCCATTGCCTTTGACCTTCCCACACTCTACGAGCTCTGAGACATGATTTTAGCTGGTGTGTGTGTGTCATGAGGTTGACTGTGGAAAGGGCGTATCAGACTCTCCACCTTTTCCTTCCAGTCATTCTGCTCATGCACTTCTATGCGTCACTTCCACAGCATACGCAGGCTTTGCTGGCAGCTTTACAGTAGAGCTAGGTTTTAAATTATAATCAGTGGTTTCCAACTGTCCGTTACTCTCCCCCCTGTGGCAATTCTACCACCATGGAGGTACCGATGTGTCTCAACACTCCAACTGTGAACCTTTGATCTGGGCTAATATTTCACCTGGGGCTGGAAATCCTTCTGCAAAGTCCACAACAAACTGCTATAGGGACATCTAGATAGGAAGGGAATGTCCTTAAATGGTTCTGGCTCTCTTCTCCTCTCTTGGGTCAGCCCATTACCTCTGGTTCAGCTCTAGAATTGGGGTAGTTGCTGCTATCAACTCACCACTGGGGATCAATTGATTTCCTCCCTATGGAAACAGACATGTGAAAAACTCAGCCTCAGCTTGAATACTCCCAGAGACAAGGAGGTTACTACTTCCCTAAACCCTGATTGTTAGTTTTAATCATTGAGATAAGAACCTTCCTCCTTGGTCCTGGTTCTGCCCACTGAAACCACAGAATAAATCTATTGCACTTCTTCAGATATTTGAGAGGGATCTTACTCCAAGTCTTTCACTTTAGCCAGCCCAACATCCCATTTCCTTCAACCGTGTCCACAGTGTACCTCATATGTCTTTCCAGAAGCCATGTCCCTGTTAGACTGCAGGGACTTCACACTGTACATGGTGCTGACCGATCACAGGTGACCTGGGCCAAGGATTGAATCTGGCGCTGCACGGGGACAGAGGGCCTGCCTGCTCCACTCTTTCTTCTGTGGCTTCCCTTCATCTATTCCCACAGCCTGAGTTAAATCAGGATAGTCTCCTTGTGCCTTCAGGGCCAGCACACGTAGGGAGAGCATATGTCTTCGGTTGGGAATAGAGGGACACACAGGAGCCAGTGGCTAGGCTCACTGGAGATTTGCAGGGTTTTGTGTGTGTGTGTGTGTATGTGTGTATGTGTGTGTGTGTGTGTGTGTGTGTGTGTGTGTGTGTATGTGTGTTGGAGCAGAACAGAGAGTTGCTGGTTGTGCCTCCCATCTCTAGAGCCTGCAGAGATGTCACCCTGGTATGACACAATGAGGAGGGTGATTTTAAGGGCTACACAGAGAGTGACCTCCAGGCCACCTGGAGAGGCAGTGAGTCGTGGGTCCCCAAATGCCTCTCTCCAGTGGGGCTACAACACAGGTCCCATCACAGCACCAAAATAACAAAGCGATGGCTGCTCCCATTCCTGAGATAGCGGTGCATTGGTCCTCTGCAGAAAACCGACCAGAGCCGAGAGACTCATTCCTGGTTCCTGTCTGGTGGGTATCGCACCCTCTGACTCTGTGGTGTCCTATCCTGTCCTAAGGCAGTGGGGCTCCCTTGGGCTCTGGCCTTGCCCACTCTCCCAGGACCTCTCTTTCTCTCTGGGCTTGGCCTCTGAGTCTGCCTTGAGTTGTATGACTTCGTCTCTAAACTCCCTCCTAAAGTGACACCCGCCCTCACCCCATTGGCTGCCAGAGAAAGGCTTCCATTTAGTGGCATTTTCCTTTCTCATTTCATGCTGTAATGGAGATTCATTGCCAGTTTTAAATCCATAATTTGCCATGAAACTCTCGTCTTGGGCCTAGGCTGAGGTCAGAGCGGAGAAGCAGGAAGCTATTTTTAGCCCTCAGAGGGCTCCCCATGCAGTTGCAGCCTCTCTGGGCTTACCCTGGGGTAGGCCTCAGACAGAGTCCTGGAGCTGACTCCCAGGGTACCCAGGAAGCTGGAATGAGGAAAGGGGTGATTCGCTCATGGTGGGACCAGCTGGCTTGCCCCTCCCTTAGGGTGCCATGGCTCTTGTCCCCCTCCATTTCATTTTTCATTGGGAGGAATCAATAAAGAAGCAGGGCCCTATGCTGAGGACACCATGTTTCAACAACTCCATTCTTCCCAGGGTCTGACAAGGGGTGAGAGTCAATACTTCTGTCAAGTCACCAAGAATCTGTCCATTTCTCAGAAGTGTCTGATTCCCTTAACTGAATGTTCTTGTGTCTTCCCATGATGGTAACACTGATGACTTGGCCATGCTCTGAATCCTGTGTATGTGTACAAGCATGTGCACCAGTGCATCTGTCTTCCAGGCTAAGCTGTCTGTGCATGTGTATGCATAAGACATGCATAATCAGGGAACTTTGTAAATGGTCAGTGACCAGCAGGATTTCCTGACTAAGGACCCCAGAAGGGCACCAGGACTGAGGTGGGCTCTTGCTGGTGTTTTTGCAGGCTTGCAGGGATGTTAGAAGACACACCAGGCCAGTGGAAACTGCCCATGATGGGTGGAGTGAGTGAGGGCAGTTGTCTTCAAGTGATATTGGAAAGTGGCTTGGACCTCTCTTGCAGCTCTGGAGCTGCTATTTCCAGGATGAATGGCAGGCACCCAGGGATCAAGGTCCTGACTTCGCAAATCTCCATGGTCTGAGTTCATGCTCTCTTTATGGGCAGTTGAGCCTGCTCAGCATCTCTCAGGATCACGCTTGATGAAAGTGGCTGAAGGACATGTTATCCTCTCTCTCAGGAGCAAGGGAAGAGGGGCTTAGGCAACAACGCAACATGAGCAACTGAGGGGAAAGCGCAGTCCAACTGTAGAGGGAGTTTACACTTCCTTTTTCCAGCTCCTGATTTCACCAGGAAGGGAATGCATCCTGAGAGGTTAAGCATCGTTATCCCACATCTCACAGCTGGGCAGTGGCAGGACTGGGGCAGGATTGGATGCCTCTCCACTCCCAGATGAGGACCCTTTGTTCTGCTTGGATCTGGAGAATTGTCAGCACCCTGGGAATGGTGGTGACACACATTCGTATGGCTCACAGGGCTGCCCTGGAGAGTTAAGTCATTTGGTGACAGGAATCGGGGCACTGGGAGGTGGAAAAACTAGGAATATTCTGGAGAGGGGCAGAAACAGCAACCCCAGCGGGCTCCTGAGAACCTCCCTGCCTTCCCTTACCCTGGAGTTGAAAGCAAAAGATGCTGGAGTGGGAGAGGAGGAGCCGGCCTTGGATTGGTCACTTGGGATGTCACTCTAGTCTTAAGTGGCAAGTGGGCACTTGGACAGGCAGTGTCAGGTTTCTAGGCCACTCCAGAAAGGCCACTTAACTAGACAGTTAATTGCCCTTGGTAGCGCTAGGTGGGATAGGGCAGGGAATGAGTGCCTCTTGCATCAGGTCTTCCCCTTCTTGGAGAGGACACTGCCTGTCCCTGCTACCCATACTCAGGCAGGGAAGGGAAGGGTTGACACGTATGAGTCTCCTGCACCCCACCTCGTTTCCTACTATGCCCAGCTAAGGAGGGGGCACTCTTGACATCCTAGGCAGGCTGTGTTGAGGATGGAAGATGGGGTGGCGAGACGAGAACAGAGAGGCTATTGCCTTTCCATGGCAATATGCAGGTGAGCAGAGCAGGGAGGTGATAGGAGAGGGTGATCTTGGAGGGCAGCAGAAGGGAGGGTCCAGGGCGACCCGGCTCAAGAGGCCAGCATACCTCAACCCAATGGCTACGAGACCTCCAGGGAGACCCACTGTGTCATCTGGCCCCAATAGCTACGACTGTGGGCAGCTACTCAGGGTGGCATGTGGCACCAAACCCACAATGTGGACCTCAGGGACCAAGTCCCTGCATCCTCAGGTAGTTACAATATGATTTTTTTTTTGAGTTGGAGTCTCACTCTGTCACCCAGACTGGCATGCAGTGGCTGCTCCCGACCACCGCAGCCTCGACCTGCTGGGCTCCGGCGATCTTTCCGCCTCAGCCTTCCGAGTAGCTGGAATTACAGGCGCGCGCTACCACGTCCGGCTAATTTTTTGATTTATTGTAGAGATGAGGTCTCGCCTGCCCAGGCGGGTCTCAAACCCGCGGACTCAGGCAATCCACTCACCTCAGCCTCCCAAAGGCGTGGGATTACAGGCTGAGCCACTGAGCCCAGTTATAATATAATTTTTAAAAGGGAGACTGTTAGTCAGCATAAGGTACACTTGCTGGCCCTAAGCTCTGCTCTCCTAATCACCTGCCCAGCAGGTAAGTTCCTAGTTAATCCGGGAGGGTTAAGGGGGTGTGCAGCAACTAAAGGGAGGAGGAGAAGGGGAAGCTGCTTCTGGCCCAGGGAACCCTGGGGTGGCCTGGTCCACCTGGAAGGGAGTGAGAAGGAGCTCCTGGCAGGAGTAGGATGTGCTTGGGGTGGGGGTGAGATGCACAATAGCTCAGCCACAGTTCCCACATGGAACCTCAGGAGAAAAGGATGTATTTTGCTCTTTTCCCATCTCTGGTTTGTTTGCTGCCCCTATTTGGGGGTGATTGCAGGGTAATGAATGTGGCAGGAAACAGGCACACGGCACAAATGAGATACGGCACCTAAGACCAGGCCAGGCCCCAGCAAAACACGCCTAATAAGCAGATAAGGAAATCAATTCTGCTTGTCTTCCCAGGCATGTTGCCGGGAGGATCCTGCAGAAATCGTGTCCTCCCGCCTTACTTGCTGCACAGAGAAGATTCTCTAGGACACAGAGTCCGATCCCCTGGGAAGCAGAGGTCACTTGTTGGTGTCTCTTAACATTGTGTAATAATAACAATAATAAAAACAGTTATAATGCTAACAGCCAATGCTTATGTGCCTGGCTGCATACGCGGCACTATGCCGAGACGTGCTGTCCATTTATTATTTCATTAAAACCTCTCTATAACCCCGTGAAGGCAAGTATGATTATCTTCCCCATTTACACATGGGGAAATAGGCACAGAGTGCTTGAATAATTTGCCGAAGTTCACACCACTGGTAAAATGACACAGCTGGGTTTCAAGTGCAGGCAATCTGGCTTCCAGTCTGGGCCACATTCCACCTCTGAACACAACACAGCGCACAGTATAATACAATACAACTCTCATGTGTATTTGGGACCTATTATTTGCCAGGCACTGTTGTCTGTGGTGAGGTTCAGTGTGACTACCCCCTAGTTCTCTACCAGTCCCTGTTGGTTCAGTAAGGCTTTATAATGGACATTTACTGAGCATCTAGTATGTGCTCCCAGGCTGTGCCTGGTAAGAAGGATGCGAGAAGCCCCTGAGAGACCCAGTGGGGGAAGTAGACATGAAAGCAGTTACTCCCAACAGAATGCATTGAGTGCTGTGGTCAAGGTGCCTAAGGAAGACAAAAGGAGCACAGAGGGGAACAGTCAGGCCATGTGGGCTTCAGGGAAGGCTTTCTGGAGGAGGTGATCTTTAAGGTGGATCTTGACAGATGAGCTCAAGTTAGTCAAAAGAAGAAAGGTGAGAAAGACACTCCAGGCAGAAGCACAGTGTGAACAAAAGCCCAGAGGCTTGGTGAGCAGAGGGAACTGAGAGCTGGTTGTTAGGGCTCGAGCAGGTGGGTGGCGTGTCTGGAGCTGGAGACAAGGCAGAGGGCAAGCCGTGGAGGGCCTCATGTGCTCTGATGGGGAGCTTCAGCTTTGTTCTGTGTAGATGTTTTCTTACCTCTGAAGGACCCCTCAGACCACCCCCTACTGATTTGCCAGGGTGACTGTGAGTGGGTTTCTTGCAATCAGTTTCTGGAAGAATTGTTTAGAAGCCAGTGCCCTCAGGCTCTGTTCCTGCTTTGCCTAACCCTCACCATTCCTCCCTGGATCCATGTCCCAGAAGATTCGGGAATGGGGAATTGGGGGAGGCTGCCAGCGCAGTGGACTTAAAGGACCCTGTAGCACCCCCCTGGCAGAGCTGTCGCTAAGGGAGCTGGTAGTTTTGACAAATGAAGAAGTTAGGGACACATAACAGATTGGGCCTTATCTGTTTGCCCCATCAGTATTTAGGCTTTGACATCATTAAAAAAGATGCTCTCTTTATTTGAGCTGACTTAGTCTCCTTCTTATATAATTCATGTTGTTGTAGGAAGTTTTATTTCTAATGGGAGCCACAAGACAGCAGAGTGAGTATTAGAATGGGCCAGGAAGAAGAGGGAAATGGGGAGGGAGACCAGGAAAAATGCCCTTTTAAAAAAATTTTTTTTTATTTATTTATATTTTGAAAATATGGGGGTACAATTCAGGGTTAGGTATACAAATGTTCCTTATGCGGGTACCCTAAAATGCTCCTTATACTAATTAATCGGACACCGACGCTCCTCCCCCCACTTCCTATCCCCCATCCTGCTCTACTTTTCCTTTGCATGCCGTTTATTTCCATCTGACATCTGATATACTGGCTCAATGTACTCATTTAATCTGTTCATCATTGATCGACTGTCTTGCTCCCTGCTAGAATGCAAGCTCCACCAGGGCAGGGATGGTTTCCTCTTTCATTTTCCAACGAATCCCAAGTGTCTGGGTCAGTGGCACATAATAGTAAATATTTGTTGATCAAATATTTGTTGATCAAAAACTGTCGTGGCCTGGGCTGAGTCAAATCCTTGGTAACCATTTCATCCCTGCTTTGGGTCCCCCAAGCCCTTCCTTCCCAAGTTTCCAGGCAGTTGGAAAGATCAAGTGCAATGTCACCCTTATAGCTCTGACTCTGGGGCAGTTTAGAGAGTTTTCAACTCTGGGATCCTGCAGGAGGCAAAAAGGAGCAGCCTGCATGTGTGCATGCATGCGTGTGTTAGTGCGCACATGCAACTCTAAAGTGTATGGCTCTTTATTGTTTAGGGAGCGTGTCTGTGTGTGATGTTCACAACAATCCCACAAGATTGATCTTTTTATAACTCCATCCTATAGATAAAGAAGCAAAAACTCCATTCATTCATTCAAAAGCACAAATATTGGTCAGGTGTGGTGGCTCATGTCTGTAATCCCAGCACTTTGCTGGGAGGTCGAGGTGGGCGGATTGCTTGTGTCCAGGAGTTTGAGACTAGCCTGGGCAAAATAGTGAAACTTAATCTCTAAAAAAAAAAAAAAAAGAAGCCGGGCTCGGTGGCTCAGCCTGTAATCCCGCGCCTTTGGGAGGCTGAGGTGAGTGGATTGCCTGAGCCCGCGGGTTCGAGACCCGCCTGGGCAGCGAGACCTCATCTCTACAATAAATAAAAAAAAAATCAGCCGGGTGTGGTAGCACATGCCTGTAATTCTGGCTACTCGGAAGGCTGAGGCGGAAGGATCACCGGAGCCCAGCAGGCGAGGCTGCGGTGGCCGGAAGCGGCCACTGCACTCCAGCCTGGGCGACAGAGTGAGACTCCAACTCAAAAAAAAAAAAAGAAAGAAAATATTTGGTGAGCGAGGTGCGTATAGTCCCAACTACTCAGTATGTGAGGTGAAAGGATTGCCGAGCCCAGGAAGTTGAGGCTGCCATGAGCTGTGATCCTTGTGACTATACAACTGCATTCCAGCCTTGATGACAGAGTGAAACGCCGACTCAGTAAATAAATAAATAAATCCCAAGCAAAAAAAATCAACAAATATTAGTGAATACCTGCTCTGTACTCAGTGCTGGTTATAGAGTTGGACCAAAGAGGCCCAGTTCCAGCCCTAAGGACCTTGCCTGAGTGAGCTTCCCATTAGTGAGCTGCAAGAGGATATTCTACTTCCCGGCCCAGGGCTTGTCCTACCACGCCACAGATCTCTCTGCTCATGTGCACAGGAGTCCTCTGATGCTCAACCAAGTGGAGTCTCTGCAGAGATGATTGAGTATATGTGGAACTGGCTATGGAGGGAGGCTTTTGCAGGGAGGGCCAGGGTTAAGGTACACTGCCAAGTCCAGGATGCCAGGGCTGGACAGGACTTCCAAGATCCCATCTCTCAGCCTCAGAATGCAATACTGTCTAAACCATGGGAATCGGTTCCCTTCTGTGTCTCAGTTACCACATGAATCTTGGTTCTAGTGAAGGATGGCTCAGTCTTTTAAAATATTTGGTGCAGCATGCTGGACTCCTCCAGTGAAAGTCATGACCTTTTAGGAGCCAGACAGTTCTTCGTGATTGTCTTATTTATCATTACCTCTCATTTGACAGATGAGGAAACTGAGACCCAGAGAGGTTGGGAGGAACCCTAGCTCCCTCCCTTTGTACCCCAGGGTAGCAAATGGTCAGCTCAAAGTTGCTCCTTGCCTGATTGACTCTGAGAGCTGGAAACAGGGCCAAGATCCCACTATTGTCTCGAAGTCAGCTGCTCTTTCTGTGATGCCATGACTCCCCAGGTGTTCTGCGGGTGAAAAAATACCTGTCTTGACCTCGGCTGACTCAAGGCTGGTCCTCAGCAGCTGATTGGGTCACAGAGGAAACACAGACTAACCATTGACCTGGACTGAATCTCCCGTCTTTGCCTCTCTGGGCTTCGCAGATCCAGCCTCTTCCCCCTCTTTCCTTCCTCGTTTCCTAGCTCCCTCCCTCTGCCTCCTGGGGTAGCAAATGCTCAGCTCAATGTTGCTCCTTGCCTGATTGCATCTGAGAGCTGGAAACACAACGCTAATTAATGTGTCTGTGACTCTAGGCTTGGCTGCCAGGCCGAGTCCCTGTGACCTCCCTGGAGCCTGCAGGCTCTGTGAGCTGGCCCTCTGGCTTCTCTGAGCACACTGCCGGCAGATGCATATTTTAACAATGCACATCTGTTGGCTATATAATCTCTCGTATTTGCCCTCCTCACTCGGTACTTTGATGGAAGACCCCCAGGGGCCTACCTCTGTTCCAGCCAAAGTGTTTGCTTTGCAATTTTGCTGGAATGCCATCTGATTCTGCTCTCGTATCTTCTGCAGGTCCTAATCAGGCTCTTACTTTATTTAATTAAAAATCTATCTCAGGCAAATACAGACTAAATTAGGAAGCTCTCTCATTCCTGGAACACAGGGAAGGCAGCCCCCCCTTGGGGAACTGGCTGGGACTTTTTCCCAGGCTGAGATGTCACAGCAAAGCAGATGGGGTCTTGGTGGGGAAGGTGGCTGGGCCAGGGTGAGAAACACCTCTCTCATCTCTGTGGGAAGATCTGCTTTGTCCATCTACTGTCCACAGGCAGAGCTTCCTTCCCAATTGGCTGCCTCAGCTTCTTAGGGGCCTCTTTGCAGGGCAGTAGCTGGGGACTATAAGAAAACATTCAGCCGGGAGGAACCTTAAAGGATTGGCTGAGGGTGGAGACCTAGGGAGGGGTCTCAAGGAGTCAGGAAGAACAGTAGATAGGGCCTGAGGAGGCTCTTTCTTGCCTGGGGGATTAGTTTGCTTAGGATAAATGTTTTTTTGTGGAGACTGCCTGAAAGGCTGATGGTTAAGATGCAGGTTCAGGCTCTCTCTCCTCTCAAGAATTTCATGGAGGGACCCTGCTGGGGTCCTTCCCCTTCCATGGATCTCCAGACTTGAATAAAACATCTCCTCCCTCCCCTCACAAATCCAGCTCTGTGCCCAGAGGGCAGTGCCAGACTGTGCCACTGGAGAGGGAGGGAGAGAAAATGCTTTTTAGATGTGACCTAAGACAAAATCGGGCCTGTTTGGATAGGATCCTGAATGCTGCTCTAAGAAGCCTGGCTGGACAGATGAGACGCTGCTGGCATTTGAGAACAGGAGGCTGGGGCAAGAGCAACAAGAGACAGGGTTGGGACTGGAAGATCTGGAGTTGATTTTGAGTGTTAATCAAGCTGTGCAACCTCCTGTCAGTGCCTTTGCCTCTCTGACTCGCAATTTTCTTATCCGTAAAACATTTGGAATGATTTGGACTTTTGATTCTTATCTAGCTGAGAGAGTAGAGCAGAAAGGACATGTGAGTGGCCAGGTATGGCTGGGGAATCTGAAACACCTTAAGCACAAGAAGCGTCTCCATCTATTTTTGATCCCCCGTGAGGTCAGAGGAGTGGACAATGCTTGGGTTCCTTTCATTCTAGCATTCTCTGACCTCCTCTAGAAGGGGTATGAGGCAGGCTTTTCTGAGAATGGGGGCCTGAACCCTCTCTGAAGTTGAGACTCTCTCAACTATACTTAGCAAATCTGTTCTGGTGTTTCGCAATCCTCAAAATCAGGAAAAAAAAAAATCAGACCCCAAATCCTCCTCTTCTCTTCCTTCAATCCCCATCCCAAATTGTAGACCCATTCCCATTTTAGCCACCATCTTGGGAGAAATGAAAACGGCTGCCATGCCCTTTAATATCCCTGATTACTCCCCTGAAGGCCCACATCCCAGCCACATAATCCCAGTTTATTTACCCCGCCGGCCCGGGTTTATTTTCTCATTCCTTTCATCACAGGCCAGAGGATGCTCAAAGGTTGAAGGAGGTTTCTGAGGCTGACCCTGAATTCCTCCTCCTCATCTCAAGAAGTCAGGCTCTGAACTTGGTAAGTGGTCCTCCGGGGCCTGTCTGCTGCAGTGCTTGGAATAATCTGCCCTGGTGTGTTTGGCCGTGTAGATCTGAAGATAACCTGACACGCTCTTAAATATTTCATCTTTGAGCAGTCGTGGACCTTAGCTGTCAGGCGAGGAGGCAGCACCCCAAAGGCAGACTCCATTGTCAGACCTTCACCACGGCTGCAAGGTGTGGGCCTGGGACCTCCCTCTTCCCTTTTGCGCACGTGTGAGGGGCAGTGAGGAGGCGCAAGAAGCCCTGATTGGGAGCCCCTGGGCCAGGACTTACGCATCTCTGAGCCTCAGTTTCTTATCTGAGTAACAATCCCTGCCCCGGAGTAGCATCAGAAGCCGCTGAGGTAATGTGTGTGAAACAGCTTTGAGAGCTGCTGGAAACTGCGTGGCAAATGTCTTATATGTGAGGCCTGCTTCCCAGCGGCCTTGATCCTCAGTAGCATCTGGCGGTGGGGGGGGGAGACTGTCAGGCTGAACTAGAGTTCAGAATGAGGCTGTTTAAGAGGTCACTGTTGGGCGCATTCCTTCGCCTTCAGGCAGGATGTCCCAGGGACATTGGGCCCCTGGGAAGCCAAGAGGAAGAAAGACCAAGGGGAAAATGTATGACTTGGAATAAGGATCTGAAGTTGGTTTGCTGAGGAATGACCTGAGACCCAGGGTTCCCAGAAAGCAGTAAGGGCAGGGAAAGTACAGGGATCGTTGGCGTCCCCGTGGATACTGGACTCACGGGGGGAGAATCTAGCTCCAGGCTGACTCTGCAGGAGAACAGATAGGACTTTGTTAGCACCAGGGGGAGGTCAGTTCAGAAAGAAAGGACCCATGGACTATGTCACATTCTTCCCTGGCACAGAGCCTGCCTAGATAACATGTACAGAGCAAGCTTTCCTCCTTCCTTCCTTCCTTCCTTCCTTCCTTCCTTCCTTCCTTCCTTCCTTCCTTCCTTCCTTATTTTCTCCTTTTCTTTCTCTCACTCTCTCTCCTCTCACTGGGGTTTCACTTGGTCACCCAGACTGGAGTGCAGTGGCACCATCATGGCTCACTGTAGTCTCAAACTCCCAGGCTCAAGTGATCAAGTGATCCTGCCGCCTCAGCCTCCTGAGTAGCTGGGACTACATGCATGTTCTACCATGTCCAGTTAATGTTTTGACTCTTTTGTAGAGTCGAGGTCTTGTTATATTGCCCAGGATGGTCTTGAACACCTGGACTCAAGCAATCCTTCCACCTTAGCCTCCCAAAGTGCTGAGATTATAGACATAAGCCATCATGTGCATTCATCATGCTTTCCGATGGAACAAATACATACCTAGGAGCCCTCATTAGCTCCCTAAGGTACCTTCACACACAGCGGGGTTGGGCAGTCCTAGGCCAATTGGCATTGGTCTTCTGGTTTTCTAAGGCAGGAGCCTTTCCTTGCGCCCTTTGAATGGGCAGGTGAGGTATGAACACTATAGGAGCAGCAGTGGCTGGAGCCCTGTGGGATGATGCCCAGTGGGAAGACCCTTCCCTAATCTGACTGGAAGGACTCTTCTAGAGCTGAGCCCTTAGTGTGTCCCATAGCATCCTTGCCCACACATGCAGATGGTTCTTACCCAGGACTGTGAGGCGTGCGGGGCGGGAGCGGATGGCAGCCTGGATGGCCTGACACTCGTACACGGCATCGTCTTGCAGCTCTGCCCGCAGGATCTTCAGGTGGTGCTCTCCTGACAGGTGGTTCCCTACCACCAGGTACTGTGGATAACCTGTGGAGAGAGCAGGCAGATCAGGGGAGCCAGGGCAGGGGTGGAGGAGATGCTCATGACAAACAGGTGCAGTGGGGGAGACCTGAGCAGGGGCTGATCTACAAGGCCATTGCTCAGGGCCCTGATCTCAGTGCAAGGAGCACAAAAGCAAAAGCAAGAGCCTCCCCAGGGCATTGAGCAGTGTGTGTGTGTGTGTGTGTGTGTGTGTGTGTGTGTGTGTGTGTGTGTGTGTGTTTGTGATTGTTGGTTTTAAGTTTAGGAAAACTGGAGGAGTCACTATTAGAGAAGAAAGAGAGAAGAGATGGAAATGCTAAGTTGCTAAGCGTGGGCAGACACAGCTGGGTTATTACTCTGGGAAGTGATGTGTTCAGCACTGTGGTCTACTGAGTAGACATGTATTTTGATAAAGAGGCACATGGGCTGAGAGAGGAGAGAAGAGAGAGAGGAGAGAGAAAGACAGAGAAGAGAGTGTGAAAGAGGAGAGAGACAGAAGAAGGAGAGAGAGGGGGAGAGAGAGAGGAGAGAGAGAGGAGAGAGAGAGGAGAAAGAGAGAGAGAGGAGAGAGAGGGAAAGACAGAGGAGAGAGAGAGAAAAGAGAGAGAGCGAAGCCAGAGACCGACAGGGAGGATAGAGGGATAGAGACAGGGAGAGAGCGGGGGAGGGGGGAGAGGAGGAAAGAGAGAGAGAGAGACCCATACTGAGGATTACAGACAGAGAGAAGACAGAATAAGAGAGAGAAGGAAGAAAAAAGAGACATCAGAGAAATGCAAATCAAAACCACATTGAGATACCACCTAACCCCAGTAAGAACGACCATCAATAATAAAACAAACAACAACAGATGCTGGCTAGGGTGTGGAGAAAAAGGAATGCTTCTACACTGCTGGTGGCAATGCAAACTAGTGCAACCTCTTTGGAAGACAGGGTGGCGATTTCTGAAAGAACTATAAATTGACCTTCCATATAATCCAGCAATTCCCCTATTGGGAATGTCCCAGAGGACACTCAAATCATTCTACAAGAAAGATACCTGCACACGTATGTTTGTTGTAGCTCTATTCACAATAGCAAAAATATGAACCAACCATGTTGCCCATCAAAACTGGACTGGATAAAGAAAATGTGGTACATATATACAATGGAATATTATGCAGCCATAAAGAAGGACAAATATATGGACTTTGCAGCAACTTGGATGGATTTGAAGTCAACTATTCTCAGTGGTCTGTCACAGAAACAAAGAACAGAGTACCATATGTTCTCACTCATAAGTGGACCTTGAACAATTATAGTACTATAAGTAAGAGACTGGTAGTAGTGGGAAACTGTCAGGGGAGAGGGGTGGGATCAGCAGTTGAGAAAACTGCTAGGGGAGGGAGGGGCATGCTTCATCAACAAGGGTACCTGCATAATCGATGTTTGTATACCTAACCCTGAATTGTACCCCACATCTTTATAATAAAACAAAAGACAAAAGAGAAATATTTGGAAGCGATTCAAGAGTGACTCTGGAAAAAGTTTTGCTTCAGGTTGGACAGAAAGTAGAACTGCAGAAATCTAGGCCCACCTTCCAGTGTCTAAGAATCCCTGGTTACTTTGAGCCACAAATGGCTCTTGTCTAGTCATTCTTACTGCCCAGCCCCAAACTTCAGGGTCTGATTAAGCACTTATGAGGTACTCAGGACACTTAAGAATTTGGGGCCCCTTACACCACTGGTGATGAATAATAGATAAATAAAAGTTTGAGACTGATAAATCATTAATCAGCTTTCCTGCGGCTGTGTAGAGTTGAATATAAATGGTAACTTAAGTCATGCTAGCCAGGTTGGGCAAATCCTCTATTTCCTGGGGCTTGGTTCTAAACCTCTTTAATTTTTCCCAATAGGATCTCTGCTTTCTATCCATCCCCTCATCGACTCTGCCCTCCCCTGCAATCCTTTATGGTGCGGATTTACAAGGGAACTCCCCACACCTCCCTGTTCTGGTCCCCTACTCTTCAGAGGCCGCCCTCTGCTTTCACTACCCCTCCTGTAGTCCCAGACTGCTTCTCCTTCTGGAGGACTTTCACCGGGACAGTGGGAGTTCTCAGACATGTACTGTAGGGTGACAGGGTGGAAGAGTTTTTGTTAAAGGGAAGGGTTTTGTTAAAGAGTCAGGTTTGTTAAAGAGGAGACAAGGGCTTGAGAGAGAGAGAGAGAGAGAGAGAGAGAGAGAGGAAGACAGACAGAGACAAAGAGAAAGAGACAGACATGTAAGAGTGCGCTCTCTTCAAATATTTCAAACAGTCTCTTAGTATGGGTTAGACGTGTTCATGTAGCTCACACAAACAGCACTAACACCAACAGGCAGCACCAATATGGGGAAGTACTTTAGAATATTCTTAACTATTTGGCATGTCCAATAAGGATCTGAGCTGCCAGAGGTGGTAGTGAGGACCCCATCGCTGGCTGTATTCAAGCAGAGGTTAGATGATCAACTCTGAGAGATGCTGCAGAGGCGATTTTTACCCTGGATGAGAGAATTGGACTAGATGAACTCTAAGGCTCCTGCCACTTCCATAAGTTAAAGATACTCTGGAGGTGGTGCAGGCCCTCCTGAAGGTGGCCACCAGCACCTGTTTCTGGTCAGTGGAGGAAGCTGTGACTCTCAGCCCGCCTTTCTGGCATGCTTTGTGGGTGCTTCCTGTGCAGCTGAGCCCTGTAGGCTCGTGTCTTTATGGCTACCACTGTCATCACCATGCAATCAAATGGCCCTGTCCTCCCCAGCTGTGCAGACCTGGCCAGAAATGCTCTCAAGGCCATTAGCTATACCCCTGGGAGCACTGCCTCTCCTCCTGCCCACCCTTCCTGCCCTCTGCTGGGCTTTGGGAAGGAGCCCAGGTAAGTTAAGCTGGCTCCCTCCAGTGCAGGCAAAGGGATGGAAATGGGTTCTAGTCCAATCCTCGCCCTGCTGCTGCTGCTGCCCTCAGTGTAGCTGGCTCACCGCCCCCAGTGCCTCCAGCCCAGCCTCTGGATCCCGCTGTCCTGTGATTAGTCCCTGGTCTCCTGCAGGCATCTTGGCTGGAGCTTGTGTTTTTGTTGTCTTGCAAGCTATCAGCAGCAGGATTTTGCTCTCATGAGCTGCTGAAAACATCAGTGATGGGTTTGTTTGTATTTGCCTAATTAGGCAGCGAACTGTGATGCTATCCCAAGGACTGGCAGCATCTTCGAAAAACACAGACTCTGAAGCATAGGTTTGGAGAAAGTTCTAACTCCTTCCACAGCATCGTTACTCTCTCTCTCGGTACTCCCATAGGAGACACCATTATTTAGAGTCTGGGTTCCATAGTGAAATCACCTGTGTTTCAGTGCTAGCTCAATCACTTCCTAGTTTTGTCATTTTGAGTCAGTTACTCGAATTTCTTTGTATCTCCATTTTCTTTTTTCTTTTTTTTTGAGTTGGAGTCTCACTCTGTCACCCAGACTGGAGTGCAGTGGCCGCTCCCGGCCACCGCAGCCTCAACCTGCTGGGCTCCGGCGATTCTTCCGCCTCAGCCTTCCATGTAGCTGGAACTACAGGCGCGCGCTACCACGCCCGGCCGATTTTTTGATTTATTGTAGAGATGAGGTCTCACCAAGTTGCCCGGGCGGGTCTCAAACCCGCGGGATCAGGCATTCCACTCACCTCAGCCTCCCAAGGTGCGGGATTACAGGCTGAGCCACTGAGCCCGGCTATCTCCATTTTCTTATGGGTAAAATACTAGTACCTCATAGGGTTGTGGTGATTAAATAGGATAATCTATGTAAAGTACCTGGCACATGGCAAGTAGTCTATAGATGCTAATTTAATTAAAAATGATGATGAGTGGTAAGGTCAGGTAGCCAAAGAGGTCGCCATCTTTAGAAAGGAGAGCAAGACAAGATATATGTGCTGTTTGGGGTTAACAGCCAGTATCTCAAGCACTGGGACTGGTTATATAATTGAGTTCATTTCTTTCTCAACTGTGACTTTGTTTACCTGTCAAACAAAGGGGAAGATCCTTCTTTTCTCTCTCTGGATCACTGTAGATTTATGAGATAGTGTCTGAGAAGTACTTCAGCTTTTTAGAAGAAAAATGTTCTATCAGTATGAGGAAATGCATTTATACTAGTTTTTTAAAACTAGTTATTTATTTATTTATTTATTTATACTAATTTTTCAAGTGTTGGTGACCAGAAAGACATTTAGGTCTTCAGTGAGGGTATCATTCCTAGTAAACTCAGTGAAGGCATATAGTTAAAATAGGAGAGGACAGAGATGCAGCAGGCTGAACACAACACTGGACCTCAGTTTCCCACTGACCCAACAAGACACCTATCCCTATCTAAAGGCTGAAAACTACTGACCAGGACCCTAGACAGCCCAGCTCAGAGCCAACCAGTGCACGAACAATTCCAGTTTGGGAAGCTTGCATCATTCCCTCAGTTTCTCTAGGGTACGAGAGTTCAGAGTCTCTGAAATTGGCTGGTTCCCATAGCAGTTAAACTTTATGGCAGTACAGTATATTTTAGAGATATGATTGTGTATTTTATCCATGCTCAGCTGGGCTGCAGCATTCAAACCCTGTGACTGTTATTGACCATTGCTATAATGTTTCAATATACATTTTTGGCAAGACATAACTCACATTTTAAAATATTAATTTCCCAGCCATCATGTTTCTGAGTGCACTTCGATTTTTATTTTCCTGCAGCTGTACACCACATGAGAGGCAATGTCACTTCTCAGTTGAATAATATTTTTCTCTTCCTCCACACTCAGCCATTCCCAAATCACAGAGGAATGACACCCAGACCCCTCCTTCTAAATTTCTCTGTTAACACAAAATCTGGCAAGCAAGCACATGCCTATTCACCTCTGGGCAGGGTTATGATGGCTGACGGGGGCACGACTTGGGGGTGATTCCATTCTCTTTTCTCTGGGGAGAGGATGGATTGGAAAGGTGTCTGTATGGGCTTACTAGGTTGCCATTCACAACAGTTAATAGATCACGTGACGTGGGTACCAACCAGTGAGTTCACACAACAGTCATGGGGCCCCTAAACTCCCAAGGTATTTTTACTGAATACCAGCCTGAGGGAGCCAAACAAGGTTTGGAACTTATTTTAAACACTTCTTGTCTGTCCTATTCTTCCCATCCCATGATGACTGCTAGGATCAACCAGGTTTCTCTGTGAGTTTTCAGTTTATGTGCTCTCTTTAATGAGTGGGAAGCCAGACTTACATTTCCTTAATGATCATGCCTTGGTAAATGAGGAATATGTCTTGGGCCAAAAACTAGAAAAACTTGATTTCCAGAAATTGGACTTTACATGAATCATGTTTACCTTTGGAATAGACTGTCGAGGGCAAGCTTGTGTTAGGTTTAGGAACCAGCACCAGGAGACAGGATTTGCTTGCCCTTGGGTCTGCATAGAGAGGCCAACTGAGTCAAACTGGAGAGGAAACAGACTCCAGTTCATTACTCATAGTCAGGGGCACTCAAAACCCTGGAGATTCTGGACTCCGGGCTTGGGTAGCCTTACTTTGCCAGGGGAGCCGAAGTGAAAGCTAGAACTTTGATCCCCAAATGCCTATAAAGGGACCCCTAGGGAGGTAGATGGGTGGGAGAGACCTGGAGGTACTCACTTGAGAGGTCCCTGCCCACACCCAGAGCCAAGCCATCTTTGATCCACAGAACGAAGCCATCGTATTCGGGAATGGCACATAGCAGTGTCACCGGTTGTCCCGACACCACCACCTGGTCCTGAGGCTGCTGACTGAAGGAGTAGACTTGGCCTGGGAAGGAGACAAGAACAGCAGTCAGTTATGTGCAGGCAATAGTGGTAGGAAGGCCCCCTCCAGTGATGGAAACAGAGCCAGGGCCCGCCCAGGAGACCAGGCTTCCTGGAGCCTCACTTCCTGCCGGATGGTGGGTAGCACTTCCCAACCCATCTCTGCCCCAGCCTTATCCCCTCCTGTGAGGGGCTGGACCCAACCCCAGCCTCGCTGTTCATCAATCACTAGAGTTCACACACGGTCTAGCCACACTCCAGCTCCCATGGGCCACCCCTTGCCTGTCTTGGGACATGCCACTCGCCTTTCATTGGGTGAACTCCTACTTAATGCCACCTGTCCAGCACACTCTTCCACACCAGGGCAGCAGTTGGTGAGACCTCCCGTAGAAGTATGCTGTGGTGGTTATGAATCAAGAGAACAGTGGTGGGGTGTAATCAGATATCACATAATTGTTTTAGTAGCTCCCAGGGCCAAATTCAGAGGGGAGTGGTGGTGGTACAGTGTGGCAGAAGGTGTGGTGGAGGGAGCCAGCGGCCACATCTCACTGTCCTTTCTGTCACTTTCTTTTCTGCAGCAGACCCTGCTCCAACCTCACGATTGCTTGGGAGAAAAATCATCAGTGGACCCCATGCCTCCCCATCCATACTTTAAAACAAGATGACTCGGAGCCATTGACGCTAACTAGTTCATGGTGTTTTGTTAAACAAACACATCCATGGTGTGTACATGATGCCAGGCTCTGTTCTAAGGGTTTAGAGTTTTAGATCCTTAATATTTTCATCTTCATAACTACCTGAAAACAGTAGGTACTATTTCTGCCCCCATTTTCCAGATGGAGAAATGAGGCCCAGGGCAGTGAAAGAGAGCAACAGGAGTGGTGTGTGTGGCTCACCTGGTGTGCACGTGCCTGGCTCTGGCTATTACGGGCACTGCATGTGTGTGCTACATTTTCAACCCCATTTCATGATGGTTTGGAAAACAGAAGTGCAGGGTAACTGAATTGCCCAGGGAACCATCTAGGGGCAGGGGTTGTGATCTGTCTTTCCGGCTCTGAAGGCCGTGTTCTCTACAGAGCTATGCCCTGACCCTGGTCCTGAAGGGAGTTGTTGAGGAGAGGGGTGATGTGGTTTGTATTCTCTGCAAGTCTATAACTGAATGGACAATGGGACAGTGACATTCATTGGGTATTTGACCCATAGCCCAACCAATGCTTTACGTACTCCCTTCTCCTATAATCCACTTAATTGTACTTCAGGGCAGAACGAGCCCCATTTATAACAACAACAAAAAAGCCAGGATCAGAGAGGCACAATCACTTGCCCAAGGTCACACAGCTAATGAGTGGAGAAGCTAGGGTTTGTGCTAGGGCCCATCTGAACTCTAAGCCCTTTTCTTTCCTACTCCTTGCCCTGCAGATACAGACCTGAGGCAAAATTGGGTTTGGTAGGCCAGCTGCTGTCATAGCTTCTCCTCCCAGAATGGGGCGAGTCAGGGATGGTACAGAGGTCCTGGATACTGGCTGCCACCCGTTTTGGAGACATAAAGCAGACTCTGATAAGGGAGTGCTTGGTGTAGAGTGACCCAGGGGAGCTGGGGTGGCAGCAGAGCTTGGGGTGGAGGCTTCCCCAGGGGAGGGAGGCAGAGCCACAGCAGGGAGTCTGCAGCAGGCAGGCGGGTGGCTGAGTTCGCAACCTGATGAAATCTTGGCAGGGTCTCTGAGGAGTCTCATTAAAAATCAAATTGGCCTTGAATTGTGGGAGTAACACTTTTTATTCTGATTTGAGCTTTACAAATTGGATTTCATAGGACATTTTAATCAGCTATGTATGGTGGGTTTTTTTTTTCCTCTCTCTCTGTCTCTTCAAGTTCTCTGTTGTAATTAGACTGTTTCTTGGCACCAAGCAGGAGAGAAAAGGAGGGAAGAGATGAGAGAGGAGAAGGTGAGAGAAGGGAGAGGCTGGAGAAAGAGAGTGAGAGAGAAGAACAGAGAGAAAAAAAGGAGAGGAAGAAATGGAGGAAGGAGGAAGGGAGGAGGAGGAAGAGGAGGGGAGAGGCTGAGAGGTGGGGCAGTACCAGGAGAGGGAGGCAGTGGGCAGAACCGACCCTTTCCCTAAGCTCCTTTCTCCTTTCTCTAATGATGATTTCACAGCTCATTCTTTTATCTCAAAATCTTTCTTGCAGGAAGGACAGAGTCAAGGCAGCAGCAGTAGCTAACAAAGACGATGCTATCAGAGAGAATTATCAGGTTGTCAACTGGGAGCTGAGGGGCTATAATGAGAAGGTCCAGAATGAAGCGATGCTGAGCCCTCTGAAATGCCCATTGTTAGGAAGCGCTTCCAGTGGGTGAATGTCCCATGCTCTCCTTAGTCCTGCTTCCTCTTGGTGAAGGAGCAGGAGGTATTGGGTGAAGACACCTGGGGAGGGGTGGGTGCAGGAGGCACCCAGAGGGGGCAAGGGTGAGTTGGAGGGGTTGATGCCCTGAGGGAGTGGAGAAGGCTGTCACCATGGAAACCAGCCTCTGGAGGAAGGCACAGGGCTGGGAGCTGAGTCTGATGGAAGCAGGCAGTGGAGCTTAGACTGCACAAAGCCACTTTGGAGGGTGTCTCAGAGCCAGGAGTGGGGGAAGGCATGAGGTCCCCCAAATAACACCTGAGGTCTTCAGGAAAGGAACCTGAAGGGATGGGGTGGAACAAGGGAGGGCCTTGTGTGGAGGAGAGTGTCAGAGACACGGACTCCACAGCAACCACTCCTAAGGCTTCGGCTGTCATGTTTTGTGTGCTTGGACCCACTTGGCTTTTCTATGGGAAGGATGTTTCCAGGGGAAGATAAATACACAGGATAGTCTCACACAAACCACCCAAAGGGCATGATTTGCAAATTATGTTGGGGGGATAGTTAATACGTGAATGGACAGTTTTCCTCTTCAGTCTGATTTTAAGTTTTACACTTTATAGCTAAGCCACTAAAATCACTTTTTACTTTTAAACCAATGAGATGCTTTTTCACATGGATCTTAAACCGAATGTTCTCTAGTGTCTAGAGTGGAGAAAAGGTGTGGCGTTGTGGGTGAAGAGGAGCGGGAGGGTGCCATCCACTCTCTTTTCCCCTCCGGATGGACTTTGAGGCCTCTCCTGGGGGCTCGGGAACCCCTGGAAGTCCATCCCGCAGGCTGGGAGGGCAGTTATTGCCATTCCCTCACCACACCTTGCCGTTCCCTCATCACTTGCTTTCTTTTCCCCACTTTCTTTCCTTCTCGAGAGAAGTGAAAGGCAGGTGAGCCTCTGGGATGGTGTCACACAGCACATGGTATGCTCCCAAGGATGTTTGCTTGTTCCACACGCATCGATTGAAGCTGGCCATGAGGCTGGCACCGTGCCCTCTTGTGGGAAGCAGGTGAATAGGCCTGGTTCACCCCTCTGGGTCTGGCATCCATGCTCTCATCCTCCCTGGATGTCTCTGACTGAGCACAGTGTGGGCATGTCTTTGACTCAGGCCCTGCCCTCAGTGTATACTCAACACATCTCGCACCCTCCACCACCCCAGGTTTTCATCTCAGTCTCCCAATTTATCCCATGATATTTTCCTCATGTGAAGCCCAGCAGGCAGTGTGACCTCCCCTTCCCACGTTTTATACTTAATCTGTCACCATCACTGAGCCTAGCCTAGCCTTCCTCCATGTCTCTCTCAGGTTCACCATTTCTTCTCCGTTCCTACCGCCGCCAACCACGTCCAGGCCTTCCTTGTCCCACCCCGGGCTCTCGCAATAGACTCTGAAAGCGCCCCTCCCCTAATCCATTGCATGTGTTTTCCTGGACTGTTCCTAGACTTTCCTCATGTTCCCATCCTCTCAAGGGGTGGAACCTCTCACGGTCTCCACTACCTGCAGGACAACACTCAACCTCCCAGCCTGGATTACAAGCTTCTCAAAAATCAACTTCCCTTCTCCATGGGGGCTCAACAGCGCCCCTGTGCTGGCTGGTCACTAATGTCATTTGCCCCCTGTCCTTGCTGTTCCATCATCCTGGGATGCGCCCCCTCCCCCTCCCTCAGGACTCCCTAAGCAACCCCACCCATCATTGAAGGTCCAACTCTCTTCTCAGGCAGCTCCTGTGTCCCAGAGGGGATCTTTTTCTCTCTTTCTCCTCTCCTCCCCACATCCTCACTTTGCCTCCTTTTCATCTCCCTCAATTCCTCCAAACTTTCTTTATTGAGCACCTACTGGATGTCAGATGCTGAAGAAACAAAAATAAAGAATAAACTCTGTGCACTTTCTGAGGGCAAGTGCCACACTGTCTCTCTCATCTTGCATTCCCAGCGCCTAGCTGTGGTGCGCACTGAATGCACTTCTGTTAGATGTGCTTGTCACTTGCCTGCTCTCGTCTGTCTCCTGAGATCTGTGGTCACTGCAGGGACATTGCTTTTGCATTATAAACTATAGAGGGTGAGAAGTACAGGGAAGGGCTGGAGTCCCAAGGAGTCAGGTTTTGCAGGAGAAAAAACAACTGAGCTATTCACGGACGACCTAGCTGATCCAGGTCTTTGAAAGTACTCATTGTTCCTGCAATGCACGCTAGCCATTATTACCCACACTTACAGATGAACTGAGTTTCACAGAACTGAAGGCACTTGTCCAGGGTCACATAGTTAGCTCAGGTGTAATTCAAATCTCAATGTCTCCAGGTGCAACCTTGTTTTCTCACCACTAGTCCATGCTGACCGTTGAAGTAAGGGTCTCAGACTCGAAGTTTTATTCTCAAATGAATACCCACTCCACTAACCAGGGAGCCTCCTCAGATCATCTGAAAAGAGAAAGAGCTGCATCCACTGGTAGACCTTGAACAAATGTTGTTCTTTTGGTTTGCACTAGGATGCAGAAGAAAGAAATTCCTGCGTTTTCTGTTTGTCTTTGTAGCAGCTCAGATTGAATTGGGAAATACGTTTGTAGTAAAAAGGGGGGGGGGGCAGAAGATCTTTGAAGTGAAAAGTGATTTCCTGGTTCTTCCCTAAGTTTTCATACACAGTCTCCTCCCCACCTGCGAGTCAGCATCTCTGGGTTAAGGTTGTGGGTGAAGGCTAGTACTGGCCACTGTAAGGAGTTGTGATAGTTATTATTACTTAGAATTAGTACCTACAATTAATTGTTATTTACATGATAATTATATCATTATCTAGATTTTATCATTATGTATTTCAAACAAATTTTATTGTTATAAAATTAGAAATAGTGAACTTTTATTGAATGTCAAACAATAGTAAGAGCTTTACTTGGATTATTTTATGGAATTCTCTGGAGTCCTGTGAGACAGGTACCGTGTCAGACCTATGTAAAGATGAGGCTTTCCGGGGCCCACATTCTGGTAGTGAGAAGGGACGTGAGCCCCAGCAGTCTCGTTCCAGAGCCGTGTCTTAGGTCCTCATTTGCATGCTACACACTTCACTACTCTGTCCTTAGCCCCTGAAAACTCATAGAACCTGCTTGGACCTCCCTCTCCTGCTACCCGTGGTCAGTGCTGGAAAGTCTCAGGGAAGCTCAGACGGAGGATATGAACTAATTCACCTCATCAGTTCTGTGTGTAATGTCCTCATGGACATGGCTCTCTGAGTGGATCAGAGTTGACCAGCTGGCCAGGAAAGCTTCCTGAGAAGGTGCGCAGAGGCCTGTAGGTCCTCTGATCACCCTATCCCTTACCACCACATTTCCCCCAAAGAACCCCTCTGTTCCCTCATCAAGTGGAGTGGATAAGCCTCTTGGGATGGAGGCAGAGAGCATAGTGGTAATGAGTGGGGCTCGGGCTGATCTGGGTTTGGATCCTGGCACTTCCACTAAGTTGCCGAGCCTCTGTTTTTCTATCTGTAAAATGAGGGTTAGCAACACCACCTCAGAAAGTTACAGTGGAGATACAGAGAGAGAATGCATTGGGCCATATCATTTGCTTCAGGGCCTGGCTTATAGTCAGTGCTCAGGGACACTTGCCTTTCCTCTCCAGAGGCCATCCTCTGCCCTAAACACCAAGCCATAGGCTGCTGAATTCTGTGGGAGTGGGGGATGGCAAGCATGACCTGGAGCAGCCAATGGCTTTCTATTGACAAGAGAGGGGGAGGCTAGTGAGGGCTTTTGATGAGTATCCAGTGACATATTGAAGAGACAATTTTTCACTAAAGACAAGAACACATTCTCTTCTTTGTGGAAAGACTGTGGTTTAGTGTCCTTGTGTTCTTAGTAGGTCTCAAGGCCAGTGTTTGGGGTGGGTAAGCACAGTTGTTGGGGGTAATGGCCAGCTGTGGGGGGAGAAGAGGTGAACAGGACCGCCTCACATGACCGTAAGAGGGCTTGGTGGGGTTAGCAGTCTCCTAGGTCAAGGAGGGCTGAACTGATTCCATGTCTGACTAGTACTAAATTAGCTTCCATGTGTAGAGAAAAGCTGTGTGTGTGTGTGTGTGTGTGTGTGTGTGTGTGTGCGTGTGTGCGTGTGTGTGTGTGCACGAGCATGGGGCAGGGTTTTTTGTGGGCTAGGTGGCTGCAGAAACATGTTCCTGCTCTCTGCCTGGAAGCATGGCTCCTGTCCCAGAAGGGGAGGGGCCCTGCAGAACTGGGGTCCCAGGGACTCTGAGACCAAGGCCCGTCAGAGCCCCTGAGATGCCTGTCCCCAGCCCACATGTCTAATCCACATTCCCAGGCTGTGTTTGGGCAGGCCAAGAAAGCACTTCATCAACTGTCCCAGAGGACATTTATAACACTGTGGTGGGGCAGGGGGCTGCTTCTCCCTGCTGAGGAGGGCAGCAGGGTGGAGGTGAGAGTCTGGGTCTGCCAGCCCTGGTGCCATGCCCTCTCCCCCAGTTTAGTAGGTAGAAGGAGCAGATGCGGGAGGGAAAGGTACTGAGGTGGGGTCTTTTAGAGCCCTCACTCCAAATTTCAGGGAAAAATAAAGGAAGGGGGGCAGATAAGTCCTGTCCTGACAGACCACACGTGTAGCCACATAGTACCGCTGAGTTGGGATGGTTGGAGCTGTGGCTTGCGCGCGAGTGAGTGATGAGTGACTGGTGGGAAGAAGTGTGGGGATGGCAGTGGCAGGTGGCTAGAAGGGACAGGTACAGGGAGTCTGGCCCAGGGAGTGGGACAGGGAGGTGGAACTTTTGGTGGGCTCTTGGGTCATGGGGCAGAGCTGCAGGTAGATGGCACCCTCATGTCAGCGGTGGGGCTGGACGGCCTCCTGCCAGTTGTTTCCCAGTCCCCTGTCCTCTGCCCAGGAGCGGTGTCACCTGGCTTTGCTCCTAGATGCCTCCAGACTGATTTTCTCAAAAGCCTCTTGGATCTCCCTCCCTTGCTCGCCCCTGCATTTCTGCCATCCCACCCGGCTGCCATCCTGGACACACTGCCCTCACCTTAGCCTTTTTTTGGAAACACGCAGCCCACGTTAGCTTGGGATGAACCATCACTATCTGGCTCTGCAGGTCTCCACCGACTTCCAGGAAAACATTTACAGTGCTGAAGGCCCCACGACTGTCTATGAGCTTACATACCTCTTGCCCCAATCTGAGGGTGCCCCTTAATCCCCAGTTATTTCCTGGGCTGGGAAGAGAAATTTTGCCATGGAGGGCTGACATTACAAGGACCAAATCACTTGGAGTGATGGTCTTAACAGCAGCACCCTGAGAGCTGGTTGTCGTGTGCACACGGCTGTATTTGTGGGCCTGACTGGATTGGCTGCCAGGCCCCGCCTCTGCTCTGGCCAGGCCTTTTCCGCTTCTATTCTTTGTTAATCTTAAGATTTTGATTGAATAATTTCTTCTTATTCTTACAGAATGTAGGAAAGCACAAGTCCTGGCCATACTCTGCTGTCAGAGCTGGCCTGGGGACCTCTGGAAGAGACAGTGGCACTGTGGGGTGGGTGTTTGTGTGCAATAGGTAAAAAGATGCTTTGATGACCCAGTGACATAGTGGTCAGGGTCCTCCCATGCCAGGCTCAGAGGAGTTGATGCTCACCCATCTCGCCAGCCATAACTGCCATCCCCAAATCTTTTGGGGACACATTCTGGTACTCCAGTGTCCCAAGTCTGTTGCCACACCATAGGCATCACTTTGCACCATGGTTCCATGGAGGTGGTGAGAGGCACCAATCTTCAAGTCAGGACTAGTGCAAAGAGCATGCGGTTTGGGGTAGTTAGTATAAGAGAGGAGATGGAGCCCTGGAGCCTGGCGTGGGAGACCAGAGCCTGCTGAATAACCCCTGTCCCCCTGCAGTCCTCTTCCTTCCATCCATGCATGGAGGGCAGCTCAGAGGTGATCAGGAGGCGGCAGGAGGGTGTGCTCACTCTTCTCCTCCCCTCTCAGATTGGCTACTTTGGTCTGGTCTTTGTTCCTGCAGCAGGCTGTGGGGAAGGTGACCCTTGCTCTTAGGGTTAATCCCAGCCAGAGCCGAGGGTCAGAATTGAGGGTCACCTAACATTACGTCAGGAATGCTTGCCCTTGTTTCTAAAGATCCCAGTATTCTGTAAACATGTGTATATGCAACCCTCACAACTATCAGTGGGGGTAGCCCCGATGAAATCCTGTCTGCCCCGGTCTCAACTCTCAGAACACTCAGTAAAACTTACTAGAAATCTGTGGATGGTCACACTTGACCACAGGTCACTAGACTATAGGGAATAAAGTGATCTGTCTTACAGAGAGGTCATATAAAGTTCTTTTGGTTTAAGAAAGGCCTGCTTCAGCATGGAAATTGGAGGGGGAAACAGAGAAAGATTCCTGGAGTAGGAATCACGATGTGGGTTAAGTGATGGAGGAGAAATGTCATTCTGGGATAGGAAAAAATACAAGCACAGACATGGTTGGTGAGTAACCCTCAGCTAGCTGTTTGGAGTACCTCCCCAACTGGAACTTGAACAGTAGAAATAACATAGGGCCAGTTAGGCCTGGAAAGGAACTCTGGCTCTGTCCCTAGTAGTATGATCTGGGGCCAGTGCCTTACCCTATCTGAGCTTCAGTTTTCTCATTTGCAAAATGGGAATAATGCACCTACGTAGCAAAACCTCTGTGAGAATGAGAGGAGTTATATGTAAACAATCTTGGTGTGTAGAAAATGCTTCATAAAGCATAAGAAGATGCTTCTTTTTTTAAAAAATCACTATTTATGAGTTTTTCTGGAGTTGGGACTGTTAAAACTGGGGCCAGAGTAGGACCCATTATGTGGGGTCTTGGAGCTGAGAACCAAAGTTTTACAAAACTGATGTACAACTGATTAGAAACCGGCTACTTCCCATTCGTCGTGTAGGGAGAGAACTGAGCTTATGAGCCATCCCAGGCATCTGCCTCTGCTGCCTGTCCCAGTGGGTTTCAGAGTCTCCTGGAGTCATGCAGAAAGGGCTCAAATGTCACTGTATGCTCTCTTATTGATGACCACTTGGGGCTTAAGGATACTCATACTGGGGATATTTATCACTAGCCTTTTCTCAGCCTTATGCGATGAAGGGAAGCTGCTCCTGTCCTGAGAAGCAAGCAAATAGGAGGAAAGGGAGGAGAGAAAGAGCCAGCTCAGTGACCCCTGATGACACCAGACAATACCAGGTGGGGCGGAAAGGTACACGAGCAGCGTGACTTGGATCAGATCTGGAAGTCCTGGTCTTGAATTCTGCTGTTTTCCTGCTGCTCAGCACAGAACCAGCATAGGAAATGAGCTTTAGGAAATTTCCAGAATGCCCTGTTGTGATCTACTTGGGGCAACAGGATTGGGGATGATGGAGTATATTCTGGCCAATGAATAAAATGGATTTTTATGGAGGGTTGGGGTGCTAGTGATTGTGCCAGCCCTGGGGAGGGCCATGGTGACCTCAGCCAGGGGCAGGAGTCACCTCAGCAGTTTCCAAGGCCCCAGGCTGGGTGTGAGACTGTAAGGGGGGGCTGTTTGTCTTCTGCTGATAAGACTTTAGAGCACAGAGGAAGCAGATATGTACAGAACAAACGGAAATGAAAGACTCTACACAGTGAGTGCCAAAGTGAGGCACCAACTACGTCCCAAGGAAGGAGTCCCAGAAAGGCTGACTTCTGAAATGGCCTGGCAGGGGAAGCAAGGTGAGGATGGGGAGAGAATGTTCCCTGAAATGGGGAACAGCTTAAGTAAAGCGTGGAAGTCAGAATGTGCTCAGGGAGTAATAGCATCAATGCCACAGGGTCCAGGTATGATTTCTGGCACTGCCATTGCAGCTGTGTGTCCCTGGGCAAACTGCTTAGTCTCTCTGAGCCTCAGTTTGCCCATTGGGATAACAATCAGTGTTTGTTGGGTTGTTTGTGACAACAAAACAGGACATTTTGTGTAAAGTGCACAGGGCCCTGCCTGCCCTCCACAATAGCAGCTGTTGTTATCATTACAAACTTAGTGTAATGGGTGCATGAAGTATGTGCATACAGATGTATTAAGGAGGAGGATGCAAGTTTAGGTAGGTCTGACTGGATGGGCCATCAAATGCATTGCTAAAAAGGCTGCACTTCCTGAGAAGGTGCCAAAGGATTTTGACCCGCATGCTCAAATCAAAGTTTTAGAAAGATCACTGTGGTGACAATGAGGAAGATGGAAAAAGGAAGATAATCTGAAGAAAGAGAGAGGACCAGCAAGATTTTGCCACTGGCTCAGGCTAAAAAGTGCATCAGAAGAAAGAAGATGGATTTAGGAGCCCTTTGGAGGTGGAACTGCTAGCACCCATGGAGGATGAGGGAGAGGAAGGCATAAGGTTCTAGACCCTGTCTTGCAGGACCAGGTACAGGGTGGCTGGTCAAGGGGAGGAGCAGGTTGAAGTGAGAGGATGAGTTCTGCTGTAAATGTGTTGATGGAGGGGACTGCAGAATTGCTCTGTGAAAATGTCTCAGATGTAATTGGGTCCATGGGTCTGAAGCTGGGAAGAGGGTGTGAATAACTCACAGAAACTGAGCACTCACTATGGGTTGGGCAGTAGGAGATGTGTTTT
Source organism: Cephalopachus bancanus (assembly GCA_027257055.1). Taxonomy (NCBI): domain Eukaryota; kingdom Metazoa; phylum Chordata; class Mammalia; order Primates; family Tarsiidae; genus Cephalopachus; species Cephalopachus bancanus. Next base: position 251,159 of record JAPVLO010000326.1, read on the forward strand.
TAAGTGTCCTCTCTTTTGGTGTTGGTCTGAGAATTCATCTCCAAATCTGAAAAGTGATAGATGTTGATGTGAGTAAGAGGAACAAGGTGTCAGGAACAGCTGCCTTGGGTAGAACATCTAACTCTTGTCAAGCAAGAGGTCATCTGGTCCAATCTTCTTTCTTTGGACTGGGATTAGAAATATAAACAGAGAAGCCAGAAGAACAGACAGGGGCTGGAAGATGGACCTTCTCTCCGTTGTCTGTTTCTCCTAGACCTCTGCTGACAAGGTCTTGGAAACACTTTCAGTCTCAACATTGCCATTTGCAGTCACTGGTAACTTGATTCTGATACACAGGTGAGGAGAAGCTCACCAATACCATGAATGTTCCAGAAATTGCACTAGAATTTTATTTGGGCTTATACAGGAGAGCCTGACTGCTCTTCCCAGGGCTGGATAAAGGGGTGGAAGTCCAGGGGCACATTCCCCGACTCTCATGCCTCACCTGAGCTGAGCCAGCCTGGGCAGCTGGGGACTGTCCCAGCCTCACACTTCTCTCCCCAGGACACACAATCCACCAAGGTTGTCCTGGACAGCATGGATCTTTAATGAAGAGCAATTGGGCCAGCTGAGGCAGGGTGAGTCCAAAGTCACTATAAATCCTTTGCCTACTGATTATCAGCCTCGCAGCCCCAGCCAGAGCCTGTGCTGCACTCATTAGTGGCAGGGAGAGGGATTCTTCCATCGATCCAGCCAAGGCCTGGATGCCAAGAAGACACTGATAAGTGCTACTGGAAATACTGGCTCTTCAGTGCCTGTGAAGGAGCCCATCCATCCCTGCCTGAGGTCACCTGGAGGTCTAACAAGACAGGGACGGGCAGATTGGGTTTGTGGTGGGCGGACAGTAAAGATGGGAGACCCTTAGCATCCTGTGAGGCAAAGACTCTGGCTTTGTCTCAGGCCTGCTGCTGGTTGGTTGTGGGACCCAGGCTAAGTCCCTTCCTTTCTCGGAGTCTCAGGCTCTTGTGTGTTTGTATTTGGAATATGTACTACTGAACCATCACCTGGGGAAGGGTAGGAGCAGCAGAAGAGAAAGAAAGTGGTCCTAAAGGCGGAGCTGTAACTATGTTCTTAGCCCGAGAGGGAACTGCAGGCCTCAGCTGTGGCAGAGAGAGCATCCTGGATCCCCTTTTAGAGGGTGTCAGCGTGGGTACCACTGGGAAACGCTGGAGGCAGGGCCATGGACTGGCTGACCCCAAGATGCCCAGCAACCCTTGCTCCTTGTCTAAGGGCTACCATACTGACACATGAAACTTTGTCCTGGCCCCTGGGCACCGGGGCCCAGAGGGTACCAGTTTGGTGCTATCTCTGCTACCTCTTAGCTGTGTGCCCTTGGGCTTGACATTTTTCTTCTCAGAGGCTCAAATTCCTCATCTATAAAATGCAAAGTTTAGCCTCCTTCCCTCCAACCCTAATGTACTGTGTTCTAATTTATCCAAAATCCTAAGGCTGAAAAATAAAACCGAGGTTCAAGAAAGTAAAAGCAAATCTCTCAAGGACACTTGGTCTGTTTGGGAAAGATCCATGTCCTACACATAATAAAAAACAACAAAACAAAACAAAACAAAAAACAAAAAAATCATTTTATGCTGCTGTAGGCCTTGTCAGTCAGAAATGGTTCTAAAACTTCCATGTGCATGAAAATCACCTGGGGAACTAGATAAAAATATATTTTCCTGGGCTCCAACTTAAAGATTCTGGGATTGTGGGTCCAAGCTGGGCCAAGGAATGTGCAATGTTAGCATCTTCCTGGGTAATCCTGTTGCAGGCAGTTTCTGGGCCACCCCTGAGAGGCACTGGTGTACGCACACATCACGGGATTGGGGCCTGGGTTCTTTCTAGTTTTGATCTGTCATTGGGTGGTCCTGATCAAGCTGCTATCTCTCTCTGGGTGTGTCTCAGTTTTCCCAACTGCACAGTGAGGACACTGAACGAGGTCAGTAGTTTTCATAGCTTTTTAAAGTTCATGCCACCCTCTTGTCAATGAAATCTCCCAGGGAATCCCAATGCATAAAAATGTGTGGAGGAGAGCTGAGATAGGGCTACAGGGACTTAGTCTTGCCCTTGGTCCTCCTGCAGAGGGCCTCAAGGATGCTCTGTACAATGATCAAGGATCTTGTGCAGTTTTGATGGTTGCCAGATGTCCCGTGAAGGGCAACGTGGCTATGTGCCGCTGACAGGTACAAAAGGACCTGCATGCACTGTGTGGCTCAGGCAGACTGGCCTTAGCACGAGGCACTTTTTTCTCAGTCACTAACCCTGCATTGAGAATCACAGCTTAAAGCCTGCGCTCACAGAACACTGCTCTCATGGCTGCTGGAGTTGTTTCTAACTGGAAGTAGATGATCTTGGTGCAACATCCTGGGTTTCTCCCCTCTTGGAGACCAAATGCAATCAACTCTTAATTATCTTTGTTAATGGAGAGGAGCAAGGATGTGAATAATCCAAAATGATGGACAATCCAAAATAATGAAAAATCCTAAGTACCATTTACTTTTGACTTTGGAATGCATTTTGGTATTCATGGTTGAAAATGGATGTGTTTTTTGTCCTGGGAATTTTAAATGCTTAAGAAAAAACAACCGTGATGAAGCTCCCTCCCTCCCTCCCTCCCATTCAGGTGGGTGGACAGCATCACATCTGGGCCTAGCCCAGAGCTAGAGTCAAACCATACCCCCACTCTCCCTAGGGGTCTTTATGGCTCACACCTTCCCTAGGAGGGGATGGTGATATTAACTGATTTTGCCTTTAAAGGACTTGCATTCCCTTTGGGCTTCATGCAAATAAGAGCAAAATAAGAAGCTGTGAGATGCTAACAGAGGACTTCATTAAGCAAACTTGGTGATAGCATTTGCCAGGAATGGGGACAATGTGCCAACAGATAATTGAGAGCTGACTATATATGTGTCCTAATTAAAAAAGTGATTCTTCTTCTCAGTGCCCTGGGATTGTGGGCTCAGTCTTCTGGTAGTTTTGGGATATTAACCACAACTAACTCTTATACAAAGCACTTCACATATGTTATCTTCCTTAATCCACCCTCACAACACCCTGTGGAGAAGGTTCTATCATCAGCCCCCATGGAGATACTCGAATGTACCTTCCCGATTCACTCGTCCTCTTCTGTTGCCACCAGACAGGGACCCACCGCCACCCCCCACAAGGGCTTGGATTATTTGCATCAATGCCAAGAATGCAGCAACAAACAAAACAAAACAAAACAAAACTAACTTGTAATTACTGTCCCGGTCTTTCTGATTGTTTGAAGCGGAAATGCATGTAAAGGAGAGATTTTGTGCTGGGCGCACCTTGAGAGTGTGCAGGCTGCTGAGAGTGCCCAGCAACAGGAGGAGGGACTTTCTTTCTTTCCAGAAGGTTCAGGCATGTTCACTGAGCCCAGGCATCTCAGAAGATGAGTTGGTGATGGGGCAGAGGGCGGCGTGGAACTGGCAGGGACAGACTTCCTTAGAAGCAAAAGAAGCCCCAGCTTCGGGCTAGCCATTTTTATGTCAACAATCCTGAGAGATAGAGAACCATTTTGTGGATTAAGAAACAGAAGCTCAGAGAGGATAAAAAAACTCATCCAAGGTCACAGTGTGTGGTAGACCTAAGATAGGAACCATTTGACTTTAGTTCTGGTCTTTGTTTACACAACAGTACTGGGTCAGCCAAGTGTGTTTGATCTGTGTGGTTTCCTTCTCAGAAGGCAGAGACTGACTGCTGTGCCCCCTCACTGCCCCAGCTGTGCTCCAAAAACGGACATGAAGCTGTTGGAGTATCTGCTTCATGGCTGTCAGGCACAGCCCCTGCCTTCCCTGTAGACCAGAGAAAACTCCTCTGGCATCCTTGGGGCTAAGATCAGCTCTATGAACAATACTTTAAAGCAAAAGTTGTCTGTACCCAGGCAGAGGTACAGCCATTTTTATCCCTACCCCACTGCATCCCCATTCAGAAGCCCTTTGCAGAGGCCGATCCCCTATAACAGTATTCTCAGCTTCGTCCTGGTCTTGGTGAATAATGGCTTCCATTCCCTGCCCTGCTGGAGTCTTGGGCCTTTGCAGCAACCACTGTGGTGCTGAGCCACTTATTTGTTGTGAGATGACCCAAGGAGGGTCAGCTGGTGCCTGGCTAGGCCTTTCTGCTGGGGCGTGAGATCAGAGGGCAGCGAATGGGAGCTATCTTGGGGGATGTGGCCCCATTCTTGCCTGCTCCCTAGGACAGCTCTATTATCTAGCCTGGAGCACCCCCGGAGATGGCAACAGCTCCTCTAATAGGAGAGTTACTCATGGCTTCACTGGAGAGAACAGAGCAGCTTTCAAACCTCCTCCCCTAAATGCAGCAATATTTGGTAACACTTGGTGTCTTGGGGAGAGAATTCATGTCTGTAATTAGTTACTGTATATCACCGTTAGTACTCTCTCAGAATTTACTGGGCAAATACCATTTAACTGCACAATAACTACAGGTCCTTGCTGCTTATTGGGTAATTTACTAAGGCTGGGAGAACGGGGCAGGAGGGACTCTGAATAGGAGGTATTGTAACCCCTTGAATCAAACTTTATGAGTTTGGGTTTGGCAGGGAGATAGTTGCTTGCAGCCAGCGCCCCATGCTTTGTTTTGCAGAGTTGGCTGGCAGACTGCTTCCTTCCCTTGATTTACTGCAGGAGGAGAAGTCTGGGACTAGGGTTTGGGACTACTAGGGGCCACCTGGGGCTATGGAAGGGCCTTTTGATTGAGAAGGTCTTTGGTTGAGAGTCTGCAGCAGAAACCCAGTCTTGGTGTCCTGGGGGCTCCATCTAGCCCTGCCGTTCACTCCCTTCACAGGACTTCTTTTTGTATCTGGGCCAGTGGGTGGGAAGTGTAGGGAACTGCCCTTGGCTGGCAGCATCAAGATAATCGCCTAAGCCCCTTCTTCTCTTGCAAGTATGGTGTTGCTTGGGAAGCGGCCATTCCTGGACACTTGGCCAACATTCCCAGCCTTAATCTGCTTGAGCAAAATCTGTCTTTGTTTGGCCAAGCACTGTCTAAACTCCTCTAACCTATTTAGGCCACGGAGAGGGGAAGAGACACAATAATGAAAAACTCAACCTGCAACATTGCCTTACGCAATCTAATAAATTACTCGGTACCCGGCTGCCAGCTCAAACTAAGCCCAATATTGCCTGCAGTAATTATTTGGATCAAATGCAGTTTATCTGCTTCATATTTGTGCTTCTGTGCTCGGTGGTAACTTATAAATGTCATTGTGGTGTTTATTTGTTATAATGAAACTTAATGGCATTGGAAGCCAGGAGCAGAGCTGGTGGGGCGGCAGGTTTAAAACAATCTCTTCATCTCAGGAGAAGGAATGAGCCAAGATAACATGAAACTGCCCCACAGGGAAGGGATTTGCAGAGACGGTTGTGTCCTCATGCTGTGTGGTGGACAGGAGAGAGCCAGGAGCTCCAAGCTGGCACTAAGGGGAGCTGTCTTTGAATCCAGAGTGGAGTAAAGAGATTTGACTGTGTTGCACCCGGCACTGCCCCAGTTGTCCTTGCCTTTTAAGAGCTTTCCAGGGGAGGGAGGTGGTCAGTCTTCACATCACCTGACAACAGGGGCTGGCTGGATAAGAGATGAGTAGCTTGGAAATTAGAACCCCAGGATGACTTTGTTGTGGGGAACAGGCTGGTTCAGAGGAGACTGGAAGAGCATGGGGAATGGAAAACCCAGGGAAGAGGTATCTTCCAGGGACCAAAGAGAGGATGATGGACTTTCTTTTCTGGATCAGGAGGGGGCACTGGTGGTAGGAAGCACCAGCATGAACAGAACAGGGAAGGGGACCCCAATGGCTCTGCAAAAGTACCGAGGACAAGGATGGACCATTTAAAACATAGAACTCAGGGTTCTGGCTTCACACAGTCCTGGCTCTGCTGTTTACTAGCTGTGTGGCTTTGGGCAAGCTATTTCTCTTTCCTAAGTTTCACTTCCTTATGTGAAAAGTGGGAGTAATAATAAATACCTCTCAGGATTGTGGTGATGATTAAATGTGTATAAAGTGATGACTATGGTGTCTGGCACCCAGTAAATGATAAATAAGTAGTTGTGGCAGTGACTGGCACATAGTAGATGCTCAATAAATGTTGAACGAGTACACAAATAATAACACTTCCCACTTGTGTGCATTCCAGGACCCTCTTCCAAACAGCTGAGCTTGGGTTTAGACCGTACAACTGTCCAGGGTTGATCTTCTTATCCTCTTTCTACAGGGTGGAAACGGAGGTACAGTGTGGTTATGGTCACTTGCCCAAGGCTACCCAGCTGGTAGATGGAGTGGGCATCAGTTCTTCCCCTTCCAGGGCAAGGTTCCTGCCACCACTCCACAATGGACAGCTCCCTGTCTGTGTTGGGAGGTTGAGTTTGTCTCCACTGACTAGCTGCCCTTGCTCCTTGGAGACCAGGCACAGAGCCTATGCTGACCTCCTCAGCATGACCTAGAGGCAGAGGCAAGCAGGACTCTTCCTGTCCATTCTATCTTAATACTACATTTAGCGTTCACTCATAAAATATTCATTTTCTCCCCTCAGTGACATGCTCGTATAGGCTCCTAACATCATAAATATGGATGAAGAGTATTAGTCATTGTTATTTCTCCCACCAACCTATCCCTGCCCCAGCACATCTCCTGTTTTGGTTGAGCACAACTGGGACTTAACTGGGAGTATTAACCTGGACAACAATAATAACGCTTTGTATCTTATGGTACTTTATACATCTTCAAAGCACCTGCACAATCATAGTACATAATTTACTCTTACAACACATGCATGAAGGAAAGAGGGTTAACACTATGAATATACCCATTTTGAAGATGGAAATCATAGGTCAAGAGAGACCAAAGTCAAGGTCCCATATCTAGTTAGGAACAGAACTAAGTTTTTAAAAACCTTTATCATTTATGTACTGATTGATTCACTGATTTTTGTTTTGACTCCCAATGAATGTTTCCTGGGAAATTGAGTGTTTGTTTCATGCAAATAAATAATAGCACCATCTTATTTATACAGTACGTCACAGCATATAAAGAGTGTTCATTCGTGTTTCTTTACTGGTTCCTGTAACACAGGCATGATTTATTCTTACTTGACCAAGTTCACACAACTAGTTAGAGTATGAACTGGGCCTTAAGCCATTATTTCCCAAAGTGGATTCCAAGGAACCCTAGTCCTGACACCTGCTACTGAAAATGTTTTGTGGCCAAATGGGTTTGGAAAACTTCGAACCGAAGCCCTCTTTTGGTGGTTTACCATGCCCTTTGACATATTCAAGTCTCTGAGAAGTTCTGTAGGAGAGAAACTCATTTAACAAGGCCTCACTTGGACTTTCCCCACCTTGTCTAACCATGGAGGCTGTATTTCATGGAAAATCTATTCATGTGCTACAGATATGCTGCTCCAGGGAAGTATATTCCCTGTGTTTTTGGAGGCAGTGGGACTTAGGGCAGGGTGAGGAGAGGATTGTGCAGGGGTGAAGATAGGGTAGAAGGCACTCTTCTAGGGACTATCAGAGCTGAAACACCCCTCTCCAGGCTGCCGCTTCCTCTCTTTCCTCCTAATCAGTGAAGTCCGGATAATTCACTCAATATTAGGCACAGTCAGCCCAGCCTACATCTGGGGCAGGATCAAAGGGGCCATCAACTGGCTGAGCAGAGGTCTGTGAGCAGTGCATGGTGGGAGATACTGGGAATGGCAGTCTTTGGCTATGGGGATAAATCAATAGGGATGCACATAGGTACTCAGTCATATCTGGGGTGATGGAAAAGTCTTCCTGCCCTAATTGCCTGAACACACAAGGCTCCCCAAAGCAGACCAAGGTTTGACTCTCAGCTTTGCCACATAATAGCTGTGTGCCTTTAGGTAGATGACTTAATCTCTCTGAACCTCAGTTTCTTCATCACCAAAATGGGGATAACACTGCCTACCTATAATATGGTGAGGATGACATGACATAAGTGTGTGAAAGTGCCTTTGTCACCCCTCATGGAGGTGGGTTAGGTACGTCTCTCTTCTCCTGCTTTTTGAAGACTCCAGTCAAAACAAATGGCTTTCCCCACCTCTGTGTGCTATGAGCATATCATCTGCACATCTCTTTAGCTCTCTGATTACTTTGCCCTCCGCCATTTTATTACATGCCTATCTCCCCACTGGAGTAGAAACTCTCTGTGGCTGTTGCTGACTGTGTCAGTGCCCACTCGTATCCACAGGCCTGACCACTTCAGAGTCTATGGCCAACATTCCATCGCCAGCGTCTGCACCTTTCTCCAGAGGGCTTTCTCTTAGACTGCAAAGGCCACTGTGCCCTCACACAGAACAGGCCAGAAGTGCCAGGGTCAACACTCTCATCAAGTAGCCCTCCACCCATTCCCCCAGGAGCTGGTGTATAAATACCCCACTCTTTGGCTGGCCTGACTTTGAAGCAGTGTTTGAAGCCCTTCTGAGTTTCTCATTGGGACTGGGCCACAGCCATTCTCAGTGGCTTGCTGACGCTTCCCCTTCCCCTAGTCATACCTGACTCTTCTCTAGGCACCTCTGCATCTCCCAGATGAGCTATCACATGTGAGTCCTTGCTCAGAGTTTGCTTCCAGGGCAATCTGAGCTAAGGCAAGGGCATATGTTATTCATCTCCACGTCATCCCCCACAGCACCAGGTGTATAGTAGGTGCCTGATAGATCTCTGATTCAAACAGAAATAAGTTGTAGGAGCAGACACAAGAGTAACTACCAATCAGTGCAATTACGTCAGCAGGCTGGCCACAGGGGTGGGCCAGAGGAGCGTGTGTCGGATGCCTACTCACTTCCACATCTGGAAACCTCCAAAGCTACACTCTCATGTCTGTACCTGCTTCACCTGATTTCTGGTCAGACTTTGATGGGTGCAGAGCAGCTGTGGACCAGCGTCCTTCCTCAATGAGTGGAGAGCAGCTTGGGGTAGTGTTTTGAGGCTCTTTCATGAATAATGGCTGAGAAGTGCAGCTCCTTAGCACTAAGAATAGTGGTTATTCCCAGTACATTTGACTCAGAGGTGGGGACTATTACATGGCTCTATTTATCCCACACTCGGTGCACAGTTACTGAAACTGTCACCGTGTCCTATATTCCATAGACCATTATGTGTATTTCAAACCATTATATAAATGGACTTGATTTGGCACTTCTGAATGTCATTAAACTCCTCCCATACCAGTAACAACATGGTTTCCATAGAAACAAATACATTTCAGAAGGGAAGGCTCAGGGAAGAAAGCAGATGGAGTCAGGGGAAATGCAGCCCCCAGTTCCTACTTCCAGAGCGCTGGGTCCCACACAGTGACACGAGCGCTCGGTGGAGGTGGTGTGTGCTCCTTCAGATTTTTATTGACTCTCCTTTGATAAAAGCCCTGGGTAATTCATCTCAGCCCGAACCTGATCATTCCTACGCACAGCCCTAAAAACTTTATGGCATTGCAAGCCATTAAGCACCCTCGTTTATTCTGATTCCTCTGGGCCTTTCTTCAGACCCTGGGGAGGGGTTGGAGGGAGGATCTCAGCGCTCAATAAATTCAGTGATGAGATCATTGAGACTGGCTGAGGAGAAGCAGAGAGAAGAAAGGAAACCTCCTCAGGATGCAGTTAGTATGCGGGAGACCCCAGTTTCTTGCCAGTGGCTGCTACTCAAGTCACTGGGTCCCTTATCATCAGCACAGCTAGAATGGCAAGGTTGCAGACTCTTGGGGTAGAAGGGACATTGTGTTTAGAACTCCTGGATGAGAGCCTGGCTGAGGAGCCTGTCCATGGCTTTGGCAGGTAGTGAGTTTCCTGCCTTTGGAGGGATTCAAGCATAGGTTGCAATGTCCTCTTACAATAAAAACAGCTTACAGGGCTCAGGCAACTATCACTTTCTCCAGGAAGTTATCCTGGAGGCTCTTCTCCTGGTCTACAGTTTGGCTGGATTCTCCTTCTCTGTTCCCATAGCTCCTTAAACATAACCGGTGACTGCGACACTGTATTGTAATTGCTGACATGTTTGTCTCTCCCTGGGATTGTGGTGTTCTGGAGTCAGAGACTGTGTCTTTACATGCACATCACAGACACAGTGTAGACACTGGCTACATGGTTGGTGAATAAATGAGTACAAAACATCACAGTCTTTACAAAGTCTTTCCATGTATTGGTACCTGGCAGGGATACTGAACCATCACAGGAAGGTATGAGCCAGATGACCTCTGGTCCCTTCTGACCTTGATAATCTGTAATGCTATTATTCTAAGCCTGCCCTGACTATACCAGGGGTTTGAGTCTAGATTTCTTCTTCTCTCAAGCCATAGAGCTTAAACATAAAAAATACCAGTTACAATGCTAAAAAGAAAAACTAAAACCAAAACAAATGCAAAAAACTGGCTATGAAATATATTCAGTCTCCCCAGGTGGAGGGTAATGTTTCTGGGGGCCAAGGCTATAACCTGGGCCTGTGTTACTCTGGATAAGTCATATCCTTTTCTGAGTCTCAGTTACCTCTTTTCCAGGTGATTAAGTGTTTCTTCTAAGAGTCTATGACTGTCAAATCACCCGGTCCCAGCATCTTGGGGCCACTGACCAGGGGCAGAGAAGTTCACTGTCTTCACTCTGCTGTCAGCATCCACTCTGTGCAAACACTGTGCTGGGCTACTGGGACATCATGGAGATCAAACAGAGCTTACTGACTGGCAAGGGAGACAGGTATTCGTTAGGTAATTGCTATACGAATGTGTATGTACAAACTGAGCTAAGTGCTCTGAAGGGGAAGGGGTGTGGTCCTACAAGAGCATATAACATGGTAGCAGGACCTAGACTGTGGAGGGGTAGGTCAGAGGAGGCTTGGCTGGAGAAGAGACTAGAGCTGTGATTTGAAGAATGAGCAGTAATTACCATATGATGGATTTGGAGATGGGGGTGATTGTGGCAAGCACCCTGAGAGAAGGGACCAGGGTAGACCAAGGCCCTATGGAAGATGCCCTTGTTTGAGAAGCAGCAGGAAGGCCCATGCAACTGGAGTGCAGGGTGATAAGTAGGTAAGATGAGGCCAAGGAGACAGGTAGAAACCAGATCACATGGAGCTTTATAAAATATGCTGAGGCTTCGGGTATTTTTCCTAAGAGCAATGGAAAGCCATTGGAATATTTTCAAGAGAAACATGACATAATCAGATGTGCATTCTGGAGCACGGCTCGGTTGAAGTGTGGAAAAGGAACTGGGCGGGGTGATTGGGCATGTTGGACACAAGGAGCCAATCAGGAGAGCCCTGCTGCAGTTCAGGTGGCAGAGGGTAGAGTCACGAACCAAGGCAGTGGCTTAAGATGGGAAGAGGAGGTACTCAGGAGGTAAAAGTCCTAGGACCTGGTGAGGACTGGATATGGGTGTGAGGGAAAGGGTAGTTTAAAAAGGAACTTGGCAGAGTCTGCAGCCTATGGGCTCCCCCAGCCTAAGATAAGCAGGACTCCTGGTAGGAAAGGTGACCAGAAAAATGGGCCTGGGAAAAAACTCTGGAATCCTCCATCAGCTGGTGGCTGGAGAGTGGAAATGGTGGGTCTCTTGCTCCAAGATGCTGAGTGAATTAAATAACAATCATAAAGTGCCCTGGAAATTGGAGTCACGCCATAAATAATAAACAGGGACGTTATACAAATATTGGGCTTTGCAGCCCCAGTGGAAGGAAACACATCAGTGAGAAAAATGAAATAAGAAAAAATGCACTCAAAAGCCCCAACTAACAAAATGATGGTATTAGCCAGCATCCTGGGGGCTCAGCAGGCAGCAGAGGAAAGGAATGATGTGGACCCTTAGCCCGAGACAGGCCATGTGGCTGCAATAGTCAGTGAGAGGAGCTGCCTACATTGGGGGGACCCATTCTTCCCTGGGTCAGGTCCTCTGGCCAAGGGCTCCTGACCACCCTGATTCTGCTTTACCTGTGTCTTGACAAAAGCACAGCGCGTCCCATAGGCTGGCTCAACTGCCTTCCCGCTACCCAGCATATAGCTGACACAACCTGAATTCACTCCTGAGGACAGGAGGGAGGAAGGAACACAAACCTGCCTTCAGAGGTTGCTAAACAAAGCCAGCCAGTTGTCTTCCCAGGATTACTTTCTTTGGTGACCAAGGCACTTAAATTATGGGATGAGACTGGGCATGGTGGCTTGCGTTTATAATCCCAGCACTTTGGAGGCTGAGGCAGGTGGATTTCTTGAGTCCAGGAACTTGAGATCAGCCTGGGCAACATAATGAGACCTTAGCTCTACAGAAAGATTAGCCAGACGTGGGGTGCACACCTGTAGTCCCAGCTACTCGGGAGGCTGAGGTGGAAGGATCACCTGAGTACAGGAGGTCAAGGCTGTTGTGAATCATGACTGTCATGATCATGCACCACACTCCAGTCTGAGCAACAGAGTGAGACCCTGACTCAATTTTTTAAAAAATGGGATGAGTGATAAGACTGGGTGTTGAGAACCAAGGGAGATTTTCGAATCATCACATTTTAGAGCCTTATAGGTGATTGTATGCAACATTATTTCAACCATCTCATACATGAGAAGATTGAAATTCAGCTGTTCAGGGACTTGCCAAGTCCACATGGCTGGCTCCTTCCACTACACATCCCAACTGAGGGTACACCTCTTATTTATTAGGTCTTTTAGGGAAGAGGCAGGGAGCAGAAGTTGTAGATTCATTTTTTTTGAGTTGAGGTCTCACTCTGTCGTCCAGACTTGAGTGCAATGGCACGATCAGGGCTCACCACAGCCTTGACCTCCTGGACTCTGGCGATTCTTCCACCTCAGCCTCCTGAGTAGCTTGGACTCAGGTGTATAACACCATGCTTGGTTAATTTTTTGATTTTTTGTAGAGACAAGGTGTTGCTATGTCTTGAACTCCTGGGCTAGTCTTGAATTCCTGGGTTCAAGCAATCCTCTCACGTCAGTCTCCCAAAGTGCTGGGATTATAGGCATGAGTCACTGTGCCCAGCTGTAGACTGATTTTTATGAATTAAGGGACGGGGTGCAGAAAGAAAGAAGAAGCTCCTGCGCCATCACCAACAACTTCAAAGCTGTTGATGATACCAGATTCCCATCTCCCTAGGGCTCTACGTGCTCCAGAAGGCTGAGAGCTAAGGATGGGCACCATGAGGGAGAAGCATTTTCATACAGAGCCTGGACTGGGATGACAGTGCCGCCCGGGAGCTGTGGGCCAGGCAAGAGCCTGTGGGTGGGTGGGGGAGGGGTCAGCCATCCATGGAGCCAGCTTCTCCTTTCCTGGGTGCTCCAGCCCCTCCCAGGGAGGCCCAGAGGGCTCCAGTGAGCAGAAGCTGCCTTTGCTAATCTCTCACGAGTGTTTCGTCCTGGGAAGATGAAAGGGACAGTGCCTGGAGGCATTTTTGCTCTCTCTTGGCTAAACTGAGAGAAGCAGCCAGTCACTGTGATGCTGAAGGTCCAGGAAAACCGCTGCCTGTCCCGAAAGGCAGCCTGAGAGACAGCCTCATCCCATGTGAGAGAGAAGTGTCCTCCTGTGTAGGTCCACCTGAGCCTGCAGGGACTGGCCTCCCTTCCCCTCCTTTAAACATCCTCTTTCTCATATCCCCTTCTCAAGAATCTTATGTCCGTCAGAATTTTCTGGTTCCTCAGGAATTGTCTTCTCTGGCCCGTGTCCCTCATTCCAGGTCCTCCCTGATTTTCTCCCCATCAACTCGAGTCTCCCCAGTGTTCTTCTCTCTCTTCTTCCTGCCCTCCCCCACCGTCTTTCCAGCCACTCTGAAAAATCAAACCAGGCTAGTGTTAGGGGCTTCTCCTTTGTTCATGGCCTCAGCCTTTTCTTCCAGTCACTACTCACGGACCCCAGGCAAGTTGCTCTGTGCACTTGGGTCATGCTGAACTAGTGGGGTGCACTGTTGTCTCTAGGGTTGGTTGTTTACAGTTCTAGTAAAGAGGAATCCTGAGCGTTCTGAGGCCTGGCAAAGCCCCTCCTTTGATACCTTGTGACAGTTTTCTATTCTGCTCTGGGGAAGCAGTGTGAATTGAGAAGGTGAGTGGTCCTGGGATCTCCAGGAGAGAGGGGTCTCAGGAAAGAGCTGGCAATGGGAGGTAGATAGATAGATAGAGAGAGAGGGGGGGGGAGAGAGAGAGAGAGAGAGAGAGAGTGTGTGTGTGTGTGTGTGTGTGTGTGTGTGGGTGTGTGGGTGTGCGTGTGTGGGTGTGCGCACGCATGTGCCTGTGTGTATACGTGTGTATTGGGGATGTGGCTGAGGAAACAGTGAGAACAGACCTGATGGGAAATAGCTGCTTAAAGACTTAGAGCATGGCCCAGCAGTAGATGGGCTGAAGAAGGAGAGCCAGTGGAGGAAGAAGGGAGGCCACCCTTGGGGAAGAGCTCCTCTCCCAGCCCTCTGGCCCTGCTGACCTGCAAGGGCCCTACCTCCCAAGAAGGGCGATAGTCCTCAGGAAAGCCTGAGAGTCAGCACCAAGGCAAGACTCAGGTAGTTCTTGAAGATGTGGAGAATCCTTTTGTGGAAGGCTCCATCAGTCAGCTCTGCCTGAGCAGCTCTTTCTTGAGATCCACCTGACACCTGTGGGTGACTTTATATATTCCTCTATCACCACTCACGGCAATAATTAACTACCCAAACAAAAATTAAGCCACAATGTCTCACTATTATGAGACATTGGAATAAGACATAGGGATAGAGAGGAAGATGGAATAGTCTTTGCCCTCTTTTAGCTACTTCTCTAGGTGGGACTGAAGGGGCACAAGGAAAAAGTCTAACAAATAATCACACATTATGACAAGTGCCACAAAATGAACAGACTGGCTGCCATTATGGAGCAGGTGGTGGGGGAAAAGGATATATAATTTAGGTAAGGAGGTGGGGTTGGATCTCTCTGTGGAGGTGATACTTACACTGAGATGTGATTGTGTATTTTTATTGTGAGTTCCTTGAGGGCAAGGACTATGTCTTTTTTGCTTATATAGCTCCAGAGCTTAGAACAATGCCTGGCACTTATTCAAAATGTGTATTATTTTTATGAAATTCAATGAATGTTTGATGAATAAATAAATGATCTCATTCCAGCAGTTCCCATTTAAAGCACCATGTACTTAATCATATTAAGACAATTATCTCAAACAAATCTGATATTTTCTGCCTACTCTGTCTTTATTCCCTCCTTTCTTGCCTTCCCTTCATTGATTTTTGCTTATATCTCCATTTGATTCCTCAGATGTGTGGAGTCCAAACAGGAAAGAACACACACACACACACACACACACACACACACACGCATACACACACACACTCCACGTATTACCAACCACCTCAATTCCTGCAAATCCTGCAGATTCTATCCGAGAAGCTATTAAGCACTCCCAAATAGAGCAAACCTCTCATTGACTATCACATGCCTCCTTAAACGATCTTTGAATAGCGTTTTCTTTTTATTGCTTTGTGTAGTTTAACGGCACCAATTGCGATTACTCTAACTTATGATAAACCCCAGATCTATAAAGCTCCCGTTCATTCATTATTTTCCTCTTGCTTCTTCTCGAGCTGTTATTTTTTGGAATGTGGTGAGGAGGAGGGAGTGGAGGGAGAAGAAAATAAAAGAACACAAAATTAACAGAGAAACAAATGAAATAGGGAAACACTTCTCCCTGGGTGATGGGCACCCTATTAGACACTGTTAAACAGAACAAATATGCTTTAATACAGCACAAGTAGGCCTTTTATATTTATTCTAAATTAGAAATATAATGATTACCACCTTATCTTTAATGGGAGAAGCAGCTAATTGTTCTAATATCTCACTAATTCTAGGAACTGGAATAAAATAATTATTTTTTCCTATTTTACCAATTGTTCAATTTATACCAAGGTGTGTTGCATGGCATGGACAGAATTTCTGTCTCTTGATCTATGTCATGGCTGCTATTCCAGCTCAATTATTAATATGTGGGAGTTATAATTATTTTAAGTACTGGTACAAGATAATTATAAACCATAAAACAGCTCCCCACACTTGCTGATGCCTTTTCTTTTCTTTCTTTTTTTTCTTTTGAGTTGGAGTCTCACTCTGTCGCCTAGACTGGAGTGCAGTGGCTGTTCCCGGCCACAGCAGCCTCGACCTGCTGGGATCCGGTGATCCTTCCACCTCAGCCTTCCAAGTAGCTGGAACTTCAGGTGCGCGCTGCCACGCCCGGCTAATATTTTTGATTTTTATTGTAGAGATGAGGTCTCGCTAAGTTGCCCAGGCGGGTCTCGAACCCACGGGATCAGGCAATCCACTCACCTCGGCCTCCCAAAGTGCTGGGATTATAGGCTGAGCCACTGAGCCTGGCCCGGATGCCTTTTCTTATCTGTAGACATGTTGGAATCTGGGTGTGTAAGCTTTAGAGAGAGAAAAATGTATAACTTGGGGGTAGTAAGTCTGTTCCTCCTCCAGAGCCCTTCTTCTCCTTCATTTCTACCTCCCGTCCCTCTGGAGCCAAAGCTGACCGCCTGTGCATCTCTTCCCTGCCCCATTGTCTTGCCTTCCTCCTATCCTGTTTCTGCTTTGTTAGTTGAGATTTCTAACTCATCATACGGGTTGGCTCAGGTTAGCAACCCCCAGCTCCCATTTCCTCAATCACCTAGAAACTGGGGTCAGATACCTGGAGCTTGGGGTTTCGAATGCAGCCCAAGTCCTGACTTTGGCTCCCCCAGTCCCCGTGAACCTTGTTTCAGCTTCTCTAATGAGCAGCGCCGGCAAGAGAACATGTCTATTCAGCACCACGGACAGAGGCACACTGTCAGTTCCCACAAATTAGAAGTTACTGCCTAGCAGTCTTGTCAAGACCGCGCAGTATTGGAGAGGGAGGGACACTGACTAGCAGGACACAGAAAATGCAGCCCCCAACCCTGGTTGTAATCAGCCATCAGGATCCTACAAACGGAAAGAGGCTTCTTGATGCTGCTGTCTTCTTACGCTGACAGGTGGTGAATGGGGGGGTGATCACTTCCTGTACCTTATTATGTTGGCCTAACTCTTGTCAGGTTGTCACCATGATGGACACTGGTGACAGACCCATAGCTGGCAAGGTCTCAGGTCTGGGGAGCACATGGGGTGTGGGTGCTGTGCACCAGGTTGGCAGGAGAGCCAGCTGAGGAGCATGGGAAAAGGACACTGAGACTATGCTATGGTTTAACTCTGGGAAAGGAGATGGTGGAGGGAAGCCACGTCCTTCTTTCTGGAATGGGAATGAGGCCTCAGGGGTCCTGGGTTTAGGAGGGAACAGGCCCAGCTCATGGCAAGCTTGGCTGGTGGAAAGCCAAGGCTTCATTTGTCTGACTTTAATGAATAAATGGCATCCCCAGCCATTGTTTATCTACTTTTGAATCCTGACAAACAGTCTGTGGCATCTGATGGAGAGGGTTATTAGCTGCACAGAGACAGATGGCTAGGGATGGAGAGGATTGGTTCTTTATTACAGCAGACCCATAAGTGACAGCACTCCTCTCACATCCCAGCCTCCACGCCAATGTCAATACCTTCCCCAAGCCTTCAGTTACCCAACCAAGCCTCAGAGGGAAGACCCAGCACAAGAGGAAGGCAGAATGGCCCATGAGTAAGAGGGAAAAGTCGGGCCAGTGGAGTCAGAAAAGAGCAGATTTCCAAGTACAAGTTCTTTAAGAAGCTTTATTTAGTGTTCTGCTAAGTATCCTGTAAAGTCCTGTTTATTCAATAGGCATTTAAGAAATGTGAATGATTGAGGATAAAGGTAAAGAGGTATGGATTAGAAAATATAATAGGAGCATACTGAGTTGGGTTAGGTGGGTAGGTGGGGAGCACATGGTAGGCAAGAAATGAAGAAAGGTAGGTAGGGAGCACATGAGAGGAAGAGCAGTAGGGAACACAAAGGGAAGATAGCATAAGAAAATGCTCATGAATCAGCAGCTTGTGTTGAGGGCATTGGCTATTCTTTCCCACATTACTGTGCAAATGGCTTCATGGAAATAAAACGGATCTGCCCAGGGTTCTTTCGAGACATCCTAGGTTCTTTTTCCTGGCTCCTCTATACCACAGTTGTAAGGCATAGTTTTCTCCCTCCAAGACTACCACTGAGACCATGGGGAGGTTCTCACTGACCTTCATTCATTCTCCGAAACTTGTCCTTGGCCATGTAGCCCAGCACCAGACAGCATCCTCTCTTCTGGAGGCCCAGTTCTGGAAGAGAAGTGCAGGTGGGTGAGTTGGGAATGGGAACAGGTCAGGAGTTAGGGGAGGCCTCTCTGTGGGGGGCTGTGGGGGCTTGCTGCTCTTATAAGCAGGGCTGCTTCTTTGTTTAAACAACATTTCTATAAAACTTACTATGTTCCAGGCATACTTTTAAACCAGTAATTCCTCATTTGATTCTCAAAACAACACTATGAGGTATGTGACATTATTATCCCCGTTTTCTCTCATCCCCGTTTACAGCGGCACTAAACAAGCAATCTTACATGAAGGAGCTAGCAGGTAGTGGGGCCAGGATTGGCTCCAGAGTCCATGCTCATAACCATTATTCTGTGTTATCAAGGCATATCTTTATATGTCAGGCCTGGGGACTGTGCTGACATCACCTAGGGATTGTGGCCAGACTTGCCAAAGAATATGCATCATCTAGTCAGTGGTATCCAGGATGAAGCAGTGCAGCCAAACGCAGCGGGTGATTCGACTCAGGATGAAGGAGTGATTGAGCGAGTTTGGGAACGACATAGAGGTTGAGATATAGACAGAAGGACTCTCTGTACCTTTGTGTTTCTAGGGCTGGGGATTTCTGTGCATTCCTATATTGAGGCCCAATTCAGCACCATTATCAAGCACTTGTGAAGTGTAAACTCAGAGCACAGGGGGTTGGATAGCCAAGAGACACAAGGCTTCACAAGGCCTGGACCCAACTGAAAAAACAAGGCAGAGTAACTATTCCAGGTAGCAAATGCAAGAGACCATTTTTTGGTTTTTACATAGTGTTTTGTAAATCGACAATCCCTGTGTGTGAGCATTGGATTGGAGTCCACCTGCTTCACAAGAAGGCAAGCTTTCCTCTCTGCATTAAAAAAAAATCTTATTTATCTTAAACACTTTGTGGATTTTGAAGCAACTCCATACCAAGTTCCTTTTTTGATCCCATCCCTATGAACAACCCCCTGAGTTAGGCAGGTAGGCCACTGCAATTCACTTTACGCAGATGGGAAAACTGAGGCTCAATGATATTAAGCGACTTTCCATGATTATTTTAGACTCCCTACCCCCGCCGCCTTGCTTAGAAGTCACACAAATGTGACAGCTGCCATAACCTGGGTAAATCAAAAAGGGTATGATTTCTATTAGAGAGGATGTGACTGTAGCTCCTCCCAGGCCTTGCCAGGATTTCTGGGCACCTGGCTGCTCCTTTCTCCTTTGGTTTCTCGGAGAAGGAACATCCCACTGAGTGGTGTGTCACAACAACTTCTCCCACAACACTGGGTGTATCTCCGAGTCCAGCCAGTCAGGGTACAGACTGTTAAAGGATAGACAGAGTGGGCCATTCCTCCTCCTACCTCTCCAACCACCTTCTGTGGCCCAGGTCCACATGCCAAGTGTAGCAGGATAAAAGGGAGCATAGGGCCCAAGGGAGACAGATAAGTCAAGTTTGGGGTCCCTTGCCCCAGAGAAAAACAAAGTGTGGCGGGTGGTGGCAGAGTGCCATGGCCTAGGGAGGCCGCCAGCTTTGATCTTCTGATTCTATAAAGGGGTTTATTGACTATCAGTAAAGAGCAGAGAAGCAGATCTGAGGGCGCCTTTTCCAAAGGCACTCACTTCTCTTCCTTCCCCTCCACACTCGCATCTGCCAAACCGCCCTCACTTCAAACGGCCTTACATCTCAGGCGCCCAAATTGACGATGTTAAGTTCCTTCATCCAAGGCCTTGGCCCTTTCTTCAGGGGCTCCCGCTCTGCCGAGGGCCTCACGGATCAAAGCCCCTTTGATGTTTACTTACTATATTTGTGGATTCTTTCTAACAACCACCTTCAAGAGGCAGGAATGTAGCCTGCCAGGAGGGGCCAGTGGAAGTGCCCGTTGCCAGGAGGTGATGAGCTCCCAGGAACAATAGCCTCTAGCTGGAGAATGGATTGAAATCCCAACATGCTGAGGACAGGCAGAGCTAAGCAGCCCATTATAATTTCACGTGTATTGTTTGTCATCAGAAGGATACAATTGCTAACAATTCCTATTGTACCTGCCGTTGACTTCTTAAGCCCATCTAAAGCACACCAGCAGTGGCTCCTTATGAGAAAGGGAGTTTGGGTTCTTGAATTGAAACCAGCAGGGAGTCCCAGAGAACACTGAGTAGGGAGAGAAAAGTTGCTGGGTGGATTCAGGCCAATGTTCTTTGGGTCAGTTGCTGGACTCTCAGACAAATGGATAGGAGAACGATTCTACAGATGTAGAAAGGGTGAGCAACCTGTTGAATCTGGATTCTCTAAGTTAGTTGTCTCTACTACCCCAACTCAACCTCTCTTATGTCATATACTATGATGCTTCCAGGGTAACTACCTGAGGGGAAGCTGTGCATACAAGCAGTTTTTATAAGAAGGAATCTCACTGACCATGTTTGATTTTTGCAAATGAGCAGTCAAAGAAGTTTTTAAAAACCTGATTAGTAAAAGAAACTTAGGATGAGGCAATTTCTCAATGTATTTGGCTCATTTAATTTGACACGTGTGAGTTTGTCTTATTTAGGTGGCTACATCATGAGGCACTAATAAGTATGCTGCAGAAATGTATTAAGTGTGAGGGCTCTCTGACTGAGTGAATCTTTGCTGAGAAGTGGGGAGAAGCCACTGGGATCTTTGCAAGAACGAGCAACTTGGAGGATGAGTGATGTCAGAATTAGCTAGTTTTCCACATATGAAAGTTTGGGAAATTATTTGGAGAGATTTGCAGAGCGAAGTTACAGATCGTTGGGTCCACAAGAGAAAGCTTGCAGGGGGGACTGTTGTGGAGGAGGGGAGGAAAATTTGGAAACAGGTGGGAAGTGGGGAATTGGGAAGGTACTGAGCACAGACAGAATGAGAAGGAAGCAGGAAGTAATTGCTTTAACTTGGGGAAACTTCACCAAGTCAAACTAGCTAGGCTATTAGGGTAGAGATGATAGATGATGACAGAAAGAGCAGGAATCTCTCTCTTTGTGAAGTAGACCAGCTACCAGACTGTCACCTTCCTTGTCATATGGCACTGAGATGGATAATGGAGTCAGATCACAGATGCCCTTTTAAAGCAATATGACAGTCTTCTCCAAGTAGGTTTGGGGGCTGCCATCTTTGACTTTATCAGTAGCAGAACCACCCAGATGCCCTAAAGTATCCATGGAAAATAACTGACGTGAAAAAAATTCTGCCCTGAAGGGCAAGTTTATAGCAAGGAAGTCCAGGGTCACCTGCAGATGGGGTGATGAAGGGCACTTTCTGAGGAAAATGAAGGTTAGGAATACTTTCCATGCAAGGAAATATCTATTGGAACAGGGTATGTTTCTTAGGGAGAAGGGAAGCTTGCACCCATGGGAACTGCTGGCCTCTGGAATGTAAGCAACAGAAAGGTCAGGATTGTGCCTTTTCCAGTTCTGAGACCCTAGTACCAAGCTCAGTGCCGGACACATGGCAAGTGCTAAGGAAAAGTTTACTGACTTAACAAAAGGGCCAACTAAACAAATATTGGGCAGTGATCAGTTCTCCCTGACCCAGTCAGAATGAAAACAGGAGGGCTTAAAGGTAGCACAATGGATTTAGCACAATGGAAGATGGTTGTAGATATAGTACATGAAACTTGCAATTCATTGAAATAGAAGACTAGGGAATCCTGTGGATTTCCTCTTGGGAGAAAAAAAGAGGGTTGGCTTTATAAATGGAATGGGTTTCCTTCAGTTTCAGGGGTGCAAATGGGACTTTTGCTAGCCTTAGGAGTACTTTGTTCTTACTAGTAATAATAATGAGACAGTGATATTATTTCACATTTGTGGGATACTTATTTTGTCACGATCCTGTCATATTCTCTATCTCATTAGATGCTCTGTGAAGTAGGCACGGCAGAAATTATTTCCTCCATTTTGGTTTCAGAAACTGAGTCTCAGAGAAGTAAAATGAAAATTTAAGGCCAGAGCATTAGCTGGTGATAGTGCTCAGGCTAGAATTCAGGCCTGATTTCTGGCTTAGATTTTAGGGCTGCAAATGCTACAAATCAAGACAGATCAGAGAACAAAGAACAGAGATTAGTGGTTTGGGCTAGGATGTTGCTATGGGCTGAATTGTGTCCCCCCTCCCTGCCCCTAATTCATATGTTGAAGTCCAAATCTCACTACCCCAGAATGTGACCTTATTTGGAGATATGAACTTTGCACAGGTGATCACCCTAAAATGAGGTCATTAGGTTGGGTCCTAATCCACTGACTGGTATCCTTATAAAAAGGGGAAACTTAGAGACAGACACATGTACAAGAAGGATACTGTATGAACATGAAGATAGCCATCTAAAAGCTAGGGAAAGAGGCCTGGAACAGATCCTTCTCTCACAGCCCTCAGAAAGAACCATATCTGCTGTCGTCTTGCTTTTGGACTTCTGGCTTTCAGAGCTGTGAGATGATACATTTCTGTTGTTTAAGCCCCCAGATGGTGGTACTTTGCTACAGCAGCCCTAATATAGAGAGGACAGGGATGAACTGGTCTCCTTGTGGGGTCGGGCTATCTCTATTAGCCATAGTTCTCTATAACCCAACCCCAGGTCACAGAGCTGCCGGTGGGGGACAGCATCATTCCCTGGTCAGAGGCCCCAACGAACTAGAGAGCAGTCACCGGGCTGCTAAGATGAGGCAGTGGGGGTGGTGGGCCCATGAGGTGACAGAAGAGAGGGAAGGTAGGAAGGGAGGGTTGGTCATGTGTCTGCATGCCCAAGAGCACTCAATGGCAAACTAGGATGCCTTTGACATTCCTGCTTCCATGGTGAGGACCACAGTGGCCTGGATTGCACTTGCTTATTCTCCAGTTCAGGGACTAATGAGCTCTTAAGTAACTGTGGACAGAGATGGGTGACAATAGACAGGTACCAGTCTCTATCTCACCATTTCTGAGACTGTCCAGTGCATTTGACTGGCTGCTTGTAAGAGGTCTTCCTGTCCTGTCCCCAACTTGCCCAGTCACACTAGTTCAAGGGCACTTGTAGAAGACTAACCCAGCAACCTATCAAACAAGAAATAAGAGTATTTTTTTGGCAGGCAGTTTGGTATGGCTGTAGCAAAGATTTTAGGAGCAGCAGAAGAGAGATGAGTCAGGAGATGTAGCCAGGGACCAGATCCTGGAGCAGCCAGTGAGCCTTGCACAGGAGGCTGGGTATTCTCCCACAGGAGGTGGGGAGCCATGACGAGTATGAGATAGGGGAAAGACAGACCACATTTGCATTAAATAAAGATCACTTTAGCACTGGTGTTGATGACTGATGGGAGGAGATGAGTCTGGAGAAGGAAGGCCAACTGGGAAACTGTTGCCACACTCCAGGCGAGAGATGATGGGTCTCCCTTTGTCTCCTCCTCCTGCTTGCTGAAGATGTCCAGAGGTCAGAAAGCAAGGGAAGGACCCTGAACTTTATCATGAGGACATCTAGAGCCTCCAGATCTCTGGCACCTCAACATAGAGAGCAGCGGAGGGGCCAGAAATAGCTCAAATTCTCCAGATGGTGACTGAGACCATATGGAGAACATGCCAGCAGGACCTGGTTGGAGTCACAGGGAAACCATGTGGGTCAGGGGAGGCCACAGATGCTTCAGAACTAACAGAGCTGGCTGAAACCACACTCCAGCACTTACCAATGAGGCTCCTCTGAACTTTAGTTTTCTCATCTCTAAAATGTCAATACTAATAGTAAGGTTCTCCTCACACAATTAATATGAAAATCAAATGAGCCACCCTGTGGTGAAAAGTGCCTAGAATTAAGTATCTGATAAAGGTGAGTTCAAAATTAGAAACAAAAGACCAAAATCAAGTTTTTTCTTTACAGATGTGAAAGTGGAGATACAGAGAAGTAGAATGACTTCTCCATGGTGATGTGATGAACTGTTAGGTGATATACTCTGAAGGTTTGTGCAGTGGCCATGAGTCAGATGGTCTGGGAAAGCAAAGTGACTCAAGAACACCAGTAAGGTGGCTGTAGCAGGAGAGGCTAAGGGACCAGCAGGACTGGGAACAGAGAGAAAATGGGGAATCGGAGATATTCTGATGCTAAGTGACCCAGTGGGACAAGCAGAGGAAGGGGGCAAAGGTGACCCCACTGTCTTTCATTGGACGGAGCAGGGTCAGGACAAAGAAAGTTGATTAAGTCACAGAGTGATAATTGTACATTTTTGGACTTCCTGTATTTGAGGTGATGAGGTTCTCAAGTCAAGAGGACCCGGATGATAATGTAAGCCAGAGTTCTGATCTAAAACAAAAATATTTTTAACCAGCTACACTGACCTCAGAGGGTGAATGTCTCATTCTGGAGAAACAGCAGGGGGATACTATGGGTAGATTCTGCTACAGGCGTTGATACCATCCCTCCATAATTAGCACATATTAATAAATGTCACTGGTATAAAGTCCAATCCATGAATACTCATTGCTAGGCACTATGTGCAAAACAAAAATAAACAAGGCGAGCTTCCTAGCCCAAGGAGATTAGAATCCAGTTGGTTATATAAGGTATCTACTTGTGAAGAGGTAAATAAAAGTCAAAGCCAAGGAGCAGTTCGGTAGAGAAAGAGTCATGAGGCAACATACAAGCTATTTCCACACAAATGACAATCTTTGCTGCAGGAGTCCAGAGGAGGAGAAGAGAGCTGGAGCAATGGGCTGGTGAGGGATGCCCTTGCAAAGGACCTTGAAGGCTAGAGATTGTCCCAGATCTTGTCTTTGTTGTGTGTTTGTACCGGTGATCTCTCTTACTGCCCATCACTCATCAGTAGCCATCAACAGCCATTCTGCCCAGCCATTGCAGAATGCTGGAGTCTAGTGTTTGGAATGTCCTCACCTTGGTTCTGCTGCACAACTGCTGTCTGCATTGGTTCTACCTAGTTCTGTTTTTAGCATAATTACTCGCAGGCAGTAATGATGCCCATAAATCATGCAAAGATCACAGTTTCCTGATCAGCTTCTGTAGTAAAGGGGCCTGATGAGGGGAGTAGCAAAGGTAAATTAATCCTGACTAGTGCCTGGCTCTGGCCCTCGAGGACAAGTGATAAATGTTTAATAGTCCAATAATACCTGTTTTATAATTTTTGGATCTCATTGCTTGCTAATTCTAAGTTTATTAAAGAACTATAAACTTTACATTGTTGTAAAGATATAATTGCTATTTCATTGCTTATTTAATATGAGTTAATTATATTAGAACTAAGTTTTTCCCCATTCATATTAAGTATCAATTAGTTGTTTTAAACTATTGATTTGTATTTAATTAACTATGCTATTACATACCAATTAAATTCTTATAAGAGAAATCTGAAACAGCTGTGGTCTTAAATTAATTTTTTTAAAAACAATGGATTCCATAAAAAGCTCATGTCGAGTTATCATTTTTCAGGAAGAGTTGACAATCATTTGTGAAAATTCCAAAAAGTTTTTGTGAACCCCCCCCATTCTATCCTCACTAGCTCCTGCAGGGTGCATGGCTCCCTCAAACACCTGCTGATAAGCACCTTGCGGCTTCGTACAGCAGTAGTAATGACTATGGGGTAGCCCTTTGCCAGCCCCTACCCTCCTCAGCCTGCCTCAGTTGTGCCATTTGCCAGTTGGCATAGCCCCATCCACTGCATGGCCAAGGCAAGTGGCATTATTAGCAAGTCCTCGCCACCAGCTGGAAGGGCTAGAACTGTCTGTGTTGCTATGCCTCAGATCCCATGAACCTGCATGCTCATGTGGTCATAAATCTTTTGGCTTCTTCAAATCTCTGCTTCACTGGCCTGTACATTTAGGGTGGGAAAAAGATAACAGACATTTGCTGAGCAGCAAAGGGGGCATTTAACTTTCCTCATTTTGTTTCACCCTTACAACAACCTTATGAACCCAGGTGTTATTATCCCGATGTTATTTATAAAGAAACTGACATTTTAGAGGGGTAAGGAGTTTGTTCAGAGTCCCGCGGCTGGTGAGTGGGGAAGCTTGGAATACCCCTGTCTGTCTGACTCCATGTTGGTGCATCCTGCCATGCTCTGTCTCCATTTTCTGAGAAATGCAACTTCTCACCAATTCTGAGTCTCAGCCCATTGGGCTAGCTCTCAGACACCTTGTCTGACTCCTGTCATCTTTCTCTCCTTGGATGGCTAGGCTCCTCCCATACCCTTAGACACTGCCTGGGGTCTTTCTCCCAATGGATGAACTACCTGGAATTCCAACACAGCCACCAGCTTTTTCTGGGGCCCTTGGCTGTCAATATGGGCCCCAAAGTTGGCAGAATTCACTCCACCCCTCTGCACACTGAAATTGGGATGCTGACTACTCCCTTTGGGGCTGGGTGCAGTCATTTTGCACCTCTCTACTGGCGAGCATCACAAAAGACTCACCCACCTGGTGTCAAGTTCACGTAATTCACTGTCACAATTAAAGCTGCCAAGTACTGATTGCTTCTGATTTATTAGTCTCTAAGTTAAGCATTCCGCATGCATTATTTTCTTTAATTTTCATCAAAACTATAAGGTAATACTGTTGTTATTCCTATTTGACAGAAGAGGAAACTGAGAATCCAAAAGATTGCATAACTTCCTCAGGGTCATTGTCGAGGTCAGCAAAGCCAATTACAAACTAGATTCTTTGGACTACCAGTATAATCTCTTTGTGAGGGGAGTGCTGGCACAAGGGGGATCGTTTAATAATGCTGGTTGAATAGTTGTATGGGGAACAGTTTATCACATGTACAAGAATGGCTCAGCCCATCTGATTTAAGATGTCTAATCCCAGTGGGTTGCTTGTTTGGTGGGGGAACATATAAAGAAACACAATCATGAAGGTCATTCCTGTTCCCCTGGCTTGTCATTAGTCTACTCGCCCTGGAGGAACAGGGGCTGCTAAGGGCCATATGCCTGGGAAGCTTTTAGACTTTCCTTAAGAGGAACTTGGAAGTCAGTGACTAGTGTTTGAAAGGGGCCAGATGCTTCACAGCTGTGTGTCCTGTTCCTGGGGAGGCTCAGCCTGGTGCAGCCAGTCAATCACAGCTGGGAGGCCAGGCAGGAAGAGGGAATCTCTTTTTTTCTTGTTTCTTGTAGGACCAAGAGTTCCCAAAAGATTAAGACTGAAGGCAATAAGGAGGCAGGCAAAGTCCCACTCCACCCCATCCCCTGAAGTCCTCTTGTGGCCCAGATCTTTGAGAAGGCAGAGGCCCAATAAGACATTATGCCAAAGAGATTGATTTGTTAAATTAATCTTTGCACAGATTAGTGAATTTACAGATTATTAGCTCCGCTGTCCAGGCAAGGCTCAGGGAAGTTGAGCAATTTTCCTGAAATCATACAACTAAGAAGTGGTAGATGCAGGATTAAAACCCAGGCCCATTTGGTGCCAGAGCCCAGGTCTGCTGCACCCTTCTCTGATGATGCAGCCCTAATGCACAGCTCAGGGGACCAGTAGAGACCTTGGTGGGAAGAGGGGAGCTGCCCAGAGGGTGCTGACTGATGGAGCTGTGGGCATTGTTGCTGGGTGGCTGGAAGCACTGTGAAGCCCTCCTGGGAGCAAGGATCCTGAGGAGTCCATTTCCTTGGGTATGGAGAAGGAGGAATTGCCTCCTGGGGGAGGCACGGAGGTGGGGGTGAGGTAGGGAAGGGTGGAGGACAGCCGCCTGCTCAGGGTGTATGGATAGCAGGGGCATGACTGCTGAGGTTAGTGATGTGCTTACAAACAACCTGTTACCCATTGATGGCCCAAATAAAACCACAAATGCTGAGGATTAATTGGGAGGGTCCCATAAGGGTCATACATTGACTTTAAATAATTTATCACTAGGGTCAGGCAGAAATGCTCAACCTTTGCCCTTGAGTCCCCCGAGTCCCACTGAATGAGGTTGGGGTGAAGGGAGACATCTGCTCTTATTTGGCACAAGAAAAAAGGACAGAGAGGAGGAAAAATGTCCTGGGAGTAGGGGGAGAGTAAAGTTTTCAGGGATCTTGGAGTGGAGGGGGTGGGTAAGGGTCTAGTGGGCTTGGGGGGGTGCCCCCTCCACTTTCTGGGTGGAAAAACAGTGCAGGAAGGAGGCCAGGTGATGGCATGTCCTTGCCCCTAGCCAAGACACAGTCACAGCTGCCTGATTCACAGTCTAGTGCTCATGCCTTGCCTTGCAGGGTGGGCCTTGTCCATACAGGAATGCTGCACACCTTCACTGGGGTGGAAGAAGGGAGGGATGTGAGCCGAGCTCTCCCGCTCTGCCTGCTCTGCCTCTAGGGCATTCTAACTTGGGCCACCTTGGGAGCTGGCAAGGAGCAGAGAACCAGGGGTTGGCAAGACCTCTCCTCCAGGGCAGAGCAAAGCCCAGGCAGCTGCCTGTCTCCCCCACCCACCCTAGCCCACACAGCAAGGGAGAAAAGGAAGTGGCAGGGTTAGGAGAGGACCCAGAGGAAAAGACAGGGAACCCTGCTGTCCTCCCATTACTGAAATCCTCCTTGAGCCTCACACACCCCATTACAACTCTGTATCTTATAATTAAATTGAATCTGCCAGTTACCTCTCAGCACGGCAGCAATTCAAGTTCATTGGAGGCTTTCTTTGTTTATTTTCACTTATTTATTTATTTAGTAATTATTTATCTAGCTATCCATATAGCTAGATGGAGGCCCTAGCCCAGTGTTTCTTTTGCCTTCAAAAACAAAAAAGCTCAAATGCCATCTCTCCCATTTTGGGACGGGGAGAGGAGGGGAGGAGGCGAGAATGGCAGAGCTGGTTCCCAGGGTGAGCTCCTGCTGGGGGGATAACTCTTCAGAGTAAGGTCAAGGCCGCAGGGGTAGATTCATCTGCCTGCTAGGCATGGCTTGGATCCTGCCCTGGATTCTACCTACCCTTTTTTTTTGTCAAAGATAATTTATAGCTGGCCCATGAATTCCAGAAATCTCCAAGGAAGCCCCTTGGAGGCCCCGGACAAAGAGCTTCATCCTGAGGGACCAGAACAGGGATCGGAGAATGAGGAAACCAGGTTGTGACTGGGTATTGTTAGCAACTAACACACCCACAGGGCTTTGCAGTTGAAGAAGCAAGAGGATGAATGTTCTTCATTAACCCTCCATATTCATGGAGGAGGACCCGAGGATCAGAGAGGTTTCACTCTCTCCTGCCCAAAGTCACCCAGTTGCTGATGGCAGAACTGGGATTTGAACACAATGCTTGGGGTAAAACCCAGTTCCTCTACTTCCCTCAGAGGCCCAGATCTAAGCTGGCAGCCCAGCACAAAAATCAAAGCTCCTTTCTTCTCTCCAATGATAACCTTTCAGCAGTGAGGGGGCAAAAGAGAGTGTGAGAGCTTTGAGTCAGGAATCAGCCTCAAACAGATCCAGGGGAGTGATGCTGAACCACCAGCCATCACTTAATAAGAACATGAAAGTTTACTTACCAGAGGCCGGCCCAGCGGGAGGCTGATTGCTAATAGGCATGCCAGGGCCTGCGCAAGCCCTGCACATCAATAGCTGAGCCCTAGAGAGGTGACCCCATTTGGGGCCATACAACTTAGCAGCCCCACCAGATCAGAGGACGAGGGCCGCTGGGATTGTGTGAGAGGGTGTGTGTTTATATGTGTGCATGCTCACGTGTTAAAGTGTGAGAATGGGAAGGAATTCCAGACTCCCACTGACTCCTTAGACTGAAATTTCCTCCAAAGAGAAAAATGGTATTCATTCACCACCTCCTTCACCTCCGCCTACCTAGTTTCACCAGTACCCATTCACTGGGTCATTTGTGAACTGTGTCATGCTTCTTGGAATAGGATTGAAAAGGTCTGGGTCCACACTGGCCCTTCCTGGGTCTCTTCAGGAATAATTGTGTTTCCAAGGTTTTCAGCACACATTCGAGGTGGGGATCAGTGTGCTGTGGCCTGTTTTCTCATATGAGCCATCAGGGACCTTGACTCGGGCTCTGACCAGTCCACAGAGCATGGTCATGGCAATGTAAAGGAGGGCCTGAACTGCAGGAGGATTTATGCTTCTTGCTCATCTGGAGAAAGTTCTCTGGCCAGGACCCAGCAAGGGAGGCTGGGCTAGGACAAAGAAGGTCTTTTAGCTGAGGGGCCTGGTGATCAGGAAATACTGGCTATCCGGTTTCCAAGCTTTGGATGGGAGGGCCAGGTTCTCTCCTGACTCAGAGGTCAAGAGAAGCCAGCCCAGGAAGCTTGGACCATTGGCCCCCGCAGCTCTTGGGAGTTCTCATACAGGATGGTGGGCTCTCCAACTGCCTCTTGGCTCTTGGTTGGAGATGCCCACCTTCAGTTTCCAGGAGAAGTCCTGGGTCATGATGAGGATTAGAGACGATGTATGCAAAATACTAGGAAGTGAAGTTTAGATGTGTGGGACCAAGGCTGGGTGCGTTGTAAGTGCCCCATCAATAGTAGTTAGTTATACAAATAATATAATAAAGTACAGGGTGTGTTACAGTGCTCTAAGATCAACTTGAGGACTCCAGTTTTGTGGTTTAACTGAGGCTTCTGTACTGTCAGAATTAAGATAATACCCACAGCTGCTCAGGGAGCAGTGTACTCAGCCTTTGGGGAAAAGGTTTGTCCAATGGCTGGCCTGCTAGCGCCTACCACTCCTGGTTTGCACAGTAAAACAGGCTGATGTTTTGCAGAAACAGAGGAGCAGATGTTTTGCAGAAACAGAGGAGCAGATCTTGAAACCTGGTCATTGTTAGCCTGGCCAGCAGTCACTGAGCTGCAGAGTGAGTACAGGTGCGTACTAGGCATTGGAGGTAGAAAGAGGGTTCAAGCCCAGTCTTGGGATCTTACAAAGAAGTCAAGAAGTTGGAACAAATACACAGAAAGGTCTAAAGAGAGATCTATCATGACATGTCCAGTTCAAGCAGGTGAGAAAAGATTCTATCTGGCACTGCACAGACCATATGGAGGGGAGTGCCCTGCACTTCAGTCATGCTTTCAGGAGCACACGGACAAAGCTGGGGGCACTCAGAGGAGGGGGCCGGGACAGCAAGGCCCTGGAAGTCTAGCCATAAGAGGCATGGGAGGGAGCCTGGTTGTGCAGTAGGAGAGAGAAGACCACCTGCAGGACTTTAGGGAAAGAATCAGGACTAGGTGGTAGGGATTCTAGGGTGGTAGGTTTCAACTCAGGAGCAGGAGGAAGCTGCCTTTAGTGCAAGCTGTCCAGGGCATAGGCTTTGCTCTTCCCAAGGACTCAGGTGGGGCCAGTGCCCAGGGATGATAGTCTACCGGCCCATCCTGCTGGGCCTGGGATGTAGATGTAGGCCCATCCTGCTGGGCCTGGGATGTGCCAGGAGGGTGGACATCTAGTACCAGATTAGAAGAGCCGACTGTGCGTATTTCTCCCCAATTTGGCATTCAGTGATGTCACACCCATAGCTTCAATTTACACTAAGGGAGTTGGCACAACTGCAACAGGGTTCTTCTCCCTTCTCCCCTCTCCCCATCCCCTTCTTCACCCCTCCCAAAAACTGGTTTCCTAGCACACCACTGGCAGAGCTTTGACATCTGAGGAGAGGACCATTTACCCTGGTTCCGGCTTCTAGACCTTTCATAGATGTGACTAAGGCCCTCCACCTGTGGTTTCTACTTCATTTAAGGTGAGTCACCATCCCTTCATGCCTCATCCTGTTTTTCTGACTGCTGAGCTGAGCTGCTGAAGTCCGGCCAGAGAAGCATGCAGGTATGGCCAGGAGAGCTCATGTGGTTCACTCCCCTTCTCCTGGCAGAACTGACATCCAGTCATTCCAGCAAAGTCATGACTTGTCTTTCAAGTCTCCAGATGGGGCAAGCACACAACCTCTCCATGGGCACAGCTCACAACCTGCTCCTCTAAGGGCAGCAAATTCTTCCCAGTGCTCCTCTGGAAGCTCTCACTGTACTCTTTTGCAAATACTTGGAAGGGCAGAAGATGGATTCCTTACCATCCAAAGTCTGGATAACAATAAGTAGCCCGATTTGAAGTCCTGAAGGCAAGGACTTACTATCCTGGGCACCTCCTGGGCAGTGTGATAAAACAGCTAAAATGTATCACCAGGCACAGTGTTAAGCACGTTACATAAATTATCTTATTTAACTCTGACACCAACCCTATGAAGAGGGACTATGATGGTCCTGATTGCACAGTTGAGGAAACTGATGTTTGCACAGGTTAAATACCTTTCCTAGTGTCAGCTCATCTATAAGAGGACTGAGACAAGACTTAAATCTGGGCCTCTGACTTCAGAGCCTGAGCTCAATTAAATCCTGCCACTCCCTTCAGGTGCAGAGTTTGCCACTCACAGATCTAAATCTGCTCAGGAGACACAGTTCCCCTAATTTTCCCTAAGAGGAGCATTGGGTGGAATAGAGCCTGCAGGCTGCTCAGAGGGTGCTGAGTCAGGGAGCCATCACCCAAATTCTTTCTGGCTGGGGCCTCAGGGAAGCCTGGCTGTCATGGAGAGACAGGCAGCAGAGAGAAGCTCTGGGGATAGCCAGCTCTCAGGGTAGAGCACTTGGCAGCCTAGCCTGATTGCCCCCTCCTACTCCTGTGCTCCCTGTCTGAGACTGAGTTCTGGCTCAGACACCAGTGACCTGGTGCCTCCTAGGCGCCTCCCTGCTTGGGGCAGACGCTGGCCTGCTTTCCTGGAGATCTGGCTCTGTTCTAATTACCTGGGTGACCTTGGGTGAGTCATCTAATCTTTCTGGGCTTCAATTTCTTCATTTGAGAAATAGAGTTTGAAGTAGGGTAGGAGACTTAATTGGGTGTCTGAAGATCTCTAGGGGACCTCAGTTAAGAGGGCGAGTGAGTTTGCATACAAAATTAAATATAGGCCAGGTGCAGTGGCTTAATCCCAGTACTTTGGGAGGCTGAGGTGGGAGGATCACTTGAGCGCAGAAGTTTGAGACCAGCCTAGGCAACATAATGAGAACTTGTCTCTACAAAAAAAAAAAAAAAAAATTTTAGCTGGATGTGGTGGTGGCCCATGCCTATAATCCCAGCTACTCAGGAGGCTGAGGCAGAAGGATCACCTGGCCCAGGAGGTTGAGGTTGCCATGAGCTGTGATTGTGCCACCACACTCCAGCTTTGGCAACAGCATGAGACACTGATTCAAAGAAAAAAATATGTATGCTTCTTTCTAGGGCTTTCATCATATTCTCAAGGAGACTGATGTTCCTTATCCCCCCCCCAGTTGGAGTCCATGTGGGTTGCTATAACAGAATACCATAGACTACATGGCCTATAGACAATAGAAATTTATTTCTCATGGTTCCGGAGACTGAGAAGTTCAAGATCAAGGCAGATTTGGTGTCTACTGAGGGCCAGCTCTCTGGTTTATAGACAGCACAGCACCTTTTCACTGTGTTTTCACATGGTGGAAGGGCCAAAGAAGCTCCCTCAAACCTCTCTTTTTTTTTTTTTTGAGTTGGAGTCTCACTCTGTCGCCCAGACTGGAGTGCAGTGGCCACTCCCGGCCACCACAGCCTCAACCTTCTGGGCTCCGGTGATCCTTCCGCCTCAGCCTTCCAAGTAGCCGGACTACAGGCATGTGCTACCACGCCCGGCTGATTTTTTGATTTATTGTAGAGATGAGGTCTCGCTGCCCAGGCGGGTCTCGAACCCGCGGGCTCAGGCAATCCACTCACCTCAGCCTCCCAAAGGTGTGGGATTATAGACTGAGCCACCGAGCCTGGCTCAGACCTCTCTTATAAGGGCACTTATAATCCCATTCGTGATGGTGCCACCCTCATGACCTCATTACATCCCATAGTGTCCCAAAGGACACCCCTCCTAATTTCATTACCTTTGAATATTTCAATATATAATGGAGGGGCACACAAATATTCAGATCATAGCAGCCTCCAAACGAAGAACCTCAACTAAAAGTGATCCTAAAATCCCTCTGGCATTTGAATTTGTCGGGGCCTAATATCTCCACTTTCTTGAGCATTGTAGCTTAACAATGAAGCCCACCATAAGAAATGAGGTCCATGGGGAGAATTCCTTCTACTTTTTATCAAATGAACTTTTTTCTGAGTGATGAGAGCTCTGTGGATGAGGTGAATTTCAGCATTACCCCTGGCACAACACAAAGGCAGGGAGGGCAGCCCGCTTGTCTGTCTCTTTCTGCAACACCCACAGGGACACTTAGCTTCCATAGGGAGAGACTGACAGAGGGGACAACTGGGACCCTCCCTTCCTTGAGGGCTGGAGGAAGAACCATGGGGTTCCAAGGCTGGGGGATAGTGACCCCACAGTTATTTCTGAGAGTAGCTAGTATAGCCATCTATTCAGTTTTCACACTGTTTGCACTAGATTAACACCTGTTTCTTTGTGTATTTTCTTATGCCTCTGGTCTTGTGTACTTATTTGATCTTGTGCGTTAGTGAGAAATGTCATAGAATGTTAGAACCAGGAAGGAACCTCAGAAATCACCCCCAATCACCCTTCTACAGAGGAGGAAATGAAAACTCACAGGAGGGGAAGGATCCTCTCAGAGTCACCCCAGGGCAGAGCTGTGTCTTTCCCAGCCTGCAAGTTCCCTGAATGGCAGGGATGAACATCCCCTGTCCATTTCCCCAGTCTTGTTTCCTGACCCTCCCCATAGCCCACATAAGGTTAGTCTGAGCAGTTCTGAGAACATGGCCTGCTGATTCCAGTTCTGTGCCTCTGCCCTCGCTGTTTCTTCACCAGAGATTCTTGTACCCCCTTCAAGCAGCTCATCCCACTCATACTTCAAGACCCCTCAAGAAATTCTCTCTGGGTATTTTACCCATTCATGCAGATGGGCAAACCCCTGCCTTGTACATACCCTTGTTATGAGACTCCTCATAGATGTGGCAATAGTTTGGGATTTTTGCCCTACCCTTTCAACTGTACAATGAGGACTCTCTCTATTAATCCTGGCATCTCTAGTACCTAGCACAGAGCCTAGGACACAGTAAGCACTCAGTGAATACTTACATGAGTGACTCCACAGACAGGATGATCCTGTCCTAATATCCAACAGATTGCCTTTTTTTTTTTTTTGAGTTGGTCTTACTCTGTTGCCTAGGCTGGAGTGCAGTGGCATACACACGGCTACTGCAGCCTTGACCTGCTGGGCTCGAGTGATCCTTCCTCCTCAGCCTTCCAAGTAGCTGGAACTACATGTGCGTGCCACTATGCCCGGCTAATTTTTTTTTTTTTTATTGATTGTAGAAATGAGGTCTTGAGCCGGGCTCGGTGGCTCAGCCTGTAATCCCGCACCTTTGGGAGGCTGAGGTGAATGGATTGCCTGAGCCCGCCTGGGCAGCGAGACCTCATCTCAACAATAAATCAAAAAATCAGCCGGGCGTGGTAGCGCATGCCTGTAATTCCGGCTACTTGGAAGGCTGAGGCAGAAGGATCGCCGGAGCCCAGCAGGTCGAGGCTGCGGTGGCCGGGAGCGGCCACTGCACTCCAGTCTGGGCGACAGAGTGAGACTCCAACTCAAAAAAAAAAAAAAAAAAGAAAAAAAAAGAAATGAGGTCTTGCTAAGTTGTCCAGGCTGGTCTCAACCCCCTGCATTTAGGCAATCATCTTGCCTCTGCCTTTCAAAGTGCTGGGATTACAGGTGTGAGCCACCATACCCAGCCCAGATCGCCATTTGATTTAGCACCTTATGTCCATTCAAAATCTTGGGGGCCAAGGTGAGGGCTGAGGTCTGAGATCCTCTCTACTGGTTTGAGAACAGAACTCCGGGCAGGGCTCCAACCTTGTACCTATCTATCATCATTCGCCCCTCCTTTTACAAAAATATGACAGAAATCAGCCTCAGGTATGGGTTGGCCTTATGTGGCTAACCTTGCAGTCATTTGTTTAGGTTTTCATCTGAGTTTTTCCTAATCTTCATTCATTCATTCATTCAACATTCACTGAGAGCTCACTATGTGTAAGTTCTGGTTGCTATGGATATCGTGCTGGACAAGATAGGCAGCGATTTTTGCCTACCTGGGTTCCCATTTTAGACAGCATCTATTTAGTTCTTTTCCCTTACACATAACTTAGTGGTAGGAAGTTCACATATTATTTAATGTCCTGGGGCCTCAGCATCTTTATCTGCAAAATGCTCACACCAAAGCCTATCTCAAGCTGGCAGTATGTTCCCCCACCATGCCGTGGCCCTGTGTGTGGCTGGGCTACTGCAGTTGGTTGGAATTCAGGTGCACACGTACATATGCACTTATTAATTTGTCTCCTTTCTTCCCTGGAGCTTTGCTTTCCGAGGCCCATTGAGAGGTCTCTTTTCAATCAGCTGAGGAAAAAGGGATTCATTCCTGAGGCACAAGTGAAGTTCCCTGTGCTGGAATCCAAAAGGAAGGACAAGCATTTACTCAGCAGCTACTGCATACTCAGCACCTTACCACATGCATGGTCATGCTGTTTACTCCATACCGTAACTGGGAAGGGGGATGCTGCTTTCTTTACCTCTCAGATGAGGAAACCGGGACTTAGAGAGCCTAAAGGACTTCCTCAGTGTCCCATAGCTAGCCAGCTATGGAGCAAACTGAGGACCCCAGCATTTCCTGCTGGTGGCCACTCAACCTCTGGGGGGCTCAGGCAGCATGGAAGGAAGAAAGAAATAGAATGTCACAAAGCCCTCTTTCAATAAAAGGCTCGGCAAAATGTTTGTCTTGGCAGCGCTTCATATCGACCCGGTGTGTGGCACATGGATTAAGTATGCAGTTGGGTGGTCTTTAAAGGATGAACATTTTCTCTAGGATCAATAAGCTGAGTGAGTTTGGGTCTAAATTCATCAAAATGTCACCCGTAACAAATTTAGTACTTCTGTACTCAGGTCAGTTCGATGGCGGGGGCAGAATCCAGGGAATGCCAAGTCCTTGGGAAAAAGGTCTGGGGCAACTGTTGGACCAGTGTGGGGCCGATAACCCAGCATAGAAGATCCTAGAAGGCAACCAGCACCCTAGACACTGACTATCATTCCTCTGTTTTAGATGTCATCTTTACCTTAGGGAGAAAAACTGAATGAGAAACTGAGTGATGAGTTTTAGGTTCTTCGCATAGAAAGGGCCTTTCAAGGTCACTCATTGCCACCCTCACATCACCCTCACTTTCTATAGCAGCTCAGAGAAATAGTAATATTGTTTCCCCTTGAGTCCTTCTCAAGACAGAGAGCTCATTACTTTGCAAGCTGTGTTTCTCATTTTTGGCGAGCTTGAATAATTTTAAAATTCTTCCATATTGAACTCAAGTATCCCCTACTGCCCTGCAACTTTGACTTGTTAGTCTCAAATCTGCACCACGGGGCAACACAGAATGAGATCAATCCTTCTTCCATCCAATTACCCCAAAGTTTAGCAGACAGTGTTCTCTTTTCCAAGAGAAACAACCTTTAGGATGTTTTGTGCCCAGGATGCTTGCAGCCCAGGAAATACGCCTTGGCATCTCTGCACATTTCAGACCCTGATTTCTTTCCTTGGTCCTTCCTCAGCCTCTCACAAAGAAGGAGGAGGGCAAAATGGGAATTCACGGGAGGATATCCTCGGGTCACACTCTAGGGAAGCAAAAGGATGATCTTGGATTTTGATGAGGACTTCCTCATAAGTATGACTCGGTGTGACTACATGCTGATACAAGTGGGAGCGTATATGTGCACATGTGTGGGGATGGCGTGAGAATTTGGAATGCAGTGTGTTCCTGTAGGTGGACGCATGGTGGGCAGAGAGTATCACAAATGTGTGAGAACATGTGGGGTGCAAGGGTGAGCGTGTTTTCGTGTATGCATGCTGCCTCAGCGCTATGGAGAGTTCTTGAAATGTGTGTGGCTAACTGTTCCTGACCAACAGGCTCTGGCGCTCTGACTCAGCACTAGTCCTGCTCCTTGTCTCAGTGATTGGCCCACGTCCTTGGAGATGTATAAGTTCTAGCCTCTCCTATCACGCCTAGTCTGGACTTACTGACTCCAAAAAGAAAACGGGCTACCATGTACTGAGGACCATCTATGAACAAGTGTCTGCTCTGTGAGATGCTTTTCATACACACTCTCATTTACCTATACCATGCTCAGAGACAGTAATTTACCTCTACACGGTTAATGAAAACACCAAGGATCAGCAAGGGTGCACAACTATCTGAGGCCGCACAGCTAGAGAACAGCAGAACCAGATCTGGATCAAGCCTGAAGCCCATGCTCTGTCCACGGGACACCTCTATGAAACAATGTTCAAGAAAGGTCTTTGCGCCAGAGCTCACCAATGTCTCTGAGAGGCTCTCTCTTCCTACCGCCGACAGGGACAGATGATGGCAGTATGGGCTCCAGGAGCCCTTGGGATTTATTACGTGAGAGGGTAGTCAGCTCCCAAACACGGGTGAGTGTAAAAGCCAATCTCGTAAATTCCATCCAGGGCCAGAGGAGTTCAGGCTGCTCTGTCAGTGATGACTTCCTCTGGTGCCTGGGGCTGCAGTGCTTATTTTCCTAAGTCCTCCTGCTTGTTGTCTGAGCGTTTATCCCTCTGATTTACTTATTACATTTCTATGAGGCCTAATCCTCGCAGAGTGCTCAGTGTTCCCGGGAATTGCTCTCTAATTTAACCAGTAGCTTCTCTCATGAACAAACAGAGCCTGGTTTCATATAGAAAGCCAGTAGAAGAGGAAAACTGGGGAGCCAGAGAGTGAGAGAAGAGGGGCAGAAAGAACAGGACAGAAGAGAGCATGCTCCGGGCCCTAGAGCACGGAGCTCACTGAAGGGGACAGCATTTGTGTCAGGGACAGCTTTGCACTTGGATCTGGACAATTCTTACAGGTTACCACTGCTGGAGAGCATCATCGCCAAGCATCTCTGCTCCCATGACCCCCTGCCTTCTCCCATACTGTGCTATATTTATCGGTTCATGTATCTGTCTGTCTCTTTGGATTGTAAGGTCCTTAGAAACAGTAGTCAAGTCATCTTGGCTTGCCAGATATACTTGGCACTTGCCATATATTCCCAGGAGAAGGATTGCTGGATTGTATGGAAGGTCAATTTCTAGTTCCTTTAGCTATTGCCATGCTATTTTCCATAGAGGTTGGACTAGTTTGCACTCCCACCAACAGTGTAGAAGTGTCCCCTTTTCTCTGCACCTCCACCAGCATCTATTATTTTTTGATTGATTTATTTATTTATATATTTGAGTTGGAGTCTCACTCTATCACCCAGACTAGAGTGCAGTGGCCACTCCCAGTCACCGCAGCCTCGACCTGTTGGGCTCCAGCGATCTTCCGCCTCAGCCTTCCGAGTAGCTGGAACTACAGGCACGCGCTACCACGCCCGGCTCATTTTTAAAAAATTTTTATTTATTGTAGAGATGAGGTCTCGCCAAGTTGCCCAGGTGGGTCTCGAACCCGTGGGCTCAGATAATCCACTCACCTCAGCCTCCCAAAGGCGCGAGATTATAGGCTGAGCCACCGAGTCTGGCTTATTTTTTGATTTATTAATGATAGCCATCCTAACTGGGATTAGGTAGGATTTCAATGTGGTTTTGATTTGCATTTCTATGATGATTAGGCTGAGCATTTTTTCATGTAAATTTGGCTGCTTGTATGTCTTCTTTTGAGAAATGTCTATTCATGTCCTCAGCCATGAATAGGGTTGTTTGTTTTTTTCCTTTTGGCTCATTTGAGTTCCTTGTAGATCCTGGATGTTAAGCCTTTGCCAGATACACAATTAGCAAATATTTTTTCCCATTCTGTGGGTTGTACGAAATGGAGTTTTGATAAATGCATATATTGTGGAATGAATAAATCAGACAGAATTAACATATACATTACCCCACATATTTAGCAAGTTTTGGGGTGTGTGTAAGAACATTTCAAATCTACTCTCTGGGCAATACATTGTTATTAACTATAATCACCATGTTGTACAATAGCTAGGAGTCTCCTCTTGAGCCAGGACTAGGTCTCAGAGCCAGAGCAGGAGATCAGGCACCTCACAGGATGGCCTCTGTTGTCTTGAAGAGGCAGGGAGGGGAATAGGAGGGGACAAAGGGAGGCTGCTGGAAAGGGGGCAGCCATTTACTGAGCACTCATACCTGAGGCGGGTATCCATAGTTCCATTTCACAGACGGGAAAACAGAGCCTCTGGACTAATGCAGTTTGCCCAAGGTCGCACAACTCTGCGACAGCGGGGCTGGAACCCAAGTCCACCCACTCCAAAGCCAGATTCCTCCCTATTTGGTCCTGATGTTGCCTACGTGATTTGTCTGGCTTTGCTGGGTGATCTTGAGCAAATCATTGAGACTCTCTGGGCTTCAGTCTTCTCATCTCTCAAAGGGGGGTGAACTCTCAACTGAGTCCTCTGCAGGACCTGTCCTCCAGCTCAGGTCAGACTAGGCTCAGTGCCTACCGCTGCCTGCTGCAGGGACACACTGCTTGCTAGGAGGCCTGAGTCTCACCCGCAGCAGCCCAGTGGTACCTTTATCAGCCTCGCTAAAACCTAGTTTGTGTTTCTGCCTTCGGTGTTTTGCCTGTGCGAGTTGGTATCAGAACGTACTCCCCTGGTGCTGCCAGAGCAATAATCCAGACATGGTTCAGGGGTTTAGTGGAAATCCTCTGCTATAGCGGAAGAAAGTGAAGCCCAGCGAAGCAAGGATTTCAGAAGATGCAAAAATCTGTCCATTTACCTTCCAAATCCAGGCTGCACGGCAGGGACAGCTGAGAAGTAGGCAGATGGATGCCCTCAGTTCTGGGTCAGTTGGGGAAGGGGTGAGAACTGTGTGCAGAAGTCTCAAGTCTAAAGCCCTACGTGGAAGCAAGGGGAAGGTCACCAAGCACTCACAAAAAGGTTAAAGGATCAGGATTTGACCTTAATCGAGAGTGCGGATAGCACAATAGCCACATGCTACTGTAGCTGTCACTATTAGGCCCTCACAACACTGACATAAGAAGCATTATCCTTACTTTTGGAATGAGGCTCAGAAAGCCTAAGTGACTTGCCCAACATCATCCAGCATATAAATGACAAAGCACAGCAGAGCTGCTCGTTGCTAACAGAGGGACACTGCTGTGTGTTCTCGACAGTCAGACCCTCCTGTCTCTCCCCTATTCATCTCACTACGCGTCCTCATGGAAAATTACCCTGATGTGATCAGCCTGCTACCTGCTCCGGTGTGTTCCTGGAGCCTCCTTCACCTGACACCGATCTGTGGTCTTATACCTTACTGTTGTCCTCCACTGACTGTGGACTCTTTTCAAGCCAAGGGAAAGATGTGCCCCCGTTCTAGGCTTGCCAACAGCTCTGGGGCAATAAGCTGTCTTTCTAAAATGAGGTTTTCCATTTCTGAAACTTCCAGGACTGCCAAACTGCAGGTTTTTTCCCCCAGCTCAGGACAGCTGGGATCATGGCCAAGGTTGAGTTGGTCACAGGCCTTCCATCACCCACTATACCAAACCAGTGATAATGCCCTGACGAAGGCCCCAGCGCCTAGAGCATGGGCTAGCACACCGGAGCTTCTGTCTCATGCTTTGTATATTTACATGTCTAGACAGAAAATGAATACACAAAGGAGTCTAGCATGATGAGTACAGTATGTGTGCTGTGGAGTTAGACCTGGTTTGAATCCTAGCTTCATCACTTATGAATTGTGAGACCCTGGGCAAAACATTAACTCCTTTCTGAGCCTGTTTCCCTCTTTATAAAATGGAAATAATAATACCACCCATTTCAAGGTGCTGCTGTGGCAGTATAATGAGAGCAGGCACTCAGAACAGTGCCTGGCACGGGCAAGACTCCCTAAACGGAGGCTCCTGCTGTCATGCCCTGTGGCCCGTGGAAATGCCTGTCTTCTCCATTTGGAGAGTAACAGCTGACGGCAGACTGGAGACCGCCAGGTAGTGAGGCTGCCTGTGTGTAGGGCCCGCTGGGGAGGTTGCTGGTGACTGCAGGCTTTCAGAAGGCATTACAAGCCATTGTTTTAATCAATACTATATTATTTCCTCCACGGCAACTATCCCCATGTTTATTATGTGTAAATAGGGTTTTTCAATGATGAGAATGTGTTAGCTTAATGTAGCTGACATTCAGCGTTTGCAATCTGGTGGCTGCCCCCTAGGACCTCCAGGAAAATGAGATGATGTATCCCTCACAAAGCCGTCCTCATGAGTGAAATTTGAGCGGCGGTGGCGGTAGTCAGGGCGCGTACTTCAGTCGTGGATTGCGTGCTTGAGCAAGGAAAACAGACAATCAGCATGAGCTTGGGATCACGGTCCAGGGAGAGTGTGGCTGGCTGGTGCTCTGGAAGTAGGGTGTTGGCATCCCCATCTCTTTGTTGCCAGATTTAGATCCCGTACAACTTATTCCAGTGCCTCTACTGTCTGGCCAGCTCTTGTGGATGCCGCTTCTCCTGCCTGACTCTGAATTTGTCAAAGTTCACCCTCTCTGACAGCTGCTTCCCACTCTCCTGGATTCTCAGATGGTCCCCTTCCTTTCTTCCCAATACGATGCCCCTGGTAGTCTGAAATCTCACTTTGTACTTGATTCTCTGAACTCGGCTCCATTCCGTGGGTGTGGCCTGGTAGGCTGTGCAGGCAGGCACAGTGAAGCAAAGGCGGCCTTTTTAAATGTGCTCCTTCCGTACAAGGGTGCTCAGAATAACACCAGCAACAGCATTACCAGCTTCTCTCCCTTGCTCCCAGTGGACTAAAGCTGAAGCAAGAGGGCTTTTATCTAGATTTAGGGGACAGCTTTCCCCCCTTGATGTCCTTCAAGTTGCAGGCCAGATGCCACTACCACAACAGGCCAGAGCCTCAATAATGGGCGTTTAACTCAATCATGCC
The DNA here is from genome assembly GCA_027257055.1 of Cephalopachus bancanus. NCBI lineage: Eukaryota > Metazoa > Chordata > Mammalia > Primates > Tarsiidae > Cephalopachus > Cephalopachus bancanus. Next base: position 294,202 of record JAPVLO010000326.1, read on the forward strand.
AGACATCAGACAACTTCAAATTCATTTGCAGTCCTCTCCAGAGTGCACCGTAAAGGAATTAACCTTTACCAAGATCATTTGTGGAACTTTATCCATAGGATGGGCTTCTATCCCCCTTTTTTTTTTAAAGCAGAGTTTGGAAGCAGAGGGTTGAATGGGAAAACTGCTTGATGTTCTTCAAGCCAAATGGCAAAGAGGGCCTGCAGGAAGCCGCCGCTAAGAAATGTGTGAAGGAAGGGATCAGTGCCTGGCACTCCACACCAGTCTGTTCCTCTGTCCAGAATGCTTGTCACACTCTGGGGGACCATCTAGCCAAAAGGTACCACATAAATGTAACCATATCTAATACCACATAAATGTAAACGGCTGCTGCTATCATTAAGTTCCGTCTGTGTGTCTTAAACCTACTGCACAAAACGTGACTGGAGTCGGGCTTCGGCTTCCCCATGCTGCCTGAGAGATAGGAGGGAGGTGTTTTTCTTGGCAAATAAATATGATATCATAAGCCCTGGCAGGATTCCAGCCTGAGTAATGGCCGTCTGCCTTCCTAATTCCCTCAGCAGCTTGGAACAGGAACATTATTCTTTACTTCCTCTCTTTCAAAACAAACTCCCTATTGGAGAGCATTACTCAGCTGCAGGATCCCTCCCGGACACAGTAGCATTCTGGTGATGGGACGTGAAGGATGGGTTCAGATTACAGCGCACATTTGGGAAAACCCAGCAAGACATTGGGCCTGGAAAAGGCACCTGAGGACCTTGAATGAGAGCGGCCACTCTTCACGTGTCCTTGTTCATGAGGAACACACAGTGAAAATCAATAAAAATCACATTGCTCAGTGCTGCCATTTCCGTGGTCTAAATCATTATGGAGTAAGTAGGTAACTAGGTAATCCAACTTGAGCTAGATGGTTACTGTCAACTACAAAGTTGTCTTGCTGAGATCCGCTCACTGATTATGAGCTGGCGGAAGGGCCCTGGGGCTTCTCTGCTCACATGGACACTGCCGCCTCTGAGCATGTAACCCCTCTCACACTTTGCTTGTCATTAGTTCTTTGTAATAACAGTTAGAGGGGGTGAGTATTGTTACCCTGCATTTTATCAACTGAAACAAGGAGGCTCAACGAGTTTAATTAGATGACTTGTTCAGGATCACAAAATAAACTCGCAAAAGTAGGAGCTTAACTCAGGTCTTGTGGTTTCAAATCCAATTTTTACAATGCCATATCCAACCTCAGCACTTTTTCTAGGCTGTGAGGATTTGAGTGTTGCCATTTGCCCATGCGGCAATAGCTGTTACAGGGTGGTACTGTGGGTTGGGTGTGGTGCTTATGCCTGTAATCCCAGCATTTTGAGAGAGGATCACCTGAGTCCAGCAGTTAAAGATCAGCCTAGGCAACACAGTAGGGTATGGTGGCGCATGCCTTTAGTCCCAGCTACTTGGGAGGCTGAGGCAGAAGGATTGCTTGAGTCTAGGATGTTGAACTTTCCAACCAGTAGCTGTGATGATGCCACTGCACTCCAACCTGGGTGACAGAGTGAGACGATGACTCAAATAACAACAACAACAATAACAAAACAAAACAAGGCAGTACCATTAAGGCACTGAGTCAGGAGCTAGGCGTGGTGTCACATCACTTGGCCACTGATATGCTGGGGGCTCCTTGGCAGTCATTCAGACGAGGATAATACCTGCCTGGTTCACAGGGAGGTCTTGAGGCAGGTATGTGGCAAGGGACCTTAAAACACTGGGAAAAGGGCAAATCAGCATGCAAGGGCTTGAGTCAGCCAATAAACATTGAACACCTCCTATGATGACACAACCGTAAACAAGCTAGAGTCCCTGCCTCAAGGTGCTGGTTGTCTAGTGGGAGAGATAAGTCAACATACAAAGACAATACAGCGGTATGGATACTCCAGTGAGAGGCAACCAGAGCAGCATGACATCCAAGCTGAAACCCAGAGGACAAATAGGGGACAGGCAGGTGAAGGAGAGGCTGCTGACTGTTCATGGCTGACGAGGTCAGAAAGAGCACGCTCTGCTCTGGTGACGGCATGCTTGGTCTGGACCTGAGCAGGGCTGGAAGGGAGCTGGTGAGGCATGAGGTGGAGGTTAGCCAGAACACTAGCAAATGCCAGCTGGACAGCTTTCCAACCAGGAGCTGTGAGTCCTGAAGCCGTCATGTCCCCAAAGTCACAAACCTTCCCTTGTTCCAGCTCCATAGCCTGAAAAGTTGTCTTTCTTCTTGCAACTCCCTTCGCCTTCCATTGTGAATGGAGGAGAAGTCAGACACACACCCAAACCAGAGAAGACAGCCCCAATCCCTGACTCAAAAAAATTCACTGTGCTTTATCTAATGGAAGGACCGTAATCTGGGAGATGTTCATTTAATATATTTCTGCCTCTGAATGGCTTTTACTTTTCACTAAATTGAAACCGCAGTACAATATATGTGAATGATTAGGTTGTGTAATACATTCCAGCAAATTTAGATTAGGAATGATTATGACTTAAGTAAAATAGTTGAACACAATTCTTACCGCCATCTATCTTTTCTCTTCTTTTTAGTGTTCGTGGGGGTGATTGAATGCAAGGAATGAATGACTCCAAGGAGAGCTGGGGCCTTGGTGCAGGCGGGACAGAGGACTGTCTCTGGAAGGCTCCGGGAAGGAGGGAGGGAGAGGCTGACTAAAAAACTCATATCTAGGGTTCAGGGAGAGGACACTGGACCACGAGGCAGATTGGGGCTAAGTCCTAGATCAGCCACTTGCTAGCTGTGTGATCTTAAGTAAGTTACTTAAACTCCCTGAGTCTTAGTTTTCCATAAGCAAAATGGGCTTTATTATTCCCAGTTCATGGGAGCGTTGTGGGATGAAATAAGATAGGGATGTGACAGCAACACTTTTAGAGGTGGAGAGCTCAGGTGGGGAGTCAAAGTCCTGATCGGGTTCTGACTCTAACACTTATTAGAGCTGTGTGACCTTGTCTTTTGTTACTCAGCCTCTCTGAGCCTCAGTTTCCTAATCCACAAAATGGGAATAAGTGTACTTGACCATGGGTATGCTTGGGAGCGGCTTAAATGGGAGTTTTTTCCATATTAAAAGTCCTTTGCAAAATGTAAGCCACCTGGAAGGACTATCTCTATTGGCTGGTAGGAGTGGGGATAGGAGTCTGGGGGGATCTGGGGACACTTCTTCCCTGGAATAGCAGCCTGCAATGGTTCGGGTGAAACCTTGCTGGGGCCCTGGGGCAGGGAGGGGGAGAGAAGCCTTTGGCGGAATTTCCCTTTGGAGTCCTAAGCCTCATGCCAACTCTGGGAACTCCAGCCCTCCTCACCCTGCTTTATTTTCCCTACAGCATTGAACACATCATAACATTCTATATAATTTACCAGTTTATTATGCTTTTGTTTAGAGTCTGTCTCCCTGGTTCAAAGGTAAGGCCTCCAAGGGCAGGAAGCGGTTTCATTCCCCAATATATCCTAAGCACCTAGAGCACAGCCTGGCAATTAGGAGGTGTGCTCAGGAAATAGATGTCAAATGGACGGATTTATATGTGAGGTAGAATCCTGTCTCCTGGGAATAGCTGAGATGAGGCAGGGAAGAAGGTGTTGTGGGGGAGCCAGGGGAAACCGAGGGCATTAGTCACTCCAACAGGGAGCTGGCTGCAGGGGATAGGAAGAATGACAATTTGGGGTGCGGAGCCTGGCACACATTCTTCAAGGGAGCCACAAGACCCCAGGATTTTCCCAGAACCCCTAGCACCTGCAAGCTTGCTGCATTTCACGTTCCCTCCCAGCAAGCCGAGGAAAAGTCTTGCAATCAGAACCATTACTGCTGCCCCAAGCTGCTGCCTCTCGAAGTGCCTGCCTCCTACGGCTCTAGCTGGAGACAATATTTCTCTTCTGTTCATCATGGCAACAAGGACAACAAATAACATGATGGCAGATGAAGAGCCCTCCAAGTCCTCTAGAGCTGAAGGAGTCTGGGCTGTCGGCAGCGTCTGTGTGGAGGGCACAGAAGCTACAGCCTGTGTGGGGTATGGAGCTGCCCTCTGACTCCTCCTGGACTTGTGCACTGTGGCCAGCTTTGTCTGTGACCAGTGCCACTCGTGGCCAAGGCAGGCAGGGCTTGGCAGTCACCCCCTGCCCACCCACCAGGAGTTCAAAGTCCCATGGGCTGGGGAAACTGATAGGCACCATTGAGAGCAAGCTGGCATTCCAGTAGGGGCTATGTGTGTCAGGTGTCTGGCTACATTCTTTTCTCCTCTCTTGACAACCCTGTGAAGCAGTAACTTTTGTGTTCAAAGGAGGAGATGGAAACTAGGTGAGGTTGGGTCATGGGTGCGTGGTCACACAGTATATGACACGGCAGTACTGGGCTAAGAACTCCCATATTTCTGAACCCACAGCACATCCTTTCTGGTACCCCATACTCTCTGTGATGCAGATACTCCCCATAGGGCGTGAGTACATCGCCTTACCTCCCAGGCTCAGTAACCTGACCAGTGTACCAGTTATCGATGCTTGAAAGATGTGCCCTGTGCCTCAACATAGTTTATACCACCACCTTTCATAACCTTGCCAGTGTCCTCATCCTCACGCCTACCCCCTTGGGCTTGAGCTGGACCCATCTTGGTGCCCTGGCTGCTGACTGAGGCCCTATTTCAGTTACCTTCTGAGAGCTCCTGTGTCTGGTCTGCCTATCCTTAGGAGTAGGGGCTGCCCCGTGAATATTAACCAGGGCCAACTGCAACAGAGCTTACCACAATCCTTGGGAAACTGATATTAACACCAGTATTGACACTCATGCTGGATTCTATCACTGAGCATTTATTGAGATCATATGGGAACCCAGGAACTGGACTCTGAGGTCTGTGTTCTTACCCATGATACTGTCCTGCCTCTTCCTCATTTGACATGGTCTTTGACCTTAACCACCTTGGCTATTCTGTTTTGTTAATATCCTCCTTCACATAGATTTCTAGAGCTGAACCTAAAATTCCAGATGTGGTCTGACAAGCAAAGCCCAGAGGGACATCACTTCCTTCTGTTTTGAACACCATTTGGTGATTCGTGCAGTTAGAGATCATACCCACTTTCCTGGGCCCTAAGTCCTGGGATTGGCTCTTATTGGGCTTTTCAGCCAGCCCCAGGGCTCTGCTCTAAGTCTGCAGGGCTCTGCTCTATGTCCCCGGGTTTTCCAGATTTGGGCAGCAGTGGGTACACCTCTTGTGTGGCTGAGCTCCATAGTCCCCAGCTGTTCTCCACCACTTCCTCAGGGTTGCTGTCCGCCACGGCTACACTCAGCCCTGCTGTGGCTCTCAGTGGATGCAGCAGAGGAAAGAGAATGTGGTTTCAAGGAAGTGGGGGCGGGGGGCTGGGTGGCAGCGAGATAGCCTGTGAAGGTCACCGCCACTGCGTGTTGAGTGATCTGTCCCCATTTCAGCCTCAGTGGGAAAGTGATGGAGGGTGAAATTAGGGCCTGAGTCGTGACTGTTGGGGCTGTGGTATCCAGCTCAAGGAGGCTAGAGACACAGACAGTCGACTCTGTCCTCCCAGATACCTTGGTAGGAGGGGCCGGGCTTCTTAGGACCTCTCCCTCACTGGTCATGCTGCCTAGGTCTTCCTTCCCCATTCCCCCCACTCCTCTTGTCAAAATGTATTTGTCCTGTGTGTCCCACTTCACTCATTCCCTTGAGGACTTGCCTCGTTGGAAAGTGATGTAAGGTGTTAACGTCTAACAGTTGACATGACGCTGGTAACCAGCCATACCCCAAGGGTACAAATCCTTTAACAGGAGAAGTCCTTGACCTAAGGGCATACATCCTATAGGGTGACATTCCATGTGTTCTAATGGGATAATCGCATGGGGCAGCAACCCCCTCCCTGTTATAACATCACTGTGCATGAAACCAGAGCTTCCTGATGAGGAGAAAATAGAAGCTCAGAGGGGTTCTGTATCTTGTCCAAGGTCCCAGGCATGCTCTTCCTGTCTAGCCTAGCACATCCTAACCATGCCCTGCATTGTATCTAAAGCCAAGGCCCACTCTGGGGTCCCTTCAGAGTGGTAGTGCTACTACCCTGGCATGTTTGAAGAAAGTCTCTGTCCTGCAGGCCTGGAGGGAGAGGGGCGGGAGAACTATAATGATCGCCAACCAGGGCCAACTGCAGCAGAGCTTACCACAATCCTTGGAAAACTGATATTAACACCAATATTGACATTCATGCTGGATTCTATTACTGAGCAATTACTGAGATCATATGTGAGCCCAGGAACGGGACTCTGAGGTCTGTGTTCTTACCCATGATACTGAATTTCTCGATCACCTGCTATGTCCTGGATTCTATGTCAGGCTCTTTAAATACTCATATCAAGTTATCACATTCTATTTAACCGGCAAGGAAACCGAAGATCAAAAAGTTTAAGTAACTTTACACATGGCCACCAGTTATCAAGTTTTGGGAGGGGTAAAGGCAACCCTGAGTCAGTATCATGCCCAATCACCATTCCTGGAGCCCAACCAGCCCAGGCCTCTCATGGGGCCAGCAGCCTCCATCCTTATCCCATTCCCTCAGGGCTGTTTGGGAGCCTGCAATGCTAGGGCTGGGGACTGCTTGCTTTTGGACTCTCCAGAGAGGAGTCCCTGAGACAGCTGAGGGCTTGCTCATAGTCATGAATGGACCGTGAAATAAAATTCCAGAACCTGTTGTGGGGCTCCTGGGATGGGGACTTCCATGTATTAGATGCCTACGATGTCTCCAATCCTGTCCTAGGTATTTCCCAAATAGTTATTATTTTAATCCTTATAACAACACAGTGAAGTAGGTATCACCATTTCCTTTATATGGATGAGAAAACCCAAGCTAGCGGAAGTCTCAAGTCACCCAGCTAAGAAGTGGAGGGCCAGCCTGGGCAACACAGCGAGACCTCATCTCTACAAAAAAATTAGCTGGGCGTGGTGGCACATGCCTGTAGTCCCAGTTACATGGGAGGCTAAGGCAGGAGGATTGCCTGGGGTTGGAGAGAAGGGTTGAGGGAGCCAAGGTGGTGGGATCAGGAGTCCTATCAGGGAAGGCCTTGTGGAGGAAGTGAGTTTGGCCCAGGTTAGTTCCTGTTCTGTGTGCTTGGGGACATGGGAGCTGCCTCTGGCACTGGGTGTGGCCAGAGCAGGGAAGGGCCTGGAAGCAGGAGTCTCTCAACTCAGGTGGAAGAGATCTGATCAGAGAGCAGAAACAGGTTACCGCCATAGGCTGGGCCCCCTTATGCAGGATCTTTCCTGCAAGGGGTCTAGGAGCTGGGCTGGGGCCAGGAGGGCTGGAGGGAAACCGGCATGTGGTCCAGCCACTTTTGGAGGCTTGCACAAAGCACTTTTCGGCCCAAAGCCCGTGGCACCCACCCCTTCCGCAGACTCGCTGCTTGTCTGAATGGTTCTCAAAAGAAAAAATGCCAGGGCTTTGGAGAAACAAATGCTGTGGGTTTGGCTTCCTGTGGAGCCAGGACGCTGCTGTCTTCTGCAGGTCACCCTTGTGTGGACGTGGACCGTGGGCCAGGCGGCTCTTGAGAGCCATTCCCCCACAGCTCGCCCGGTAATTGACTGACTCATCGGTCACTGCTCGCGCTCAGCCATTGTTAACTGGTGACTTGAAAATTACCTTTATTTAGCACCGTTATCGGGAGGCTGCAGGGGTGCCGGCATTTCCACTCCACTAGCTTTCTCTGGCTGATGGCAGCAAGCAGACTCGTCACACGGTCCACAACCCCTAGCCGCAGCCTCTCCTGCTCACTGTGGGGACCAGGGGACCGTGTGCTAAGTGGGCGCAGCAGGCAGGCCTGCATTTGCCAGCCTGCCGCACCCCCCTCTGGATACCGGGTGGGCAATGGACACTCACCTGGCTCTCTTCCCTGCTATCTTTTCAGCCCAACTTGCTTTCCTGCTGGTCATTTACCCTGTATGCATGAGACAATCTACAATGGGGGTCCCCAGCAGGGGTCTGTACATGCACAGAGTGCAGTGATTTGCAGGGCTTGGGCAGTTCCTTTATTTTGAATGACTGTGCATATATGCTTTAGGGAGGGAGAACCTTCATCATTTTTATAGCTTTTGGTAGATTCTCAAGAGGATGTGTGAGCCCCAGGAAGTTGGGAAGCCAGGCTCGAGTCATGGCTCTCAGACTACCTCTCCAGGATGCCAGTCAGGTCACTCACTGCACTGCTGCCATCATTGCAGTGAGACTCTGGCTTCAAGCGGTGGAACCTGACTGTCCTCCTCCTGGAGGGCAAGGCCCAGTCTGTACTCTGCTCAACTGTGCTTGTAGGTGGGTGCATGCCGACTGACATGTCTCAAAGAGAGACCAAAGAGATTGGACATTTGCAGAGCCTTTGCCTTTCACTTTCCGTCTCACTGGGGAAAAGAAATCGTGTCCCTGGACTCCTCTGCCTCCTCATGTTGGCACAGTGTGTCACCCTACCATTTCCTACTGGCCACAGGTCCTATGTAGTGCAAAATTGGCGGCGAGTTGTGGGAACTGCATACCGGGAGAGGAGGAGGCAGGAAAAGATGGAGGAGTTGGTGAAAACTAAGGGTAAGGAGAAGGCCAGGGTTTGGTTCTGGGGTGGGAGGCCAGTAGTTTTTTCCCACACAGCACGGCCTTCAACCACTGGGGGGGGGGGGTCTGGGTCAGTCACTTATGCTTGCTGGGCCCCAGAGGCCTCACGAGTGGTACCTTTAAGGATATAACAAGGCAACAGCAGAAACTGTTTCCAAGACCGGCTCTGAAATTCCCTAGCATACACCCCAGGCCAACTCTCCTTTGCCAGGTCCTCATAGAACAGCAGATATTCTGAATAGACCATAAAGGAAGTCGTCCTAAAGCTTATACAAAATTCTGAAGTCACGGAGAAGGAAACTGCTTTTAGGCGTTGCCTGGTGTTTTCTGCTGGCCTTCCATGAGGCATTTGTGAACTCTCTGCCTCAGTGGGCCCCTGGACCCTGGGCAGGGGAGCGGTGTTTCCTGGTGAAAGCTATTTTACAACTGCCCTGGGCCTCTCGGGGGCCTTCCCGGCTGTCACGTGTGGGCACCCCGTCTTAAGCACACACTGAAGAGCTCCCCCAGCTGCATGGCACTGTTTCCATGCAGCTGTGGGGATGGTGACAAGGTTTGTGGGCTGTCAGCCCGGCTGGAGAGCACTTGAGAGCCACTTCATCGACCTCCTCTTCTCTTTCCAAGGCTCTTAACCCACTTGGGGGCGGGGGTGGCAGGGGGAAGGCAGGCCTGAGGCGGGTGGATGCCCACTTTGGGCATACAAAGGAGCTGCAGTCAGCCTCCTCTTCAGCCTGGCTCCGGAGATCCGGAGGTGGGGGGCAGAGTGGGAGAGAGCTGGCAGTGCCCCTCGCCAAGGCTGAGTCAAGCAGGCCTGGTGGTCCCAGAAGGGAGGAGAATGAGCCGGCAGGAGCCAGCATGCAGGAGTGGGAGACCTTGTGCAGTCCCTGTCTTAGCTGATGACTTGCACCTTGGCCTACTTCCCCTTAACGGGGTCTTCCTAACCATAAACTTGGCCTTTGATTTGAGTCTCTTTATTCTTACCAACTGTTTACGTAAGTTATCTCATTTAATTTTCATGACAACCTGTACAGTATGTACTGTGAGCCCCTTCTCAGTTGCTGCAACTCAGAGAGATTAAGGGCTTTGCCCAAGGCCACACAGCTGGTCAGTGGCAAAGATAGGACTGGAATGAGGTCTTCTTTCCTGAGGGAGACCCAGGTGACCACCCAGTTGACCTCCAGACCCCTCGGCCAGGCCACATAGTCCACTTGGAAGTAACAGGAACTGCAAGGACTGAGAAGCCTTGATGGCATATGAAGCTTCCATGTGGCCAGCTGAGCTGGAAAAGGCTCCAGAAAGCTGTGTTGAATCTATGGCTGTCTGATGTGACTGGATGACATCGAAATGATTTTCATCTGAAAAATGTCTCTGCTGCCCGACTTCTGGCTGACTTCTGGCTGGGAGAGGGGAGGAGGTATCTTTAAACGGAACCTCACAGTTTCTCTCGGGAGTACACAAGTCTTCCTAGCTCACCCACGCCCCCTGAACCCAGTGACCAGCAGGGTAGAGTTAGGGTTAGGGCAGCTTCCCAGAGCCTTTTCCAACTCTGCTGGCATAGGCAGCATCTGCTTTTCAAAGGCTTTCTTTGGTGTGTGTCTGGTCATGAAGAACTGTGAGAAGTCATGATGTAAGGGTCAGAATCATGGCTGGCACTGTGTTTCTTCCTTTAGGAGCAGGAGAAGTGGCAGAGGTCTCCCAGCAGCCAGGGAGCTCTCAGTCCCTAGGAAGGTAGGAAAGACCTCTGGGGTGCATCTCTGTCTCCATCACTCATCACATTCCTGCCTTCCCCAATTCCAGTGCCCATGCTTTTGGTGAGAGAGAGAGTCCATCACTCAGACCCCCAATAGCACTAAGAGCCAAGGGGTACTGATGGGGGAGGGGAATTCGGATGGTCCTGTCGACTTCTCGGCACTGATGTGAACTCAGCCTTGTCAGCCCCAAGGAGAGTCCCCACAAACTGAGATTGGGACCCTGGTTCATGGCCGGGCTGCCTTCTCCAGTGACTGCTCACCAGTCTCCAGTATCTCCTGCCATGAAGTCCAGGAGTTCCGATGTCCAGTGTTCATGCCATGAAGCCACTTAACAAGAATGCTCTGTTCATGCCTCATACTCAGACCTAGTGCCTGGCATACGGTAGATGCTCAGTAATTGTCAAAGAAATTAATTAAGTGAAAAGAAACCTAGAAGATTAGCATCTGCAGATAAGCCACGTGTTATTAACCCTATTTTATACAGATGACACATGAGGTTCAGAGAGGCTACGTCACATGCCCAAGGTCACACAGCCAGTTAATGAGGGAAGTGCCAGACCTAAGTTTCCTTTCATCACACTCTCTTCCTTTGGAATTGGGGAAGGCAGGAATGTGATGACCTTGGCCCCAGGGCCAAGCAGCTGATTTGGTCTCTGAGAAGTTTCTTCCATGTTTCTCAGCTGCGTTGAGTCTACAGCTATCTGATGTGGCGGAATGACAAAGAGATGATTTTTATCTGGGAAATGTCTCTGCTGCCTAACTTCTGACTGGAACACGGGAGTGGGGAGGAGGCATCTCTAGATGGAAACTCACAGTGTCTCTCAGGAGCATGCAACTCTTCATAGCTTACCTACACCCCCTGAACCCAGATTTTTTCTTCCAGGAAGAGGAGATAAAAGCTACCACCACTAGGATAATAGGAACAGAAACAACTGTTGAGTCCAGTCTGCCAGATGAGTTTGATGGCCTGTGGTCTTGGGGGTCTGAGTGACGGAGGCAGAGGCTGGGCGGCAGTTTCCAAGCGGGGAAGACATTCACCTACTAGTTACTGGAATCTTTAAGGCAAAAGGAGGGAGCAGGATGGAGCATTCTACAGGTTCTGGTCTCTTCATGGAGACACTCAGAGGAAAGCGAGGACCTAGAACTTTGGAGTGTGGCAGCTGGACAGGCCTCTCAGGAATTCCCTTGATCTAGAATAGCTATCGCCAGAAACCCATGTGCCCCTATTGTCTTCCTTGGCATAGAGGTCCCTTACCAGCTCGGGTGACTCAGAATTCCCCTCCTCCATCAGTGTCCCTTGGCTTTTAGTGCCCCTTGGCTCTCAGTGGCTGGACCCTCTCTCACCAAAAGCATGGGCATTGGTGGTCCTGGATCCTGGGCTAGAACCCATTTGTCATTCTGCAGCTCTGTGGTGTCGGGACACCAAAGGGCAGTGCCAGCAGCCTGCTGCAAGCTGACAAGGCTGAGTTCACATCAGTGCGGAGAAGTCGACAGGACCATCTGAATTAAGTGGCCAAGTTTAGTTTTTAATTAAGCCCCCGTGGTCTTTTAAAAAGGTCACTGACGACACCATCTTCTTTAAGGCCAAATATGAAAAGACATTCAAAGTCAAAGTTCTGAGATGGGAGCCTTGTAACTTGAAATGTCACAGGAAGAAATTTGGAAATGAGGAAAGAGGAAGCTGGTGAGAAGGACAACCCCGTCACATTGTTCTGTCATCAGCTTCACAGTTTCCACTAGGAGCTCCAAACCATTTTGGTCTCAAAGGGCAAGTGGTCCCACTCTAGTCTCTTGAGTGCCTTCCCTCTCCATGGGTTGTGGGGTTCCTTGCTTGCTGTGCTAGTGAAAAATGGGGTCCTTGTGGTCCTCGATAAGGAGTACGAGTTGGAAGCAATGGGGCAGAGGTGGCAACTTGCCCTGATCGCTGGCGAATTAATAAAAATATATGCAATGGGCTGCCATCCTTCCTCACCTGCATTCCTGCATACACATTTCTGCCTACCCTGACCAACACTGTATCATTTGTAAATTCAGTTCTATCTAGGGCAGAGCACAGCAGTCACTTAATTCCCCTACAACATCCTGCAATGACCCTACAGTGAGAGCACAGACCTGTGCCTGGTTCTACACAGCCCTAAGTAGAGAATTGAGTTAATTTGAGCAGAGTAGACCGCACCTCTTAGAGATGAGATTTGGACAGGCCAACAGCTCCTGGGGTTTAAGAACAAGCAGGTACCAGAATATTTTCCTGGAGTTTTTGGCTCACACCAATGCTTGGGCCCTCTGGGATAAACAGTTCAGCATGGCCGGTGACTCTGTGCCAGGGTCAGGGACTGTGGTAGTGGTTGGGAGTATGGGCAACATTTTTTTTTAATCAATATTTTTTATTATGGTTTTGTGGGGTACAGTTAAGGGTTAGGTGTACAATTACGTTTCATTCAGGCACCCTGTTGATAAGAGGTGTTTCCCCTTCCCCATGGGCAACATTTTGTCCATGGTTGCCATTGGCAGTCTAGAAAGTGCCTAAAGAACTTTGGATTTCGATTTAGGGATTCTGGATCCTGTGTGCTGTTTTTCTACCTAATATACACTCTCCCATTTATTTGTCATCAGAATACTTATGCTGTTGGGGTGGCAATGTACCTAAGTTAACCAAATATGGATTTCTCTAGCTTTTGCCCTGAAGAAACTAGAGGTGATTAATAAGAAATATGAGAAATCATTGGGTGGGCTTCTTTAAAGATGGTTGATTCACATGAGAGGTGCACTTCTTTGGCACTTTCTTCTTTCTCTCTGAAATGTGGAGCCGATGACTGGAGCTTCAACAGCTATTCTATAACCATGAGGTATGACTTAAAAATGGAAGCCAGTGCTCGGGATAGGTTGCCCACCTATCCCTAGTCTTCATTTTATGTGAGAGAAAAGCTAATCCCTAGTTTGCCTGGGCCACTATTACTTTGGAAACTGATGCACATTGATTGCCCACTCTGTCATTTACTCCTGAGGGACTTTATGTAATTCACTTAATGTCTTTTAGTGTTAGTTTCCTTACCTCTACAATGGGAATAATAATTCTGGCTTTGCCTTATAATGACTTCCAGGGCCAATCTCAGGTTTCCCAGAATGTTCTCAACCCCAGTCTGAAGACCACATGGTTATTTTCGTATCTGAGCAGTGACTGTCTCGAGACCCTCCCATTGTTTTGCCAGATAATTGTTACAAACTAAGGAATGTGCCTGCCTTCCAACTTCAATGGCTTGCTCAGGGCTGTTCTAAAGTCCCCTCGTGGGCTCCCATTTTCTAGAGACACAATAGCTTTTCCTGGTTTGCCCAGGCCTCACCCCTCCATGCTGGGTGCGGAGACGTCTGCTGTTTCAAGCTGCTGAAAGGGAGGCTTCAAAGAGCCCCACGTTGGCCCCTCTTGGGCTCTGACTCACAGAAACGCTTCTGGAAATCCTCAAAAGCCTTATTAATCTGTTAAGACATCCCAGAAGCGGGAATCTGCGCACCCTATTTCCAGGGCTTTCAACCGCTGCCATTGTCTCAGCAGCATTGTCCCTGCTCCGTGTCTTGGCCCCTAATGGACTCTACGAGGCAGGAATGCTTTTGGCAGCGCCTGCTATTTCATCGCCTCTTTTCTTCTTCTCTGTTTCCTTTAACTCTTAAAATGAAAAGGTGACTGGGTCTTCTTGAGCTGTTGATTCCTCTCACTCCCCTGTGTGGCTCTCTACTTCACCTTTTACTCTCTTGGCATTCGGCTGGATCTGAGTAAGGGACATAGGGGTCTCCATAGAAAATTGGGGCCCACTTGACTTTTTCTTCAAATGAAAACCTCTAGGGGGTCTGTCATGCCTGGCCACATAACCTGGTATTGCCACAAGCATCTGAAGGGGCCTTGCTCACAGCTAATACATATAGAAGCTCTGAGCAGGCTTCTCTAGGGACACCCCCGACTCCGGTCCACACACTTGTGACCCTCTGATGTGTAACCTCTGCTTTGGATGGGCCTCAGAGAAAGAGCCAGAAGACCAGGGCTCTGCTCCTGACTTCAACCTGCAGCTGCTTTCTATTTTCTTGGTCTAAAATCAGGAACTTGACTTGTCTGCTAAGGTCCTATGGCAGGCAGTTTCCCAAAGATTTCTGCCTCCTGTTTTTCAGACCCCTGTGTACTCCTCTCCCTTGAGTGTGGGCTGGACCTGGTGACTTGCTTCTAACCAATAGGACACAGTAAGCATGATGGGTATCACTCCTCCAGCTAAGTTACAGAAGACTGACTTGTGTGTTTTGTCTCATTGGCCCTCTCTTTCTCTCTTTATCTCTCCTCAGGGGCCTGCTTTGATGAAAAAAGCTGCTATCTTGGAGAGGCCCATGTGGCAAGAACTGATGGTGGCCACTGGCAACTGAGACCCTCAAGCCAACAGTCTGCAAGAAACTGAATCGGAGTGACAATCCCATGAGTGAGCTTGGAAGCAATTTCTGCCCCAGGTAATCCCTGAGATGGTTACAGCCCTGGCCAACACCTTGATTGCAGCCTTGGGAGAGACCTTGAAGCAGAAGGCCCATTTAAGTTGTGCCCAGATTCTTGACCCACATACATTTAGAAATAATAAATGTCTATTGTCTTAAGCTGCTAATTTTAATACAGCAACAGATATCTAACACAGGTCCTTATCAGCTAAAAAGAAATATGCTTCTTTGCTTTGCTTTTCTATATTTAAACTCCTTAAACATTTCATTTCATGAGCTAGACACTTTGGTGGTACATGTTCACACGTGCCTGTACATACACATGCACTGAAATCTATGGGCTGCCCAAGTTCCTTCATCTCTACTCAAAAAATACATGAACTGAAACAAGGGAATAAAGATATAACTGAACCATGGAGGTGATTCCTGGTTTCTATTAGGGACATAAGTAAGATTTGAATTTCAGCCAGACCCTAAGTACCAGAAGGGCTACTTGTGTGCCTCTGATAATTCACTTCCATGGCTCACCTTTCAAGGTCTGATGTAAACTCTCCTCCTCTTGGGAAAGAGGTCTTGGCTTCTCTAGTTAGGGTTAGTTACTGTTTCCCATCTGAGTCCCCCACCAGTTTTGTCTATATCAGAGTACGCATCACATTCTGTCTGAATTATTCGCATGTTCCTGTCTCACTGTCTCACTCCTCCATGGGTCTTCTACCCCAGGCAGCTTAGCATCCAGTGACCTCGTCATGAATCATCCAGGATTTCACAACCTTAGTCAGAAGCCAAATTTAAAACCCTTTGTGCCCCCTTCTTCCCAGCCCCCACGATGTTCCAGGAAGCCAAAGCGCAGAGCAATCTTTCCAATCTAGGAAGCAATAAAGAAATGTATTTATGAACCAGCCTCTATCTAAGGGAGAGAATTTATGTCTCTTCATGCTCTTGTTGACAATAATAACTGATTGCTGCATCAATGTGATGCAATATAATTTTAAAACCCTCCAGAACAAGGATCAGAAAACAACTGGCAGAGAGACTGCGCGGCGGCCGTGGGCACCTTCGGTGTGGTGGCTGAGTCCTGGGCCTGCTAATGCCCCGAGGCGATGGGAACACAGCTCTGGGAGCACCTGCAATCTCATCTTGTTTCTTTTCAAGCACCAGGGAAGAAAAGCAATTTGTTTGCTCTCATACTCTAAAGATGAACTTCCCGTGCTCAATCAAACGTTATTATCCCAATGTAAGTCAATTTACCTTTGAATTTGCAGGCTATTTTCTTCCTAAATGGCTAATTATGGGAGATAGATGGCTGTAAACAGAAGCCTTCTACCTTACCACACAGCCTGGCTTTCTCTCTTGACACCTGAGTACCAGAGAAGGGAGGCCTCGATGTGTCCCTGACTCCTCTGCCCTCTGTGCCACCCCCATCCATTCTTCCTGCGATGTCATTCACCCTCCCCACCTGCATTCCTAGACACCTGTCTGGAGTTTCAGCCCCCTGAATTCTGTCCCCTGCTGGCCTCCAAATCACAACTGCTCCTGCTGTGCTCATATTAAGAGTTCTGGTCCCTGGTGCCATCTCCCTTTCTTAAGGACTGGGCTAAAAAGTAGATGTCTCTGCCCGAGAGTTGTGCACACAGGACAGCATGAGTTTTAGGATACGCGGGATCCTGTGAGGGCTAGAGATGAAACAAGGTCACCCGAGGCTGCCTCTTTGATTTACCTGGCAGAGTCACAGAAGCAGACCGCTGTGAGGCAGGGGCTGTGGCCTTTTCACGTGGCATGATCAGCACCATGGAGGAGCTAATTGAATGGCTGAGTTTGTTTACTGAGAAGAGGAACAGCTCCCCTCCTTCCTCGCAAAACAAAGTCTTCCCCCAGGAGTGGTGGCAAAGGGGTCAGCCAGAGCATTTCTGTTTGCCTTTTGATGAATGGCTATTCCAGCGGCTCTGAGGAAGGCAGATCATTGTGTGCGCACTGTCAGAGGTGCCTCCAGCGGGGAGGCCCTAGCCTTCCGAGTTTTCCAGGTCTTGGGGTTATGAAGCCTGTGGTGTATAGGGTTATCTAAAGGAACCTCTAACTCTTCTCCCAGAGGTCTGGCTTCTGGCCCCCTGCTCTTTCTGCCTGGGCCCGGAAGCCACAAAAGTAGCAACCTGCTTTTGTCAGGCACCTCATGGTTGATGCAAGTCTACATATATGATCTCATTTGATCCTCACAGCCATCCTGCGATAGCATCCTCACCTGACAGATGAGGGAGAGGTCCAGAAAGGGCAAGACTGAGGTCACACAGCTAGTACGTGACAGAACTGGAACCTGACCTGCATCCAGGTTATTTGACTTTGAAGCTTCTGATCATGTCATTCTTTCACGGTTTCATCACACAAAGGAGGGTGTGTGTCTTCCTGCTAAGTGTTGAAGGCTTGCCTAGCTTTGGACTGGTATCATTTGGGCCAGGCTTCTAATTTGTGATCCTCATGTGAACCTTAGAAGCATGGCCTGGATAAACCTATTTGCCCTGAGCTTGACCTTCTTTTGGGGCAATTCGTAGGGTTGGAAGGACAGGTAAGAAGGAGTAAGCTTTTCAAGACTGCTATGAAGAAGTTTAAGACCATAATAAGGGTCAGCTAAAGGAAGCATGGCAAGTGAAGGGCAGGTCTCTTCCACTCTGGTGTCTCAAGAAACAATGACTGGAGGTCCGACTGCTGGAGGTGTAGAGACCAATATGAGAAACTGCCTTTCCTAGCTTAGACCAGTTAACCCTAGAACATGCTGCCGCCAGTCTCCCCTGGGCCACTCTGCAGGCAGGGGTTCTGCCACACTCAAGAAGGGAATCCATTTTGCATTGTGTGGACTAGAATCTTGAGATTCCCCCAACAGACTCCCAGAGCTGTTGAGCCCACGCCAGAGTGAGGATACCAAGGCTCACTGTTTAGCTCAGTTCTTTGATTAAAACAGCAAATTCATTTTAAATACCAATGGGCAAGCAGGTGGGGTCTCATGCCAGCTCCGTCTCCCTCCTACCATCCTCTCAGAGCAACTGGTTTGGAGAGAAATATATTCTTCCCCTGTGATGAGAGCTCTCATTCCTGATGCACAAGGGAGCAGAAGCTACCCTGGTGCCTAAGGAATGAGGGTGCCACAGAACAGGGTGAGGCAGGGGGCCTTGACAAAGCAGGGAGGGCCACGGAAGGGGAGACAGGGAGTGCACAGTAATCTCAGCGGCTGGCCCCTATCTGGGCCCCACCTCCTGACTTCATCTCCACTGACAGACATGCTGAACTGGAAGAAGTCTGCTTGGGTCTTGGCCTTCTGAGCAGCTGTGCTGCAGCCACATGCCAGAGCCCCCGTGCAGCTGAATCTGCTGTCTGACAGCAAGAGGCCTGCAGCCGCATCCTGGGCAGGTGTGCTGGGACTGTCACCTTTCCTGGCCCTGGGGGACTGGCAGCTCTGGATTGGCCAAAAAGAAACATGGGAGAGGCCAGGGAGTGGAGCGAGGACACATGCTCTCCAACACGAGGCTTTTAACCATGTCCCCCCACATAGATGCTCCTACTCCCGCTGGCCCCAAGAGTGGGGATCAACTTCACAGTCCTGCCTTTATTTTATTTTATTTTATTTTTTGAGTTGGAGTCTCACTCTGTTGCCCAGACTGGAGTGCAGTGGCACACTCCCGGCCACTGCAGCCTCAACCTGCTGGGCTCCAGCGATCCTTCCGCCTCAGCCTTCCAAGTAGCTGGAACTACAGGCATGCACTACCATGCCTGGCTAATTTTTGATTTATTGTAGCGATGAGGTCTTGTCAAGTTGCCCAGGCGGGTCTTGAACCCATGGACTCAGGCAATCCACTCATCTCGGCCTCCCAAAGCGCGGGATTACAGGCTGAGCCACCGAACCTGGCCACACAGTCCTGCCTTTAGAAGGAACCTGGATCTTCTGGGGATGGCCAATGAGCTGAAGAATGTCACAATTCTTATTATCCACCCACTTTTGGTCTTTCTCCCCTCCCTCCCTCCTCCCTCTTTCTTTCCTCCCTTTCTCCCTTTCAGCCACCCAGTAACATTTATGTATAATCCTTTGCATAAAGCAAGATGCTAGGCAGTAGAAATAAAAAAGATGAATGAGCTACCACTCTCATCCTTACAGAGCTGACAAGGGCGAGTGTACATATGGGAACAGGAGAGACTACCCTGACGGTCTGAGACATTCTGTTCCTAAACGTGGGTATTAAATAAATATGGCTGCATTGCATCCTTGGCTAGCACTTTGCCCTATTCTTTAATAAGAACATTAAGAGCCATAATTTGTCAGACACGTACTATGTGCTGATCTTGCACAAGACAATGTGTATACTGTGTCTCATTCAGTCTTCCCCACAGCCCTGGAGAGAGATTCACCAAACAGACAGGGAAACTGAGGACTAGGCAGTTCACAGTCAGTAGCAGCACAGTCCTTTTTGGCCAGCTCTAAAGCTTATGCTACTTCTGGGTCCTTACAGATATGTCCTGTGGGCCACATGAGGTGGTAGGTGTGCACTGCAGGCTTCTGAGGATGCACCGAATGGCACACTTCTAAATGAGAGTGTTTGGACTTTGCCAGGCATCAGGGTGTGGCACATAATAAAAGAAGAGGTTTTCGAGAGGAGGTGACAAGAAGCCATTCTCAACTTCTCCTGGAGCTGCAACTGACTAACTTCACAGCCTCTGGAGGCAGAATTATTTAACCCTCAGAACCTCCTCCCATCATGGGGACAAAAGAGAAATCAGGCTGATGCTATATCCCTCACAGCAGCACTCAGGATATGTAAAAGTGTGTTGTAAATTGCCAAGTGGCAGTATTATTGCTGTTTCCTCACCTCAGCAAAGACCCAGCATCACAGACAAGGCCTGTCCCATCAAGGGGTGGCCAATCTTGGTCCTGCCCTTTCTCCTGGCTTCCTCCCACCCTCTAGCCCCTTCCTCTGCGTACTCTGCTCTCCCAGCTGCCCCTGACTGGGGACCCATGGATAACTCTCTAGCAACTGATGGAAAACTGGGATCCTACCAAGCCACGTCTCCAACTGCTGCCTCCTCAGTCACTGCCAGGGTTCTGGGCAGGTTTAATGTGCTGTGTTTAACGTGCTGCAATTATTGTGGTCCCGCAGGGGTCCAGTGGGTGGCTTTCTCTTCAGGGGCAGGCAGCAGGAGCAAAGGAGCACCCATAGTCCCTGAGCCTCAGGCCACCTGGGTCAGAGAGATGCCAGAGGGAGGACTCCTGTGGTGACTGGGGAAAGGGGAGTGGTGTGGGGGCTCTGGACGGGGCCCACTTCATAGACATGATGGATAAGACTCATGATGCCGGGCAGGAGGCCCAGCCCACACTCGGCTCCCGGAGTGTGCAAGTAGGAGCTCTGCTCAGACTGCACTGGGCACTTCATTTCTCAGAGACAGCGGCACGTTTTAATAATGTCTACGCGGGTTAATGAAAGTTGTCGGTTTCACTTAATAAATACATCGCCATTCTTGGCCATACATATTTGTCACGCTGGGCCTGGAGCTGTGCATCCCTCCCTGAGTTGAGCAGGGATGCTGGGGACAGGGATGGGGGCAGGGGGAAGCATGGGGCACCTGGGTGGGGAGCAGAGGCCTGGGTCCTCTCATTGTACCTTTTCTCCAGAGTCAAATCAGAGGCACACAAGGTAGAGGGGAGCATCAGAGGCTCCTTCTTTTCATTCTCTGGCTCAGGGAAGTGACACTGAGACTATCCCCTTCAAAAAGAGCAGTGAGCCAGGTGTCCCTGAGGACCACGGGCTCTGGACTCCGGCTGACTTGGAAAGGAATCCCAGCTAGTTACTTACTATCTCTGTGACTTTAAATAAGTTATTTAATCTCTCCAAGACTTCATTTCTTCATTTGTAAACTGAAGCTAAAAATAGCATTTCTTCATAGGGCTGTTGTGAGCATTCCAACATAAGGCACACAAAGATCACAAAGATCTTAGCATGGTGCCTAGTATAAAAAGCACTCAAATCAGAGCAAGTAGTACTATTAATTTTAAAATATTATTTTTATTAAGACACAGTTTAGTATGGTGTTTATGAGCATGGGCTCTGAAGCCAGACTGCCCGGGTTTGGATATCAGATTTATTACTTACTAACTGTGATATTGAATATGTTACTTAGCATTTCTGTGTATGTTCCCTAATCAGTAAAACATGGGGAAATAAAAATACCTGTCTGATAGGGTTGTTGTGGGGCTTGAACAAATTAAGATGTGTACATCCTTTAGAAAAGGAACCCCATAGGCTGAGCATGGTAGCTCAGGCCTTGAAATCCCAGCACTTTGGGAGGCCAGGGCAGGAGGATCGCTTGAGGCTAGGAGTTCAAGATGAGCCTGGGCAACATAGTGAGACCTTGTCTTTACAAAAAAGAAAAAAAAAAAAATTAGCCAGTCATAGTGGCACTAGCCTGTAGTCCCAGCTACTTGGGAGGCTAAGGTGGAAGGATCGCCTGACCTAGTAGGTCAAGGCTGCAATGAGCTGTGATTGTGCCATTGTATTCCAACCTGGGAGACATAGGGAGACTTTGATTAACCCCCTCCCAAAAAACAACAACAATAACAAACAATAAATAAAATAAAAAGAAAAGGGACCCAATAAGCCTTAAGAATTATGACATTGTTGATTTCACAGGACCCTGGGAAAGGGGAGTCCAGGCTGCCTGGGAACCACTTTCCACATTTCCTTAGGATGGTCACCAAGCCATATACCAAGAGGCCCTACACATGGGGCTGATGCCAGACTGAGACCCTAGACATTCCAGAGAGGGAACTGGAAAATTCTAGTTTCCAAACAGTTTCCAAACTGCCTAACTTGGTTGAAGGTTGGTAGAGAAGGGAAAGGACCCAGGGGGCATGTTTAACATTCTGGGGACATTCTCCTTGAACTCTGCATAGGCTTTAAAACATTCCCAACTGCCATGCGTCTATGCACTGGCTTTCCTCTGCTGTTTTTTTCTCTAAAAGCTTAGGTTGATCAAAGACGGGAAGGAGTTTGGGGGTTGGGGAAGGGCCCTGGAGGCTGGGGTGGGGAGAGCAGAAGCTCAGATGATGGAGAGGGGCTGGGGTTGCAGTAGCTGGAGGGTGCTTTCTAGCTGAAGCAAGCAGCTTTGAAACCTGTTTTAAATTGCATGCCACATGTTTACTTCATTAAGCAGTTGTTCTCTTGCAAGGGGCTGTCTCTGGCAGCCGAGATTCAACCACAGGGCTTGTTGTGGGGTAGCCAGGGTGTCCCCTCATAGTGGGTGCAAGGAGCTCGGCCATGGGGATGGGTGGGTTCTCCCACTCTCTAAGCCCAGGGAAATGATGGAGTAGCTGAGGTGATATTGGCTCATCTCCTCCTTGTACTGGAAAGGAAACTGAGGCCAGAGGGACAAGGCAAGGAGCTCGCTGTAACACATCTCGGTGTGGTTTTAGACAGACAAAATGGGTTTGTTGTGACTGGGGCTGTTTTCTGATGTGAATGTGTAAACTCTGGGAGAGGGAGAGTGAGGAGGCGGGCTCCTGCCTGGCTCTTGGCTGGCTTTCGTTGACCATGATCACTTCCTCCCACTGGAGGGAGCAGTCTCTCCACAGGTGGGGCTGTCCCTCGGGAGTAGGAACTCCGCTCCCACTGGAGAGAAGCAGTGCTCGGTGTTCAAAGAACCATTCTTGCCATTATTAATTGCTCGCTGTTATGATCATGTAGGCCTTAAGTGGCTTCCTCTGCCCTTAGAGTTATAACACTTAGAGCGGCTTCTAGCAAGGACGAAACAAGGCTCCACCACCACAAGAGTTTGATCTGTGTCCCTCCTGCTACGGCTTTCTGCAATTAGCCATTTTACAGATGGAGAGTAAGCTTAGCCCTCCAAGACTTAACGGCACGCTCGCTTAACCCTGCAGGGTGCACAGATGAATAGAGGGTCCTGAGCACCTGCACCCGATAAGGGTGGTAAGACGGGACTGCCACTCGCCGCAGGAACAAACAGCACAGCTGGATAAGTTCTATAGGTGCAAGACCGGGGAATAGGGACCCACCCAGACACAAGGACAACTGCTCAGCCCCATCACCACTACCGGGGCGCCAGGAGCCCACTTCAGCTCTCTTCTGAGCCTTTCCCACGTGCCTGCCATGCCCGTCTCTAACTAGCCCAGAAGAGAAGGCTGTTGCCTCATCCCCACCCTCTGAACCATCCATGGGGTAGGGCAGAGCGGGCGCAGGTGGAGTCTCAGCTGGGTGCCAATTCCAGGAATGCTGCTTGGGGTGGGAGGTGCTGGGGCGGGGGCAGGTGGGAGAGAAAGGCTGGCGGCAGTTGAAGGGGGCGGTCTCAGAAAGCCCCCACAGGGAGCCTCCCCTCCACCTGGCAGGTGGTTGGGACGAGGTGCTGAATAACAAAGACATTTGTGAAATCTAATTAGCGCAGGCCTAACTTCTGACTTCCCGCACGGGCTCCTCCTCTAGCCCCAGGCTATCGAGCCGAATTAAGCTGCCTAAGATCACCTCATTAAATTCACTAACCTTGCTTTTCTACCACGTTTAGCCCCTGGTGCCCTTCCTCTGTCTGTGGGAGGTGTGCGTCTGGCGTTACTCCAGTGCGTTCCCAGGCAGGTGTTTTTAGAAACTCCCCTCCTCTCCCCTTCCAAACGCCTCCCTTAATCACCAAGCTCCTTTCTTCTGAGCTCAGTAATCACTCTGAACGAATCCATACACAAAACCCTGTGGCTGAAGTAGGAACCGCCCCTTCTCGTCCCTCCCTGGGTAAGGGGATAGTGGTCCTCGCCCTGCTGGGAGGGTGCTGTTCTGAGGCAGGGTATTGGGCCCACTGGCCAATCGGTAACGAGCACACGTGACTTGCATTTCCTGAGGCCTAACCGCTGGGTGTCTGCTTGTAGTGCAGAGACGGATGGGCGAGGGGGATGCTGGTGAGGAGACCTATGCCCGGGGCTGAAGGGCGACAGTCGCGCAGGTCTGTAGTTCAGGAAGTTAACTCTGAGCCCCGATAAACAAATGAGTCACTGTGGGTCCGGGTAGGTAGCAGAAACACTCAGGCCAGAGGGCTATTAGTTGCAGAAGAGAAATGTAACGCAATTAGTATTATAAGAGAACGGGAAATCTCTAGCCTGGAGACAGGGCTAAAGTTCCGGCCAACTCAAACCCCACATTGAATTGTCCTGAATTCAGAGAGGACTGATTACCTGCCCAGCCTGTGTGCGTGGCACTCCTGTGGAGGCCTGGACCCCAGGAAGGGAACTGGGGGTGGGGCGACTTCTGAAGGATCAGGCTCTCCAACTGAACTTGTGCAGCCACAGGCAGCTTCCTTAATGTCTCTGCTTAGCCTCTTGTGGAGAGGGCTAATGCATGTCTTCCCCGGGGCTGGTGGCTGGGTTAATTGGACATTGTTTACGTAGCATCTATTATTTATGATTTCCTTTTGTCTCTCCCGAGTGTGACAAGTGTGGCTAACTGACTAGAGTTATTCCTGCCTTGGGACATGTGTGAGGAAGGTCTTACCAACAACCTACCTGAAGTGACTGAGGCTAAGGGTGGCTTCCTCAAAGCAAATGCTGAAGCCCTGGCTGGGAGAGAAGGGTGGGGGAATGCATCTGAAACCAGAGGAAGGTGACAGCCTTGCACTAAGGTCATCTCCTTTCTGGAGGGACCGCTGGTGCTTGCTCACTTCTATAAAATTCAGTTGGAACTGGAATCTTGAGTCATTCTGCTGTAAACGTTGGCTACCTGTTGGAATCACCCAGAGAGTTTTGAAAAATACTGACAACTGGTTTCCTCACCTGAGATTCTTATTTAATTGGCAAGGGGTGCAACTTTGCAGCCTGGAAGCCCCTCAGATGATTCTAATTTGCAGCAAAGGCTGAGAATCACAGTTCCAGCTCATTCCTATTGTGACTTTTTTTCCTGTTAACTATTAACAACAGCAACTAACATTAATTGAACATTTACTATGTGATAGGCACAGAGATAAGAATTTTATACAGTTGGTGTCAAAAAATTCTCAGAACAACCCGGCATTGTGGGAAGATGCAATTATCACCATTTTATAAAGGAAGTAACTGAGGTTCAGGGATGTTAAGTCAGCTGACCCACATTTATTTGGTTGCAAAGTTAGGCCTGACCTGACTCCAAAATCTGTGCTGTTAACCATTATACAACACTGTGTCCCACTTCAAAAGAGTATGGGAATGATGCCAAGAGGATGGGGAGCATTTTGACGTCCTGTCTGCAAAGGATTTTGATTAACAGCTTCTCAAGCAATGCTTCATATCAACAAATGAATGCATTGGGCTCAAGGACAGAGGGTCATACTTTGGATGATGGACTGATCTGGCCCAGCCTACAGCCTTGTGGTAATGTGGGATTACCTCCATCTACTTAGAGAATTTGATGGTAGAGGTGTGCAGGCTGCAGAGTGTCTTCTACAAACACAAGGCCCCGGTGCTAAAAATCAAAGGCAGGTGAAGGAGTCAATAATGCGAGTCTGGAGCGGACATTCTCTTTCCTTCAGGTGCAAGGACTACAGACAGGCCAGGGAGAACAGCGAATAGCTGGAGAAACCTGTCCTTCCCCCTGGTCACTTGGAGGGCTCTTCCTCTCTCTCAGAGCAGTTTCCTTCTCAGACAGTTGAAGCTGCCTTAGTGGTCTCTCCAGATCCATGCAGGTCTGATCAGAAGCTCCCACGCAGAAAGCTGAGAATATCAGTTTCTCATAGAAGCCTACGGTGGAACTGAAATCAACATGCGCTTGGTCTTAGCAGTCTGACTTGGACAAGAGTCTGGAGGCTGGTGCTTTTGGACATACATCTCCAAGATCCAGGAGGAAGCCAGACACATCTAAAAGCTTCTGAATAATCTGTGATGAAGATTCTCGAAGAAAGAGGCAGTTTGCCTAGAGGCTAAGAGTATAGGTGCCAGAGACAGACTGCCCACATTAAAATCTAGCTACATTCCTCCTAGCTGCATGACCTTGGGAAAGTTCCTTTACTGAAGTCACAAAACCCTCGTCTTGAAGGTGAGAATAATAATAGGATCTCCCTCAAAGGATTGTGGGGAAAATAAAATGAGATAATAAATGTAATGTTCTTGGTTCACAATGCCCAATGAGGACTAGCTGTTATTACTGTTGTTACTACCACCACTGCCCTCTCCCACCCCTTTCCTTCTCTATCCTGTTGACATGTTCAGCGTCTAACACTTTTTGAGGTATAGTATCTTTGTAGAATTAGACTTCTTTCAAATTTAGGGGTGATTCTTTTCAATTTACCCGGCAGCCTGTGTTGACCTTGTTCATACCCTTGGTAGGTGCATATATACATTTAAGTTCTATTCCTTCTGCCTGTGCTTCTGCATGTTGGACTTGGAGGACATTTAGCCTGTCTTCAGGTTTCCCACCTCATCTCCTTCATTTTCCACTTTATTAGTTTCCTGCTCATCTCTCTTTCCTGAAGTGTGGCGGGCAGAACGACACACCAGAGTCCAGACGTGGTTGTAACATAATTTGTGTTTGCTTTCCCGCACTCTGGCTGCTCTCTGGGCCGTATGCATGTCGGGTTCATTGATCCCAGACCCTTTTTCTGGCTGACAAGACCACGGAAGGCTCCTGGATGCTCTGGGTGTGTGGGTGCTGCCTGTCTGCAATCCACTCTCCACAGTCTGCCAGGTTGATGATTTAGGAACAGGTCATACCTCAGCTTGACCCATCCGCTGAGGCTGAACCTTCAGATCCTCAACCCACATGCTTGTTCCCCTCTGCAGCCCACCTCCTCAAGGAAGCAGCTTGGCCCAGACCCCTGTAAGCCCATTGTGCTTTCTCATCTCTCCTGCACTTCTCCTTCACAACTCTCATCACTAAGGGACTTACATAGTCGGGTGTGTATTCGGTGGACTGTCCTCTCCCACTGGAATCTTAGCTCCAAGAAAGCAAGGATCATGCCTTTTTGTTCACTAGAGCACTGCAGGGCTCGGGTACCCCCGGGATACAATAAGCGCTCCATCAGTATTTAAGTGGATGCAGTCATATGGCATTGATTTGGACACAGTTTCTATATTCCACATTCACTGTGCTTTCCTGGCTCGGCTACTGTCTGATGAACTCATAAGTACTTGGGAATAGTCTTTTTAGTACACTCATTTAAAAAAGAGGTCTAGTTCACATATCATAAAATCTGCCCTTTTAAAGTATACAGTTCAATGGTTTTTAAGTATATTTACAGCACTTTGCATGATCTAATTCTGGAACATTTCATCACCCCCAAAACAAACCCCATACTATACTAATTAGCAGCCATGCCCCATTCCTCTCCCCCTGTTGGTAGCCATTAATCTACTTTCTGTCTCTGTGGATTTGCCTATTCTGGACATTTCATATAAATGAAATCGTGCAATGTGGCCTTTTGTGTCTGCCTTCTTTCATTTAGCATGCGTTCAAGGTTCATCCACGTTGTAGCATACATCAGCGTTTTATTCCTTTTTATGGGTGAATAACGTTCCATTGAATGGCTATAGCCACATTTTATTCCTTCATCATTTGATAGGCATTGGGGTTTCTTCCACTTTTTGGCTATCATGAATAATGTTGCTGTGACCGTTTGTGTCAAGTTTTTGTGTGAACATATGTTTTCAGTTGGGTATATACTTAGTGGAATCACCGGGTCGTATGCTATCTCTATGTTTAATTTTTGCAGAACTGCCAAATTGCTTTCTGGGAACAGTTTTATTTTATTTACTTTTTTTTTTTTTTTGAGTTGGAGTCTCACTCTGTCGCCCAGACTGGAGTGCAGTGGCCGCTCCTGGCCACCGCAGCCTCGACCTGCTGGGCTCCGGCGATCCTTCCGCCTCAGCCTTCCAAGTAGCCGGAATTACAGGCACGCGCTACCACGCCCGGCTTTTTTTTGATTTATTGTAGAGATGAGGTCTCAATGCCCAGGCGGGTCTCGAACCCGCGGGCTCAGGCAATCCACTCACCTCAGCCTCCCAAAGGCGCGGGATTACAGGCTGAGCCACAGGCTGAGCCACCGAGCCCGGCCAGTTTTATTTTAATTTTATTTTTTAAATGAAGTAGGTAGACTAGTTTAGTGTTCACCCTCGTAATTTTTATTTATTTTTTATAAAGAACTCCTTTAGAAATAAAAAACCATGGAACCCCTTTCCAGATAAACGCCTATGTGTGAATACACATAATTTCAGGGGTTCCAGAACCATCAGAAACTGGCGAGGGATCCCAGTGTTTGTTGATTACAGGCTCGTGCACAGCAGTATTTTAAGGTTAGATGATTTTCTCAAACAGAATTCCACCTACACTTCTGGCTTTTCCACAAGGATATTGGAAATGGATAATTTGACTAATGAGTTCTGATCCATGCTCTGATTTCCATCTGGGATCAGAACATTCAGCAGCCAATCAGTTGCCTTAATTTCTTCCACCCACTCTCTGTAATCAACTGATTGATGTGCAATTACCTCTCTCTACTTGGACATACGCTTTCCTTCTTGTGTCTGCCGTCCAGTGCCAGATAACCTTCATTTTTTCCCACTTATTTTGTGTGTGTTGGCCACTGTTTGATATAATTATTTTTGTAATCATCTACTATTAGGTGAAAGAATATTGCAAAGAGAAAGAAGGAAAAAGAAAATAAATGCCTTCCTGACAAGTTCTAATATTTTATGTTCACAAATAATCTCCCAATATCAGAGCAATAATATTATTTTCTCAATGTGCATTTATTAAAATGTAAAGTAGCTCCATCACACAGGGAATGGAAACCCTTGCATTACCTTGGCCAGAAAATATCACTTGTTTATTTCAGATTACATTTCTGGAATTTTAATACTGTTGCTTCCCCCCCTTTTTCTCCCCATAGCCTTTATCCAGCAGGGGAGTGAACCTGAAGGGTTGATTTCTAAAGAGGCATTGCTGAATGCTCAGGACCTTAATTTGGTTTTAAGAATTGCTTTTGGCTCTTGATTTACGATGAGGTTCTTTTCTGCGTAATTCTTTTGGCTGAAAACTGAATCGAGTTCTCCCATTGTGGATGGCATTTTGACACCACATTGTAAGACAGGGTACAGAGTTAAGGAGGGAATAGGAAAGATTTAGAAAAGAGGAGGGGGATTAACATGGTGGGTGGAAGAGTTAGATCTATTATCTGTTTCTCCAGGGCATTAATGGCAGACAACTTAGATTCCAGTTTCAAGACAGCACGTTAATTTCCAGGCAGCCTAGTAAAAAAGATACTAGACTGGAAGTCAGATGCCAGGAGTTCTAAGCCTGTTTTCCCCTCTAAGTAGCTTTGTGACCTTGGACAATTCACATTGACGCTTTGGGTTGCTTTCTCAAGTGCAAAAGAAAATGTGGAGCTAAGATGGGTGGGTTTTAATCTTGGCTGCCGATCAGAATGCCCTGGAGAGCTCTGAAAGCTATACTGGTGCCCAGGCCTTTAGATAATTAAGTCAGAATTTCTCGTGGGTGGGTGAATGGACCTGGGCATTGGTGTCTTTATTAATCACTCCCCAGGTGATTCTATCATCAAGCTAGGGCTGAGGACTGCTGGTCCTGATGATCTCTAGTGTTCCTCCAGATTTCTGGTTGCCTGATGTTATGAGCTGGCCAGTGATGTCTCACCAGCCAAGGTTGGTGAGATGTGTATGCAGACAAGTGGGCCACAATCACGGGATTGTGATTCCGTGCTGGGTTTGGAGGTGTCTCAGCTGGGAGACTCTGGGGAGATCCCAAATGGAATTGAATTTCTCTCAGTATCAGGCCTGGGTTGGGGCAGGTAAATCTTCCTTTCTTTGTGGGCCTATGGTACTGAGAAGATGGATGAGCTGGGGTTGGTAAAATAGCTTTTGTTCCTTGGAGAAAGGCATGAGGAGAGATAAGGCAGGCTTATTATTTTTAGAGTGGAACTGGGACTGTTTAGCCTAGAAAAGAGGGGACTTGGGGGGGACATGATTTGTGGTCTTCAAGAGGCTGAAAGGCTGTCATGGGGAAGAGGGATTAGAGTAATTTTAAATGCTCTGGGGGCTGAACTCGGGCCAGTGGGTAGAGAGTCGGGGAAAGGAATTTTGGTACATTATAAGGGAGAATTGTATCGTATAGCTGTGCTCCCTTGTTCCCTGTGCATACCTCTGTCTTGGCACCTGCTTTTGCAACCATCTTCACTACATTGAGATGGCATCTTTATCATCTCTGTATTCTCAGCAGTGAATTGAGTTCCTGACACAGTCCTCAATAAATGTTTATTATCTTTTCTATGATTATTAATTAGTCATTGCTGCCTACTATACAAAGCACTTTTCTTGATTTTTCTTGTTTAACCCTTCCAGTGCCTTATGAGGTAGGGTTATTTATTACCCTACTCTACAGCAAGGAAACCAAAGCTTTAGGAGGTTAAGGAATGTGCAAAATCACAGCCAATGTGTAGCAGAGGCTGGATAAACTCAGGCTTGACTGACTCAAAACCTGTATTCCTAACCATTGTGTTGTCCTGTCCACCAAGACCCTGGAGGTTTTTGAGTTGAAGATTGACAGCCATTTGGGGACTTGATTATGCCATGGATTGAGTTAGGACAGTCCCAGAGGATGATGGAGCCAAAGGCTGAGCAGATTTTTAGAGTTTTTTATATGGTTTCTGCTCCATCAGCCTTCTACTCCAGATTCCACCAGCAGGTGCTGCCCTGGTCCAGAGGCAGAGCCTCACTGCCTCCAGCTACACAGTCTCTGGGATGGCACTGCTCTCTTACAGGTAGGGTCATTTCCAGGGAATAAGTATATGGCCTCCTGTGCCACCTTCCTGCATTTCTCATTAAGTCCCATGTCTGGGGAGCAGACTTCTTTGTATGCCCCTGGGGACAGGATAGGATAGAGAGAGGAGTCCTCTGTGTGTGTGGGGGAGTGGGGTTGGGGGGGTGGGCAAGGAGATGCATGACTGCTCTGGCCATGAAACATCATATTAGTGTCTCCGTTCATTTTACAGACACCGTGATTGCATTATCTCTAGGCTGAGGGTACCAGGCAGAGGGTGGATGCAGCTGAGGAAGGAGCCAATGCTCCAAGGAAATCTTTCATCAAAGTGATGGCATAGCTAAAGGCACAGAAACAGTATTACTGAGATGGCTTTGCCCATTAGTGGACAGCTACAAGGAACACTGTGAAATGGCGGCTTGGGAGAATGGATGGGAGAGGAGGCTGGAAGGGACTGGAGAGACAGGAGAAGCAAAGAGAGGGGGAAAAAAGTAGGTGGGAATGGTGATTCTTTTTCCTTTTTTTAATTTTAATTTTTTTTTTTGAGTCAGAGTCTCACTCTGCTGCCCAGGCTGGAGTGCAGTGGCATGCTTATGGTTCACCGCAGCCTCAACCTCCTGGCTCAGGTAGTCCTTCTGCCTCAGCCTCCC
Organism: Cephalopachus bancanus; assembly: GCA_027257055.1. NCBI lineage: Eukaryota > Metazoa > Chordata > Mammalia > Primates > Tarsiidae > Cephalopachus > Cephalopachus bancanus. The sequence goes on from JAPVLO010000326.1 coordinate 325,436, forward strand.
GAAAAACTGGGACTATAGGCACGTACTACTACACTCAGTTAATTTTTAAATTTTTTTGTAGATGAGGTCTTGCTGTGTTTCTCAAGCTGGTCTTGAACTTCTGGGTTCAAGCAAGTCTCCTACCTTGACCTTCCAAACAGTTGGGATTACAGTTGTGAGCCACTGCACCAGACATTATCCCTTAAAATGCTGTGCGCTGCTTGAATAGTCACAGCATTCTTCTTAAACAGGGCCCAAATCAAGTCTTGATTTAAAAGGAATATGAATCAGATGCAGTCATGACCCTCTTATTTGACTGGGCAGGCATAAAGGCTTCCCAGAGAACTCTTTCTCTGGAGGGTCAGGGTGGTGACTGCCATAGTATTAAGAGCAAGGAAGGGAATTTGAGAATTGGGCACTTAAAATATGTTATCCCATTTGTTGCTCATAACAAACATATGGAGTAGGTGATAGGATTTCCATTTTATAGATGAGAAGACTGAGGCTGACAGGTATTTTGAAGATTCAGTAAGAAACTAAAATTTAAGAGGAATCCAGTGAGGAAGGGGAAAAACTAAAGTGAGCCAGCCTTACCTAAACATGACTCAAAAACTTGTGTTCATTTCACTACATCATGCTGTCTTCCTGTCTCCCATTAGGACAGGCAGGACTGAGGTTGGGGACTTAGGAGGCTGCTTTCACATGCAAATAACTTTGTTGAGTCACTAAGTGAATTCTGGGGGGAAACCATAGACCCCAGTGGGCCTTATGGCCTGCCTAGGCAGAGGCTGCAGACTCAACCCACAGACCAGGAGAAGCTGAGCCACTTGCAAGTTGGAAAGGTATTCCTATAATCAAACAGAGATGGAATCAGTTGGTGGGCTTGTCCATGAAATCAGATGGCATGCCATGGAGAAACATGGATCCCTCTCTCACATAACTTTGAGGTGCAGGAGGAGGGAGCTGGGAATCACTGGCATCACTGCAGAGAAGTTTGGGGCTATAGCCAGGGTGTAAGCAAACTGATTTTCTAAACAGAGGTTCAAGATTGGGCATTCACTTAGATTTTTGTTTTTCAAAATTTATGCTTATTTACTTTCAAAAATAATTTTGAGCAGTCATACTATTTTCTCAGGAAAATAAAACAGCAACCCCCTAAATAGTTTTCTTGCTTGAATATTGCCAAGTGAATCAGCCATCTTATTAAACGTTGATGGGTTGTGGAGCAAATTATGAAGGTATAACTAGAGTTGCCATTTGTTGAGTCCCCACTGGATAGTTGGCAATGTGTTGGCTATATCACATGTATTAACTTCATAAATATTCCCTACAACTCAGCAACATAGTTATTTTTGTTCCCATTTTCCAGATGAGGATACTGGAGTCCAGGAATGTTAACTGACGTGCCCAGAGTCCCACCACATATAAGTAGTAAAACTAATATTTGAATGCAGGTCCCTCTGACTTCAAAAAAGGGTGTTCATGCCACACCCATGAGACAAGAGACTATGAATATGCAAATCTCAGAACTGAGAACTAGAGTTTGGTTCACCTTACTTATTCAATGCAAAGAACCTTCCCAGAGCATCCCTAATAAGGGCTGTGAGTAGGCTCTACTGATGGAAGGCATGCTAATTACTCCACAAGGCAGCGGCTCCACTGTCTGATCCTGCATTTGTTCACCCAAGGAATATTTTAGTACATGTCTGTTATGTATGTGTCAGGCACTGTTCTAGAACCTGACATCCAGACAAGGGCCTGACTTTCATGGATCTTGATTTCTAGCTGGCGAAGCAAGCACTATAATGTAAATATGTAAGAACTTCAGGTAGCAATAAATTCATTGGAGATAATGAAACAGAGGTATAGAGAGTGCCTGGACATTGGAACCACTTTAAATGAAATAGGGAAGATCTTGCTAAAGAGGTGGCAACTGAGCTGAGACCTGCATGGCAAGGATACATCTTCCAAAGACATGGGGAAAGGGCATTTAAGGCAGAGGAAACAGGAGATGCCAAAGCTTTGAGGCCAGACTGAATTTGGCATATTAAATAAGGCCAACGGCCTGGAGAGAACAATCAGCTAGGGGGAGGAAGGAGAGGAGCCCAGAGAGGAAGGCGGAAGCCAGATGGTGTAGGGCCCACCTGCATAGTGAGGGCTTTGGATTTTATCCTAAGTGTGGTAGGATGCCATTGGGTGGGTTTGAATGGGAAAGTGACACAATCTGATTCACATTTTTAAAAAAGCTCTTAAGTAGAGATTGGATTGCAGGAGGCACTTTTATTTGTTGGAAAGATTGTTCTTTCTCTTGCTGATCAAACTTGGTTCTTGTAGCAATGACCCTTGTAAAATTGTCCTCACAGAGTTGATGAGTTAATGAGAATTACAAGCCAGACTTTACACAGAATTATAGTTAGGCATTGGCTAGGGTGTATGGGTGCACTTTGACCCACTTTCCTGCAGCTGCTAACTAACGGAGAGTCATGTAGAATGCTGACCACCTGCTCCCTATTGTTCCTATAGATAGAATCTCTGACACTGGTCCTTTTTACCCAAGAAGTTCTTAAGGTGTTTTTCAGATCCTGAATTCCAGCAGGATGACTGATGTCAATTGGTCTGAAGACACCCACCAAAGAACTGACTTAAGCACAGGAATATGATTTCTTCATCTCCTTGTCCCATGAATTCACCTCTCGGCCAATTAGCAATCCCCAAACTTTAGCCCATCACCTATCTAGACCCCTTAAAAACTCCATCTCCAAACCACTTAGGGAGAAGGATTTCAGGTTTCCTGTCTTCTCCTTGTTTGGCTGCCCTATGATTATTAAACTCTTCCTCTGCTGTAGCTCCTGCTGTTTGGTCTGTTACCTAACTCAATGAGCAATTGAACCTGGTGGTCCTATAACACTCGTGCCAAAAACAAACTAAACAAAAAACAAGGCCACTTTCTTCTTCAAATTTTCTAATCAGCTATCATGTTTTCCTTTAGTTCTATCTAAACTTCTATTCTTTGAATTGGTCCTTGGATTCTAGATGCACTATCTTGGTCATTCTTCATTGGCTGATCTCTTGTTTGTCCATGTCCTTACTGAATGTGGCACTCAGTATCAAACACACTTTGACAGCCCAGAATTTCCAAGAAACTGTTAATTACAAGAATATGCATTAATCAAAATTATTAGACTAAGTCTTTGCGGGGTAGGAGTTCTTAATGTAGAGCTCTGGGTCCATGGAAGGGTTCATACAACCCATACACCATGGTTATGGAGTGTGTGTACATGTGTCATCTATGCATTCCTAGGAAGAGAGTCCACAGCTTTCATTAAAGTCTTAAGTAGAGCATCACCCTTGAGAACCTTGCTGTAGGAAGTTAAATCAAGGGATTATTTGTGCTAAGCAGACACTACAGTTAGTTCCTTCTGTGGTCGCACATTCACTCTCTTCCTGTCTGCTTCAAATGCCTTTAGAGGTTTCTTGATTTCTTCTTTCTGCCTCATATTCCACTTTAAATTCCTTCTTCTTCTTTTTTCTTTTTTTGAGTTGGAGTCTTTCACTCTGTCACCCAGGCTCGAGTGCAGTGGCACGCTCATGACCATCACAGCCTCCATTTGCTGGACTCAGGTGATCCTTCCACCTCAGTCTTTCAAGGAACTGAAACTACAGGCATGCACCACCACGCCTGGCTAACTTTTTGATTTATTGTAGAGATGAGGTCTCACCAAGTTGCCCAGGCTGGTCTTGAACCCGTGAGCTCAGGCAATCCTCTTACCTCGGCCTCCCAAAGTGCTGGGATTATAAACATGCACTACCACGCCTGGCCTAAATTCCTTCTTTAGCATCTTATAAATCATCCAAACCCAGAGAAGACAACTTTTGCTTTCATCTTAGAGCAGATACTAGTAAGAAAGGCTGTACCCAACTAGCTTGATGAGAACATACAGAGAAATGGGCATAGGACCAGAGGTTTATTTTTTTTCTCTCTTTCTTTTCTTGGACCCATAGGTCTTTGGAACTGACTTCTTAAGAGAAGGGCACAGAGCCTGGTATAGAGCTTGAGTGTAAGCTATGCAAAGGGCAAAGTCATCTTAAAAGAATTATTATTCATTTCCCATTGCAGTTAATTTTGCCACCTTCATCAGGGTTTAAATTCTAGTACCACATCATATCAAAGGAAAAAAGTATTTGATGTACGTGTTAATTACTGCTAAGATGTAGCTACTTAAATCAAGAGTTTAATCTTCATTTGACTATTCAGAACAGCTCTGAGTGGGGGATGGGGAGAGCCCCTTTTGATTTGGGTTATCTAAATAGGTGATGAGAACTTCAAGTAAAATAGCTTCCTATTTTTCTAAACCAGTATTTGACTGTCTTGTGCAATTAGTAACCAGCTAAAGGAAAAAATAGTCAGGAAAATCAAGTTCCTCTAGGAATTCCCAAGTCTTTGTCTGTTCTGTGAAGTGAGAGAAGGTTCTGAATAATATAATTTTGTGTGCTCAAAGACTTGAGAATCTGCAGAGTGATAGCCTAATGGTAAGTGATATCTTAAAAGCATGTGAAAGGCTTAAGAAAGTAGATCCATGTATAAAATAACATACTATTATTTAAAGGCACAAATTGTCAAAATGATGCTACTCTTGGATACACTATAAGAACCATCTTGGACGAATCCCTAATGTGCCTTTTTTATACCATGAAACTATAAAGCCCATAGAAACACTAAGTTATTTACCAAGTGATTAAATCATAGTCATTTATTACAGTTTTACTAGAACATTGTTTTCTTGGAATTCCAAGGCTTTATTGCCTCAGATATAACACTTAGCTCCTAATAATCCCTATTGATTTTATTGCATTACCTTATACTTTTAGATTTGTTTTATAGCCTTGCACTAAATTTTAGCCTTAATGTGCTATATAAAATGAGATATATCATCATGTTTCTCAAAGCTTCTGAAGATAATTATCTTGTTCAACATGAATTAAAAATGCTCATTTTTGGCTGCTAACAGAGGAGGAAATTTGGGGATGAGGAAGGTACATAGTTGTCTCTGGGACTCTTGGTATTATTTCTGGACATTTGAGGTGCTTGTCTATATGCTGGGCAAGTGCTGGTGGGTGTGTTAAGGGGGCTTTAACACAAATTAGAGGAAGTTCCTGGAATCACATTTACGTCACTCTTGCTGAAGTTGCTAGCCTCTCTTGGAATTTGTGGCTCACACTGCATCCATAAGATGCTTTGCATATGGTAATTGCTCACTTGCTAAACCAGCCAGTGGAGAACCTGGTGTTCTTAGAGAAAGTTATCGCACCTTTAGGTGCTGTTTTAATTACTCTTTTTCAAGGCACCTCCTAAATGTTGTTAAAAATGGCGGCCCATTTTATGTCATGTTGAACTTTTCCCCATTCTCTGGATCTGGGGTTAGTCTCTGGTCTTGGGGTCTGGGGTCAGGAGAGGAGATGGTTTTGGCTTGTGAGCCATGGTGCTACTGAGCTCTCTGGAGGAAGGGCAGTCACTGATGAGGCCTCCCTGCAGTAATTGTGACCCAGCAAGATCTCACATGGTCTTATCAGGTCCTCAGATAATTAATTCAGCATCTTCCTTCATTGCACTTTAGGTAAGACTAGATTCTTGACTTCCAGGAGCTCAGATTCTAAAAGGAGAAGCTAATCACAGTAGCTATACTTTTTAGAGTCCTAACTATACTTTTTATAGTGCTAACTACGCTGTTTTCAGTGCTTTGTCTATATTAATCCTTTTCATCCTTACAAATGGCAGATATTATTAGTTCCACTTTATAATGAAGAAACAGAAGTACCAAGAGGTGAGGTATTTTGCCCAGGATCACACAGCCAGTGAGTGGTAGACCCAGATTCAAGCCCTCACGAAATTGGACTTCTGGAGTCCAGGTTCTTGATTAATTACATGAATATCGTATTTATAATTTACAAAGCATTACCCACTCATTTGATTTTCCCAATAAACTTTGATTCAGTTTTAGATATAAGAAAGCAGAAATAGGTAATCATTTAAGGTGACACAGTCAAAACCTGCTTGCAGGACAGTTTTCTTCCTCTTCCCCTTCAACACATCTTTATGGATGGCAGAATCTACCAACATGCCATGAGGAAGGGAAGTCGTAGGTGTCTCTGCACATAAGCAAACTGGCTCAGTGGAAACTATGTCTGTCCTTGGGAGTGGATAAACATACCCCCGGGTATTAGCACTCAGAGCAGCAAATAGTCCCCATCTGGATTATGCACTCATAGATGAAGGCAGCCCTCTGAATTTGCCCACATTTCTGGGATAGGGTACTCATGGTTAGGGCTAGGCTGTGCGCAAGGCACCCTCTGCACCCTGTGGGCAGACCCTGCTAATATGCTCTTCTCAGGAAGGGACTGTGTTGGTATTCTATGATGTGGGCTGCTTGGTGTGCTGTTGAGATTTTGTAGCCAGTGGAATGATCAGAAAAGCATCTGTGTGAATCTGCATGATGGGAGAGGAAACCAGATGAGAGTGAGCAAGCAGGAAGCTAAAAGACAAGAGCTGGCAGGCCGGTAAAGACAGAGAGAGGGTACTTGTGGTCAGGGTAAGGCTGTGTGCAGGGCACCCTCTGCACCCTGTGGGCAGACCAGCCAAAGAAGATGAGAAGGAAGCAACTGAATGAGTACTAAGCTAGAAGACAAAGGCTTAGGTTGAAGTTCTAGGTTCCCAGGAAAATGAAGAAATCAACCAGAAAAGTCCCTTTCCCTGTGTTGGGGTCTCTGCTGAATCCAGCAATAAAAGTTATGCCTCTCCTCCATTCCAGTGCAGAAGGGGCTGGCAAGTAACTCTTTTAGCTTATTGAGAAAGTATAGTTAGCAGATCTCTGACTTTAATAAATAATGCTTGAACTGATCAGAACTGAACCCACAACAACTCAGAGAAGGAGAGGGAGAGTCAGTCTCTTCTTCACTTGCAATGGCTGCTTTTCCACCTGTGTCCCGGGAAGGACCATCCTTGCTGGTGATGGATGTTGATTTAGTGCTTTGAGATCCCTGGAGGACAGGTCAGGCAACTAACAAGGAAAATGGCATTTTGGGTCAAATCAATGAGAATGAAGAACAAAACACCTGGCGGGGGAGCCAGAATGAAAGATGGGAGGGTCAGAGAATAGTGATACGTTTGTATAGCTGGGATCATCTGTTATTATCTTGAAGCAGATCATTCTTTTACAGATCATTCTTTTCTCCTTTGATTTCCACTAGGAAAAAAACAAAACTCGAGGTCTTTCTTAGAACACGAAACATGAATCACTTGCATCAGAGAGATGAAAAAAGCACCATCAGGTGCTTGAAATGCAATTATAATTTAGAAAGACCAAGACTTAGTGGCTCATTTATAGCAGGTAAACAAATGTGTGTTTATACCACTGTAAAAACCCCAGTTTCCCCCTCCCATTCGGGTACCTTCACAGTGGGCTCAGAACACTCTCCTGTGTTATTCACCTGACAGATTAAGCTCAGCAGAGGCAGGCTGCCTGGGCATGTCGTGTAATTCAGCATTAAGTATCCTATTGATTCACTGAAGTGCTGCCATGGATGTTAATGGAGACAAATATTGTGGCTGTGATTTTTCAAAGGGCTGAGTAATTCCCAAGCATCAATAACATCTGTCATGATGTAATGCAGGGCGACCTCCAGATGCTTGACTTGAGGCCAACCATGGAGGGCGGGGCTGATGGATGGGGACCTTGGATACTGACCCAGGCCTGGGGGAGGTAGCCTGCCCTTTCTCAAGAAAGGATGGTGGGGCAAGGGCTGTTGACAGCATTTTCTGGTCACTCATCACAAAGATCACTGATTATTGGAAAGCACAGGCATCTTTAACTCCCATCGTAGCAGCTTGCTGGTCCCTAGGAGGTCACCCTATTGCGAAGAATTGCCTTTACAGAGGTCAAGTCAGTTCCTTAAAGTCATACCGCCAAGTGGTCATGGGCTAGACTACAATCCAGCTCTCAGCATTTCTTACCCAGCTCTATCTTCAATCCCCTTGAGGTAAAATCTGTGGAAACTTTTTGAATATATGACCTGAAACAAGCAATATTTTCTTCTAAAAAGTCTCTGTAAAAATCTCAAGGTTGGTAATTGCAAGGAATCAATTACTCCCAAACAAATCTCATTTCAGTTAAATTCTGCAGGCTGCCCAATCTTTCCTACACGTCAATTCATTCTCCTTACTGCCACTTACATTATCTTGCAACAAGACAAATCCGATCTTGTCACTTCTTAGTATGAAGACCTCCATCAGCCCCTCTCTGCTGCCAGGATAAACTCCTTGTGTGACACTCACAGTCCCACTGCCAGTCTGCAGTGTGATGTCCCTGCCCCTCCTGTTCCCAGCATTCTCAACGTTACTGACCACTCTATGTCCTTTTCTCCTCTGATTATATTATACATGGGATTCTCTGTGTCTAGAACATTTTTCTCTCGCCTGCTGCTCAGAAAACTCAAGACACATTCTTTGAGAGCCAGTTTCACAATTCCATCCCTGGAAACCATTCCTGGGCAGAGTTCTAAGCAGTTCTTCCTCTGAGATCCCATAGAACACTGCTCATCCCTTTATTACATCTTTAATAGGAAAGCCTTACTATTATTCTGTATTTATGTGTTTTCTTGTCTATCTTTTTCCATTTTAATTTGGATTTCTGTGATTGGAGATGTGCCCTTTTCATTTTTATATCCCCTTCTTGGCACATAGTAGGTGCACTACATATATTTATTCATTAAATGAATGGATTCTGGAATTGAAAACCTGGTGGAGTAGGGGCTAGCAGAAAGATATGGGGCATCTACCCTACCCTTGTAGTCCTGGGTCCAGGAGGGACCCTCAGGAAAGTAAGACCTGGAAGCAGCAAAAACAGGTCCTCAACATTGTAGCATGTTGGGGATCTTGGAGGGAGTCTAGGGGGCTGGGTATGCCCAAGTTCCCCCCAAATAGTGGCCCTGAGCATATATGCAACCATGTGCCCCTTTGGGGAACAGTCTGGTAGTCTAATAGAAAACAGCACAGCTGCTTGGACAGACATCAGACTGATGTGCAGCATTGATAGTCAAACATTCAATAACTGACATGTTATGTGTATGCGTCAGTCAGAATGTGCACACGGACCATGGGGCCAAAGCTGAATCCCAGAGGTCCCCCTGTGTCACATATTAACTCTTCAGTTGCTGGACAGTAGGGGAGTGTCTTGGAGGAGGGTTGGAAAATAGCAGGAGAAGCATGGTGGGTGAGGGGGCTTGGAATAGTCACTACTGATCAGTCAATAGAAAATATTTTAGTGTTTTAATAACCAACCCTGGTATTGTTACACTGCTGCATACCTTCCTGTTGATAGGTCCCATGAAAGAATAACCACAATTTTGAATCTTCAAAGGAAGGTGTGTGTGTGTGTGTGTGTGTGTGTGTGTGTGTGTGTGTACATGTGTGCATGTATGAGTGTGTGGCCGTGTGTGTATGAAAGAATGAGAAAGTTTTTTATAAAAAGGCAGGGGCAACCCCTTGGGGTCCCCTCCCACTGTGGGAGCTTTTCTGTCCTCTCAATAAATCCTACTTTCTCAATAAAAAAAGAGGCAGAATTGGAATGGAATCTTTTACTTTTTAGTTATATTTCAATATAAGAAAGAAGTAGAGATGAGGGGATTTCAGGCAGAGAAACCCAAGGGAGCAGGGCACAAAGTGTGAATGTGGACCTGTTTGGGAGAGATGCCTACAGGATGCTCGGGATTGCTGGGGTTGATAAGGAAGGAGAAGCAGGCTAAGCCAGGTTGTGAAGGGCCTTGAAAGCCATGTGGAAGCATGGGGACCTTGCCTGCATTCCCACAGGCAGCCCTTTAGGCAAACCTTATTGCTTGGGCAGGTTTTAGAGTGGTGGTCCTTGGTGTCTTCACCAAGTCTGGGGCTGTTACCTAGTGATGGGAACAAGTTTCACCTTAATTAAGAATGTCATGGCAGCCTTCCCGGCTCCATGGTGACTGACGCTGCCAGTCCGGCTGCCATGCGGCCGATGTGTCCTACCACGGTACATCATCTCCTAATTAACACGTCTTGTCAGGTCCAGCGGTTGGCTTCAGTAAACACGCTCTGAGCAGCTGTCACTGGGACCCTGCGTGGGGCCTGCTGCCTCATTAGCTTGAGAGAAGGGAGATGGCATTGGCAGCAGGGTGGAGGGAGAGGGATGTTCTTTATGGGGGGTGTTGGCAGGATTAGAGGGATGTCAGATGTTCAGAGAGAACTCATGAGACCCAGTGGAAGTCTCGGCTCTGAGCACTATAGGCTTCTCTATCTCACTGGTGTAGTGAAGAGAGGTGGGTGGCACCGTGGGCAAGAAAAACCTCCCAGGAATGGAGAGGACACACCCTCATCCTGTGTCTCCCATCACTGAGCAAGTCTCAGTCTCCTCATGTGAAAAAAGGGAATGATTCCAACCTGACCTTCTTAAAAGGTTTGTTGAGTAGGTCTAATGAGAACATAGTCTACACTATTCTGAGGGATAAAAAATCCCTGAATACTGCAAAAATAAAACCAGGACATTATTGTAATCTGGGGAGATCAGGGATAAAGAATTATTTGCTCAGGTAAGACTGGTCCTGTGATGGTTCTCTGAACATACCACATCTACCCTTCCCAGGCTTCCTACCTGCTTCCTACTTGCAGTGTCTGATCACTTACCACATCAAGCCCTGTTCCCCACCTCCAATCCTGTTCAAACTCTCTCCCTCCTCAGAGGCCCAGCCTGGCCTCACCTTCTTCATGAGAACATTTCAGAAGGAAACACTCCCCTTCTTCTGGCCGTTGGAGCATCTCTCAGGACTGTGGGGGGCAGAAAGCCCACCTTGCAGTGCTGGTGTAGACTTACCTTAACCTACCCCCACCACTGGATTTTGAGCATGTGCTTAAACTGTGTACCCATGAGAGCACATAGGCAGCTGACGAACGTCTGCTGAGCAGGAAAAACCTAGCTCACACAACAATGGTGAGTGAGCTCACAGTTTCTCCCAATAACTAGTTCTATTTATCAGCCTATCTATGGGCCTTCTTCTGAGGTCTAACCCATGTCTCCCTTGGGGTGGTGCATATCTGTTCCCTCACTGTCTCCAAAGAGAATAGAAACTGACTACCATTCTCTCTGCCTATGCTATAAGGGTGGTACTGAGCATTTCTATCTTGCCTCTTCCCATCTTCCCTGTTCATCAGATTTTCTGGAGTCCAGCCTGCTGCTACCTGGAGCCAGAGCGTGGTCTCTACTGCCCACTTGGCTTGCTACTTTTGAGCAGGATCCATCCTTGGTAGAGTCTGAGCAACTGAGGATGTTGTGAAAGCATCTGACAGCAGCAGGAAGGCAGACTTTCCTAGCCCTGCAGAGGTACCAAACCCACACAATTTGTAAATCTTTGATAATGAGCATTTAAAGGGCACATCTTAATGATGGGAGCCAGGAGTGGCTGGCCATGGAATGCAGGCTGAAGATTTTAATTAAAATGCTTCTTTTTAGTTTTCCTCTTTCCTCGCCTCTGCTTACCCTCCTCCCTCCTGCCAATGATGCTTATATCTTGCTTCTGCACCAGGCCTGTGTAAAAGAGTATGCCTCATACTTCCCTTGATTAAGTTGCTCTATGGGGGATTGGGTGTTCTTCCTTAGCACAGGCACACAGTGTGGGTTTGATAGGGGACATGCACATGTGGGTGGAGGCGGACCAGGGCTGTGCTGCCTGTAGCCAAGCAGATGTCCGCACCCCAGGAAGCACAGCGGGGATCCAAGAGGGCTCATGAATGAGTGGCAGCTGCCAGCCTCATGAGCTTCCTGTAGTGAGGCTCTGGGGGGAGGGCAGGGGAGCCAGCTGGGAGACTTCTGGGCCAAAGGGGTGTTTCTGGGGCCTCTCATGATACTTTTCTTTCCAAATGGCTATATGGAGTGGGGAGCCAGAGCAGCTGTGAAAGGGGCCTTGCATGGCTCTCTCTGAGAGTGGAGTGATTGTTCACTGGATGCCTTCCATGCTCTCCCCCAGATCCATATCCACCCTGCCCTGTGCCCTGGGAATATGAGCTGTGTGGACTCCAGCAGTAGACTTTCTTGCCATAGGTTTTGAATGGGTCTGGCCCCGAGGAGGCCTTGGCAGGACTTGGGAGACAGTAGGAAAACGAGGTTGCACAATATTCTCTTGGCTCATTCTCTGTGGGATCATCTCAGGTTGTGTCCTTTGATTAAAGTTCACAGTGCCTTGACAAGGCGCCTTCTCCAAATGATTCCCTCCTTCCTGGTTCTATTACTTACTCTCTTCCCTCACCCCTGCAGGCTTGAGGTATTAAGGGCTGTTACTCTTTCTAGCCCCAGGGTACTATATTATTCCGTGTTCCTCTCTGAACACAACCTTGTAAACAGTCCCTTAATTAAACTCTCCAGATTACTCCATTTGAGTGTGTTGTCTGTTTTCTGCCAGGATCCTAACAGAATCACCTGTTTTCTTCCAGACCACTCCTTCTCACTAGCCATATGGTCAGGGGGGTCCTGTTGGCTCCAGGTTGCTCCTGGGGTCCCAGATCTGATGTGAAGCAGAATGCAGTCTTGTAGGTAAGAAATGTCCATTTCCATACAAATGGGTTGGCTTTGGAAAAGTGCCCTTGAGTTTGCTTCCCAAGAACCAGTGACAATCCTTGGACTTCCCTAAAGGTCTGTGTAGGGTGGAAGAGAAGCCCTCTCTGTGTGCGGAATAAGGTGGGAGAGGGATTTCATTCCTCCCCAACATGTATTTGTCTGGGTTATGGTACTATTCTCATTTTATAGACAAGGCCACTGCAGTTGAGTAACTTGACTAGAATTTCAGGGGCATGTTCTCCCCAGCTAGCATTTAGCAAATAATTAAAGCAGGTATTCTACAATTGATGGAAATTACTCTCCCTTTTGTTCCTTGCTCCTTTTTTAAATTTGTTCCCTGTTCACTACAAAGACCTGATTTCAAGGATCTTGTGGAGAAGTGAGTAGAACTTGGACCTTGGACCAGGACAGACTCCACTCAGGTACATGAACTACCAGTCAGGTTGCCCAGGCTGGAGTGCAGTGGCACACTCACGGCCACCTTAGTGTTGACCTGCTGGGCTCTGGTGATCCTTCAGTCTCAGCTTTCCAAGTAGTTGGAACTACAGGTGTGCAGTACTGCACTCAGCTAACTTTCTTGATTTATTGTAGAGAGAGGTCTCGCCAAGTTGTCTGGGCTGGTCTCGAACCTGTGGGCTTAGGCGATCCACTCGCTTTGGCCCCCCAAAGTGCTGGGATTACAGGCTAAGCCACCGAGCCTGGCCTCTCTTTCTTATCCATTGATGATTGACCTCCCACCTCTGCCTGGAGCTGGCCCCTAAGTAGGGCTTCTGATCTTGGCTTAGGAGATAAAGCTTCTCCTGCTTGTGCCTCACTCTCAGGTCCTGAACTTTTAGAAGCATGCCTCATTCCTAGCCTAGGAGCTTGTTTTTGATGCCTGATTGACCCCTTTGCCTGATGTTTAGGTTATGGTTCTTGACCCAACAGGACACTGGACTCTAGTCAGGACTCCCACCCATGGTCACTTGACAAGGTGAGACTGCCCTTTGGAAGACACTGTGACCAGCTGCACTATACAGGCTTCTCCCTCCCTCCCTTCCCCCTCCCCTAACTCCCTCCTTCCCTCCCTCCCTCCCTTTCTCCTTCCCTTCCTCCCTTCCTTCCCATTCCACCCCAAATGTAGGCCCCTGACCGACTGGGAGAGAAAGACACTCTCCCCTAGTCCTTACAAAGTGTCAGCTTCCAGCTCTGACCAGTGTTCTCCATACCAAATTATGAAACGGACCTTTCTTCTCCTACACAGTGACACAGCAGCTACTTAATTTTCACTCTTCATTGGGTTGTCTGTGCAATCAGTCTGTATGCTCTCATTTGTTCATTCATTCATTCTGCTATGTACTGAGCAACCTCTAGGTGCCAGAATGTGCAAATCTCATCTCATTTCATTCTTACAGATCTCTTGCAGGTATGTTCCACTGTCACTGCCATTTTCCATGTGAGGAAACTGAGTCAAAGAGTGACTGAGTGGCTTACTGAGGGCCACATAATGGGTAAATGACAGAGCTAGGGTGTGAAGCAGGCAGTGTGACACTAACACTGGAGCTCTCAAACCCCAACTCAAGGCGCCTATTCACAGACAACTTGAAACTGTTCATATGGAGAATCAGAAGGTCTCTTCCCCCCATAAGCCACACTTCCATTAGCCAAGCTCAGAGCAGGCAGACCTGTGTGTGTAGGAAGGAGAGAGATGAGGAGAAAAAACCCTGGGGTAGAAGTGTGGGGTGGGCGCAGGCAGGACCAATTCACCCCCCAAGATGATTTGCATGTGTAGCAGGAGTACATGTCACACTGTCACAGCCTTTTCCTGTATTGACATCATAACAATCCCGTACTTTTGTTAGCACTTTGTAGCTTTCAAAGCACTTTCAAATCCATTAGCTCATTTTATCCCTACAACAATCTTGCAGAAAGCAGGAATTGTTATACTTATTTTGCAGATGAACAAGCTCTGTGAGGTTCTGTAACTTCTCCCAAGTCGGAGAGCTTGGTGAAAGCCTGGATTCCTGACTCCTAGTCTTATGGTCATGTCATCACTTTCTGATTTTGGGCCATTTAGGGGTAGGGTTGGCTTTCCAGAACCCCAGAAATCCATTACTCCTGGGGTCCAGGTCACCTAGACTTTATATAAAGTAAAGTCAAATTTTACTTGACACCAGAATAAGCTGGAAGGCTATCACTCAAGTTGCTAGGCCCCATAACCAGAGTTTCTGATTCAGGAGGTCTCAGTGGGGACCAAGAATCTGCATTTCCAATAAATTCCTAGTTGAGGCTGATGCTGCTGGCCTGCAGACCACACACTTTGAGAACCATGGATATAAAGCAATGCTTTATGGTTACACAGCTGGATTTGTCTCACCAGGGCTTGTATTCCAGGCTAAAGAAACCCCAGATATAGAAAGAATTGCCCCCTTGTGGGTCTCTCCCTGAGGTGAGAAATTTGTGTGTGTGTTGTTTCACTGGATGTGGTGTGGCCCAGAGAATGGGAAGAAAACCTCAGGCTTTTTGGTTCATACATACAAAAGGAAAATGTCCACACATGAGATTATTAATTCATTGTTCAATTAAGTTATGATCTCTAAAATTATCACAATATTTGGCTCGGAGGAAGGCAGAACTGAATAGCTTGTTCCACATAATGTGTGAATAATGTAACTTTATTACTTTTCTCGCTAGTGAGTAATTGTGACTGACACATTGGCAATAACGCAGATTGCCTTTTTGTTCCCCCCTTCTCAGCGCTGAGCATCCACTTTCTTGACTCTGCTCCCTTCTTGCTCACCCTCCTCCCTGCTGCCAGCCCCTTCTGCTTTTTTTCTGACCTGACCACAAAGCAGCCCTGGGAAGGGCCTGATGAAGGGAGGGGTAGTGGATGCCAGGGAGCGTGGGTGAGCAGCATGTCCAGGCCCCTTGGCCAACCTGGCGGGAGTCCTTGTGACGCCTACTTGAAAGTTTGCTCACATTGTTGCTGTGCAATCTCCCTTGTCTTCCATTTTGTCCAAGTCCCTGGTATGTCCACTCAGGGGCAGGGCACCTGCAGCTCAGCTGTCCACTTCGCCACAGGTGTGAGCTGACCTGGGCACGCACTCTCTGCAGGGAGGCAATTACAGTTGCAGTGTGTGGCAGGGTCGATACCTCCTGCTGAAGGTAGGAGTCTCTGTGTTTCCCTATGTTGTGATCCTTTTCAATCTTCTGAATTCAGCTTCTGTCTCCAGCTGTTCAGTTCTGGACAAGCCTGCTACTTAGCTGAGTTCCTCATTTCTACCCTCAGGTGCTCTGAGCACTGAGGGGACAGAGGGCTGTTCTCAGCACCTTGGACAGCTCCCATTTATATTACTTTCCTCTACAAGCCTCCTTAACTGCATGTTGGTCATTGGTGAAAGGAACATACTGATCACTCCTCATCAGTCTTTACCCTATGCCCCAAAAGTTTGAAATCTAAACTTTTTTAAAAAATTACTCTTTAGCAGTTAAAATCCAGTAAGTTTAGTTCAAATGCTTCTGTGGTTTGGATATAGTTTGGCTCTGCCAAGTCTCATGTAAAAACTTGATTCCCAGTGTTGGAGGTGGGGCCTGGTGGGAGGTTTTTGCATCATGGAAGCAGATCCCTCATGAATGGTGCTGTTTTCTCAGGAGTAGTTCTCACCCTTAGTTCCAGTGAGAACTGGTTATTGAAAAGAAACTGGCACTCATCTCCCTCTCTATTGCTTCCTCTCTTGTCTTGTGATCTGTGCATGCTGGCTCCATTTCCTTTTCTGCCCTGAGTGGAAGCTTCCTGAAGCCCTCACCAGAAGCAGATGCTGGCATTACACTTCTTGTAAAGCCTGCAAAACCATGAGCCAAAGAGGCCTCTTTCCTTTATAAATTACCCAGCTTCTGGCATTCCATCATAGCAACATAAATGGATGAGGACAAACACTATCTTGTCCTCCTTTTTCATTATGCATCACTGTATATTTTTGTACCAGTAAATATGTTTTTTTAGGCAGAACCTGGGTGCTGGCATCCCATCTATGGTGTTGATATGAAAAGAACAGGAAGAATATGCCCAACAGAGATTTTGTTTTTCATGGTTTAGTCATGTTCCCACAGCAGTGTCCCTGTTCATATACCATTTCTCCTTCCACTTCTTCAGAAAGTATGATCTACTGCACATGAATGAGACCTGAGTGTACTGGGATATCCTTCCCTCTTACCCTAGGGACCTGGTTTGGCATCAGGCTTGGCTTCCTCCAAAGCTCTAGTTGGAAGGGAACATGGTCTCCTGTTCTGGGGTGATCCAGTGTTGAAGGTCAATTTGCATGCAGATGAGTGTGCTGTCTATACTGTACTAGTCATAGGTACTAAAGGCTCTGAGTAGAATGAAATCAGACTCTTCTCTACTTTCCCTGAATGGTGAGAGCAGCAAGAGCTACTAGTTGAGCACCTACTTGAGCCAGACACTGATAACACACTTTACACAAATTGTTCCCTGCAGTCTTCACAATAATTGAGTGTGGAAGGTGCCATTGTTCTCCACATGACAGAGCCCGGAGTCATGGCTACAAAGCCTGGGTTCATCACAATATTATAGCTGTCAGCCACCCTGTGAATGTCTCCCCTCTCTTCTGGTGCCTGGGATCTGATGAAGGTGAGACAGCTGATGGACTCAGAGCAACTCTCTGTGGAGTTAAGAGGAAGGATCTCCTGGGCTGAAGAGGATGGAAGGGCTTCATGGAGGAAATGAGACTTGACTCTTGGGTCTCCAGGGTTTAGGGCTTGCATGTTTCCTCAAAAAAGTCTTAAATGGAATCATGTCCCTTGACTAGCATTGTGCTGACTACACCTGGCAGGGAGCATGTTGGGTGAAATACAGTTCTCCCTCACCAAGTCCTCCTCTGCCCCCAGCCCAGACCACTTGCTCCCTGCAATCAGCTTTCCAAAAATAGCCATCCTCATCCCTAGGCTACTGGTCTGGGCCCTCCTTGTAGCATTTGCTGCTGCTTTTTCCATTATGCCCTCTCTGGTCTCCAAGGGGGCTGACTGCACAAGGAGAGTAGAAGGGAAAGGTATATACACCAGGGAAGAAAGCCAGCATAGCACCTCACATGGCCCTAAGCTGGAGTTGCTCCACTCAGTTGGCATTTGGCAGTTTCTGGGATTGACTTGCCCATATGCTTCTCCATTAGGAGTAATGCTGGTGTGAGAGAGAGTACAGAGTACACTTTTTTTTTTTTGAGTTGGAGTCTTACTCTGTCGCCCAGACTGGAGCGCAGTGGCACACTCTTGGCCACCGCAGTCTCGACCTGCTGGGCTCCAGCAATCCTTCCGTCTCAGTCTTCCAAGTAGCTAGAACTACAGGTGTGCGCTATCATGCCTGGCTTATTTTTTGATTTATTGTAGAGACGAGGTCTTACCAAGTTGCCCAGGCTGGTCTTGAACCCCTGAGCTTAGGCAGTCCCCTCCCCTCAGCTTCCCAAAGTGCTGGGATTACAGGCTTGAGCCACCATGCCTGGCCCTTTTTTTGTTTTTTAAGGATTGACCTTTTGTTCTGTAAGCAGGATTGAACCTTGAATCCAACCAAGGGGTCAGCAGCGAGTCTGGGTTGGACAGCTCCACCTCTAGGTAGGCACAGCAAATGCATGCATTTCCTCCTGAAAGGTTTCCCTTTTAAATGTGTTCAAGGGGAGTGCCCGGTACTTCTCTCAAAGGCAGAAGGATAGCCCCTTCGTGTCCAGAGCAAATTATGATCTCCAGGCTTTTCCTCCCTGGTCCCAATAGGTGAATTATATATACAGGGGTTAGACTTCAGGGTTATGTTAGGATGAGAGAGAGCAGAGAAGTTTCCTCATTAAGAGGGCTGCACTTGTTGGATGACTCCAAGACACTCAGCACCTCCAAAATCCTGGGCCATGGGAGAGTGAGGCTGAGAGTCTGCATTGTGGCTGATGGCAGGGAGGAGGAGACAGGGTGGAGAAGGATGGAGGCTAGGCTCCCATTGTATACCCCCAGTAAATGAGCCCTCTTGCCAGCCCAGAGGGACCAGAGATCTTAGGTCTGGAGTCAAACACACCTAGTCTAAGACATGGCTTTGACATCAACTGGCTATCTGGTCAAGCCTCCAAACCTCTTGGGCCTCAGCTTCCTTACTGTAAAATGAGATTGTAAATCCCTGTTCTACCTACCTCAGGAAGTATTGTGAGAGTCTGAAGAGGCAGTGGGTATGAAAATACCTGGTAAACAGCAAAGTGTGGTCTAGGGGTGAGTGACCCTGCTCTTCTTCTCTAAAACATATTTCTTTGTTTCTCACTCCCAACCTGAAAACAATAAACCATTCTGGAGGAAAAACTTGGTTTTTTTATTTTTTAAGACACAGGAAAGGCCGGTAGGCCTACGGGCAGTGAGAAGGATCAGTGGAGGAAGTGATGTGAGCCCTATAAAACTGGGATGTCCCTAAGTTAAAGTCTGCTCCCAAAAGCCAGCTCCCTTAGTGTGACAGACATGGGGCTACAACTCAACTCTGTTACTTATTTTTTGGGTCTTAGGAAAATCACATAGAATTCTGAATTTTAGTTTCCTCATTTATAAAAATGGGAAGAGCAATAGCACTATCCTTACATTATATGATAATAAATACTCAAGGTAGACCCAGGGTATAATGGGTACTAGGCACTCAATAATTGTAGACCACAATTGCTATTTTTTATTCTCAAGCTAATTATCTTTGCTTACTATGGAGAAAATACCCCTTCCAAAGAGTTGGGCAGATAAAATTGAGGATTAATGTAAGCAGCCCCTTACATTTATAGGCCATTTAACAGATGGCCTATAAATGAGTGTCTTCCTCTTTTCTCCTTCAGGAACTTGTTCTTTTGAGGGCTCAGTGATGGCTAAACCCTGGAATTAACCTGCTAGAAAAATGTGGGAGCTCTGCCTTCATGTCAGGTTTGTGTTATAGAACCTTGAGGTTCTTTACCTCATCCTGACTCCCAGATCTCACTGCTCTCTGATGTTTATAACAGCATTTTGTGTTTTACACCGCTCTCTGGAACCCAGCACTGCTGCTTGTTCAGCTTTCAGCACATTTACCTGTGCTGGTCTCTCTTGGTCTTCGTATCTGCCTTATCTGCCTGGGACCTTTGTTTTGCTGCTGTATATGACCTTGACCTGAGGAGCTAAGCTAAACCTTTTTGCCTCTTCAGAGCAGTGGGGGATACAGGAATAGCACCAACTGGAAGTTAAGATGATCTGGACATGAATTTGAGTCCTGGTTTAACCACTTACTGTGTAATCTTAGGCAAAACACCTAACGTCATTGAATCTCATTGTCACACCAGTACAAGGAAAGTGACACCAACACCATAGCATTACTGAGGGATAGAAAGAAAAGACATGTGAAAGCACCTAGGAGGGAGGGCACTTCACAGTACCAGACCCCCTTCCTTCCTCCACTGGTCTTGAAGTCTGCTTGGGGTGGGAAGAAACAGGGTGGTGAGTTACCTCCTTTCCAGGATGACTCAGCCTCTACTCCCCCACTCTGCCATCCTCATCTTGTCACAGACTCTGAAAAGCGTAGACAAAAGTAGGTTTTGTAGCTGGACCTATTTTCGGAGGTGGAGAACAGAATTTCCTTACTGGTGTGCTGAGTTTTGATTTCCATATGGGCTGGTTTCAGAGTAACTGGGAAAATTCAGTAATTAGCAGTAGCAAGATTAGTGAATCATGTAGCAATCACCCTTTTCTCACTCCTTCTCTCTTCTGCATGTTCCAAATGCCATTGCCAACATTGTCTTACCCTCCCCTGGCCCTTGGTCTCTTATTCCTGCTGGAGGTGCCATGTTTCCTGCTTAGCACTACAGGTCAGGCTTTGGGCACTCTCCTCCCTTCCCTTCTCCAACTTCCTGCCCAAGCCTCTGCCTATTTGTCCAGAACCCAGGCAAGCACAATTAGTTAGCTTGTCCTATTGCAAATTTCACCTGTAGGCTTCTTTCAATTCAGAGGAAAAAATGACACACATCTAAAAATCCTGATAAAAACATGACTAATGATGTCTGGGCCAGTGAAATCCACTTGGAGAATGGTGGACCTATTTCTCTCTCTAAGGTGGGCTACCTCAACAGATTGTTCACTTAAAAAAGAATGAAAATGCAGAGAAGAAATTTCCTTAGCAAAAACTAATAATTAGTAACTTCATCCATTATCTGTTCATCTGTCCAGTAAACATGCATGTCTACAAAGTACTAAGCCTAGCACTGGGCTTTGGCGACATACACATGAGAGTTGAGAAGATTAGCAAGTAAGCTGATGGTCACGGTACAGTGTAAAACATGCTAAGAGCCAAGTGGGAGCATGAGGAAGGACATTTGAGTCAGTGGGCAGAAAGGGACATCTCAGGAGGGGGGACACTTGAGTTAAAGCCTGAGGAACAAAGAGAAGTTAGCTTTGCAGCTTGCTTTCACTGGCACATGTGTGATATTAAGAGTGAGTAAACTCTGAAATCTTATAAAGGCTGTACTTACACAAATTTTGAGGTGAGTATTGTAATTTCCAGGGAATGAGGAGCTAAGAACAGGAAATAATAAGGGGCTTTGCTTTGGGGTTTAGTACTGATAGAACTTAGAACATTTAGGTAATCCCAGCTTCTCTTAATAGAATTTTCCTAAAACACTCCAGAGAGATTGGAATACAAACATCATTGTAAAGTTCTACAGCATTCCTCTTTCATTCTATCACCTCCTATTGTTGGAAAAATGAAACTTGTTTGCCCTCTAACTATAACTAAAGTCAATCTTCTCCTTAGGGAGCTCAAGAACTCTCTCTGTTTCACCAACTCTCTTGTTCACCTAACCCCAAGACCACATGAATTGTTCTGTATTCTACCCTAAGTCCAGACGGGGCTCACAGGATCTACACAAGATAAAGAAATAATCACTGCATGAACGTAGAGCAATATTAACAAAAAGGTTAATACTCAGCTGAAGGGGCAGCCATTTTATCTTAGATGGACTGGGGAGGATAGCCTCACATTCTGTGGGTAATTCTTCCTCCTTATCTTTTTCTCACTTACCCCATATATTCTCATCACTGCAGTCATTTGGTGGCCAGTTGGATCAGCCTTAGTGAATGGGAGCCCAGCCTGAGGGTTTGAAATTCATTTAGCATAGGAGTCTTCGTGAGAAGGTTGCTGCTGTGGGGGACCACTAGATGAAAGATCTTCAGTCTCCAAGAGCCAGCTGGTGACTGAAGCATCACCCAAGTCTCTCCATGGCTCCAGTGACAGAAGGCACAGTGTTTGGATATTGATTAATTACCCATCTCCTTTTCAACACCCTATAAGCTCTGTTTTGCTTACCACTATATCCCCGGGGTCTGGACAGTGCAGTTTAATGATTTTTTTTATTGGAGGAATTAAGATTCACAAGTAATTTAGGAGGAATCTCTCTTTGTCCTACTGGTGTCTTCCAGTCCCGGGCTGCATTGGCAAAGTCTGCAGTTTCTTTGTGACTTGGCCAGCCCCCAATCATCCTGAAGCACAGTCAAAAGAAACACTTCAGTGCTAATAGATCTGGAGACTTAAGCTCTGGAGGGCCACCTGTCAGATGAGATTTGCCTTCAAAGGCCACTGGCTCTGACCTTTTGATAACATTTAAAAAAAGAAACCTTATGTATTGACAGAATCAGTCCCATCTCCAGTGAAGGCCTAGGCAGCTATTTGTATTTCTGTTTGGATTTTTTGGTCCTTTTCTTTTTCTACTTCTGGGTAAGCAGAAAGGAAAAAAGTTCCTTTCCCTGACCAAACCTCATTTAAAACTTGTTTGTATTTTCTTAATGGAACCCAATCCCTTAAGCCTCTAACGGTAACTTCCACAGAGCTCAATAAACCATTTCCAATGTGGCAGCTTCTAATCCAGGAGAGTTTAGAAGGCAGATGCTAAACAAGCACCAATTGCATCCCAGGACAGTTGCCGGAAAGTCTCAGGGCTCTGCAAGCTGGAGATGTGATCAGCTAATCCCAACTCTATTCTTCTGTTCACTCTGCTAGCCGGCTTGCCTTGTACAATTAGTATTCTCCCTGGTGTTGATTTTGTTCAAATATATTGGGCCCATCAATCACCCACTTTCCAACTCATCTGTCTGGATCAGTCAATTACAAAGTTATTTTTGAGCCACTAGGATTCTTGTGAAATAGACACAAGAAGGAGCTAAACTCATTTCAGGTTTGACCTCTGCGGCTAGGATCTGAGAAGGCTTAGCTTGCTTACACTTCATGGCCATCCAATCCAATCTGGCCTGTAGAATAGAAAGGCCACTTGCTTAATTGGGAACACTTTAATATAGATATCCATTAACTTATGCTAAATTACAGTAAAACATCTATGGAGGAACTTGATGTGACATCTGCATGAATACTAAATAACTTCATTATGATCAGTACTGTGACAATGAATATGAAATGAACGTGCCCAGAGAAGGCAATTAATCTCCCACCTTCCCAAGCTATTACTGTTTTATTTTGCCCTGCACAGGACTTAAAAAAAAAAGGCACAGAAGCTCTATGATTTTCCATCACTTTCCTTCAGCTGTGGAGTAGTCTCTGAGAGCTCCTGTCATTTGTAGAGTAGAGACTGGCTTGGGCCACCCTGAGGAATAGACATGGACAGTGGGGAGGTAGGGATCCTGGGATCCCATTTTGGTTTGGGAAAGGAAGCTATCAAGACTGACTGAACACAAAGTGCAAGCACGCACACACATACACGCACACACACATGGGCACACACACATACATGCACATACACACAGAATTGAAAGGCATCCTCAACTGGAACTAACAAACAGACTGTCGGTTCAGATTAGCAACATCAAAAGCATTCCAATCTGCTCCCTGCATATATTACATGCATAGATCTGAGGGAAGAATTTGGCCTGTGAATTAAGTCAGCTTTTTCCTTCTGGGCTGCCTGTACCTGAAAAGTGTGACTAAGGGGGTCCAGCAGTCAGATTAATACACCCCATAGCACTTAGTCTGAACGACACAGCTTGATCTTAAAGAGACACCCTCTCATATTGCTGCTGCTATTTCACATAGTTCTTTCTGAATCTTGGGATGAACATGGGACCCTTGGATTGATACGTCCAACGCTGTGTAAGGAGTAGCTCACAGTAGAGGCATGTGTGAAAGAATATTTCTGACTTCTCCATTCTGGTCATTTTTCTCATAGGTTACTAACTTTTCTTTGTTGGTTTTTCCTCCTCTCCTTGACTTTCACATCAGAGTCCTTAGACCTCATCTCAGTTTTATGGCTTTAAACACCTCTGATATCTCTCCATTTTATATTCACAGATTGACTAATCTCCTTAACTCCAGACTTATACAACTGCCCAGTCCTCATCTCCACTTGGGTGTCTAATAGGTATCCCACATTTCACTGTCCCAAAGAGAACTCCCGATCTCCTGCCACAAGCCTGGCCTTCTCACAGTCTTCCTAATCTTTGTCAATGGCAGTTTTATCCTTCCAGTTACCCAGGCCAGGAAATGTGGAGTGATCTTAGACTCTTTCTTTTATATCCACATCCAATCTGTCTAAATAGAAACAGAATATATCCATAAGCCAACCACCTCTCACTCTCTCTGCTATCTGCTTAGCCCAAGCCACCATCATTTATTGCCCAGACAGCCTTCTCATGGTTCTGGGTTTAGCAGCGTCTTTACTTAAGGACTTGTCTCAGAGGAGCCTCTTAGTGGTAACAAAGCTATTTGCCACTCTCTCCAGATCAGGGTTCAGGGTGTCATGTAGAGCTTTACAGACTCTGGCTACAAAAATATGAGGTAAAGGGATACCTTTGATACTAGTAACAACAGGAAGGGAGAAAATTTCTATTCCCACCTAGACCTCAAGCAAAGAAAATTCCAGCCAGTGGGGTCTCACCAAGTCATTTACAGGCTGTATCCAACAAGGGCTTCTTCAAAGGAGGTTGGTTCTGCACAATCTCTGCCCCCCAACCCTAGCTAGCTGCATTTCCCTATTGCCGTTAAAAGTCTCTCTCTCTTTCCCCCTTTCTCTCTTTGCATTCAGAGGGCCTACCACATTTAATAGTGTGATCCATTTATATGTTACTTTATTGGATATTTGAGAACTCAGAGTGAATTCAGCTCCACATAGAACCATGCAATATTCACTGAAACCCGCATCATAGTCTCCTTACTTGGAGGTGCACATTCCTAACTTCCACTCTTTCTTAGGGCAAGAGCGTCAACTCTGCAGCTCCAAGTTACAGTTGTGAAAAGATCCCCTCTCCCTCATACAAAAGGCAGGTGTCCAGTAGACAGGAGCCTCTTCCTGAAATGTTCATAAATGTGCAGATACTTTAGATGAAGCCCAGATCCCAGTGAGGCAGCTGCTGTGCTGCTCACGGAGAGCAAGAGGTACTTTGGAAAAGGATAGATCTCCATAACCCACAGGAAGGGGGGAACTCCCACAGTCTTGTTAGCATGCCATGTGATAGATTTTTGACAGATGCCTTCTCGCCTTCAAGTTTCAACTTCAAAATCCTTCCTGCACCAGTCTCACTGGGGTTGGTGATTAGTTCTCACTGTTTCCTCTTCTGAAACCAGCAAGAGACTCTGTTTGTGCCAAGTCTCCCTGTAAATACCGGGTTATGCCCATACTAGGCAATGCCTTCCTGGAAGATAACATTACATTTGTCTAGGACTCCTATAGGGAACAAGAGGGGAGTAAAATTGCCTCTCTGTGAAAGCACATTACAGTGTGTCTAGTCCACACTAGACTCACCAAAAATGCTAACTCTGCCCCTCTCTTTCATCTCCTCCCTTTCCTCTGCCTTTTCTAAGCAAACTCTTAGCCTAAGAAGATCATACTTGATTTTCTTAGGTGATTACCATCTCCAAGAAAACATCCTAGAAGTAGGCCAGGAGCAAAGAAGAAGCCTCAGAAAAGTCAAGAGCATTTTACAGGAAAGGCAAGTGGTTATGGACAGATTGGAGTTGTAGGGGGTAATGACACAAAACTGGTAGGCTAGAGCCAGAAAGTAGTATAGAATGTCTTCTGAAGGCAGAGGATGGGTGAAATAATGTCTTTATGTATCTTCCAGGTTTATGATTTTGTATGTGCAAAATTCTAAATTATACATCTGGTTGAACAAAGTAAAAATTTATCAAGCATTTCCTCTCTGTCTGGCTAGAAGAATTCAAAGATGAGTGAAACATGTTTCCTGAGTTCAAGGATCCTACAATGTAGAGTGGTTAAAAAAAAGGCATGTGGGCCTTCCTTCCTTCCTTCCGTTCTTCCTTCCTTCCTTCCTTCCCCTTCCTATCTTCTCTCCCTCCCTTCCTCCCTTTTATCCATCCTTCCATCCATCCATCCATCCATCCAATGTAAGGCATATGGTCTAAAGAAGAGGCAAATCAAGACTGATATGAAAAGCCCTGGAATCAGTTTTGAACACTGGCTCTACCACTTACTAACTCTACAATATTGGGCAAAAAATTTAAACACATTTAGCTTCAATTTTCTTGTTTCTGTAACAAGAATATTAATTATAGCTATTTCATAGCATTAACATGAGGATTAAAGAGGAATATAATGTATATTAAAGTTCTTGGTACATAGATGCCCAACAAATGAACATTTATTAAACAAAATAAATTACAAATAAAAATGTTAGGGAAACGGAGGAGAGCTAATCAACAGTTGAAAAGATTGGGCTAAAATTTACAGGAGAAATGATATTTGAGATGATCTTGAAGGATGAAGAGGATTTTAACATGTATAGATGGAAGTTATTTCAGACAGAGGAAAGAACATGAGTAGTGAGGTGGAAAAGAGGAGGTTACACTTCAGGTAGGGTGGGTAGTGGGAAATAGGACCGAAGATGTACGCTGAGGCTATGTCACGCAAGCCTTGATTACTATGCTAAGGATATGAGCTCGATCCTTAGGCAAAAGCGAATCATTAGAGATTTCAGAGAAGGCATAACTATGGTTTAGGAAGATAAATGTGGCAATTAGTGAACAGGATTCTACAGGAGATGAATTGGAGATAGAAGAGTTTGGAGACAACAGTAAGATTAAATGAGGATTTTAACAAAGATAGTAGAAATGAAAGAAAGGGAAACAGAGTCATTAGGAGCTGTGACCAATGATATGAGAGAGTGAGAGAGAAAGGAACAAAGCTGACCCTGAGCATGTAGGAAGAGATAAATGAGATAAACATGATGTCAACTATAGTTCATGGGACACAGAAAAGAGACAAGAGTTTCTTGAGGAAGATGAGCTATGCTATAGATGATGAGTTAGGGACTTTGAAGAAAACTCATGTAGAGATGCTCAGTATAACTAGAACTATGTGTCTACAGTTCAGACCATGGTCTAGAGTTGGAGATAAGGATGTGAAGTCATCTTTATGGAGTAATAGCTGGAAGTGTGGGGAAGGATGTGATTGAGAAAGGGCTAAAATGACTCTTGGTTTATGGGACTAGCATACTAGATTGAAGTGGATCCATGACTAGTGGGTTCTGAGAATTGAGGACTGGAAAATCAAGTAGGTACAAGACCAAAAAGGTGAGTGTTAGCAACAGCAGAAGAAAATGTGTGGCCATAGGGTTCAGATGGTGAAGCCGGGGAGGGAAGTGGGAGAATAGGAAAGAATGGAAAGACTAAAGGCCAAGGAAAAATCAGAAAATAGATCAAGAGGGAGTGAGAAAATGGGTAAGGACAGAGAAAAATTTTGACAATTGGATTTGGATGTTCTGAGTAGTTCTGAGTTTCAAGATGTAGATGAGTTAGAGATACAGGTCACTGGAGTGAAGATGGCTAGGGACTGAGTAAGTCAGAGGCCTTGGAGGGTCTGAAGTCACAAAGAATGAAGTAGGTGAGATGGGTCAGAGCTGATATGGGTAGAAGGCATGACAGGGGGAGGGGCTACTGAGGGCTTGGTACTAAAGTCCTAGAGTAAGATGAAGTCATGTCCAGAAAACTTGCAGATGAGAGGAATAAAGAGATGGTACAATGGATGGGATTATTGGAGCACAGGGCTGAAATAAAAATGGGTCTGGAGAAAGCAATATACAGGATACATTTCTGGCTTTCCTATTAAATGCCTCAAAGAGTTAAAGTCTTCAGTTGGAGAGTCAAAGAGTATCTATGAAATAGATAATAGGTTATAAAGTTAGCAAATATATATATATTTTTTGAGTTGGAGTCTCACTCTGTCGCCCAGACTGGAGTGCAGTGGCCGTTCCCGGCCACTGCAGCCTGGACCTGCTGGACTCCAGCGATCCTTCCACCTCAGCCTTCCAAGTAGCTGGAACTACAGGCGCGCGTTACCACGCCCGGCTAATTTTTTGATTTATTGTAGAGATGAGGTCTCGCCAAGTTGCCCAGGCAGGTCTCGAACCCGCGGGTTCAGGCAATGCTAGCAAATATTTTAAATGCTGAAATGCATACAGCTCATGTCTGGTGCCTTTGATCAGCCCTTCTGACAAATGGCAAACATAGAAGTCCAGGAAAGTTAAGATCCACATCCTGGAAGAAGTGGACTTGGGGTGAACCTTGAGGGATAGGGTGGAACTGAAAGGGGAAGAGCATTTCAATCAATGGCAGAGTGAACAACTGAGCAGAGATGAAATGAACAGGACATATTCATTTCTAGCTAGTGCAGGAGAGGTACAGTCTGGGTCATTATGAAGGAAAAAATTGGGGGAAGATAGAGTGGGACTAGAAAGCGGAGGCCTGTAGACTAATGTCATGAGGATCTAAAAGCGACAAAAATCTCCCCAACTTGATTTCTGTGCGGCTGCAGTCTTGGACCAATTGCAGTGTTTGGCTTTTATATAGACCTCCAGCGTTCTCATCTGTGGTCCTAAAATCCCCAATACTTTTCTGTCCTGGAGTATTTACCACACAGTTCTGACGATGGGTATGCCAGTCTTTCTCACTTCACTGAGAGTCAAACCATCACAGCAGCCCCCTCAGGCTGTAGAGTGCCCTGCATTGCACAGAGTGAGAGATATAGAAATATTTGTGATGTGAACCAATCTATGAGTAATAGTTGGGCATAAATCAGAGAAAATACATTTGAACTGGGCTACAGTGTTTGGTTAGAGGCCTCCCACATCTGGGTAGAAGACATCATGGTATAAGGTGAAATTATAGGTTTCTAAAAGAAAAAAGAAAAAAAGTAAAAAGGACTCTCAAAGCCTTTGTTAATTAAAAACACACACACAGCTCTCCAGAGAACATTTCTCTGCCTCCCATTCTCTCTCCTCGCACTGAATGGCAGATAAGGTGGTGTCTTTACCTATGCTTTGGACCACATTTAATTAAATGCCTACATTGACTGCTTCCTCACACACCTTGTTTTATTTCCTTTCCTTCCTTCCATGCTAAAGAGGGCCAGGGCTAATACTAATGCATATGCTGTTAAACCTTTTTAATTAACTTCAACTTCTTCCAGAGATTTATGTTTAAACAGTAAATTTTTTGTTGATACTCAAATACATAGGCGGCACTTGGAATGATGTACGAGTACTCTTGTCCTCAAAATGATTCTTCATGAGTTACCACCAGAGACGTTTTCATGAGCCTCTTTTATTAAAATAATAATACTCAGCAAGGCAATAATGCTTTACAACCGGCAGCTAATTAACCCACCCCACCCCCCAAACAGGTCAGCATTAGCATCTGCAGGTTCGTGATATGATCACCCAGCGGGTCCCTCTTGTACCTTAGAGTCAGCACTGAATCAGTCTGGGTTTGTGCTTCAGCATCTGTGAGTAATGATTTTCATTTTAAACACATCTTTTGTTCTTAGACTGTAGTTCAATCTATTATTATTGTTATTTATTTTGTTCTTGTTTAGTGCCTTCCCTGCCCTGGGTATCCGTATTTCTGATCTGCAGTTGACCTCTCGAAACAGAATTTAACCATGCCTTGGAAAATCCAATGGACTAAAATCTCCTGTCTAATTGCAAAATCCATTTATTTTCCTGCAACTTGAATTTGTGCTCCAAGTATTTTAAA
Source organism: Cephalopachus bancanus (assembly GCA_027257055.1). Taxonomy (NCBI): domain Eukaryota; kingdom Metazoa; phylum Chordata; class Mammalia; order Primates; family Tarsiidae; genus Cephalopachus; species Cephalopachus bancanus. The sequence continues at coordinate 355,061 of JAPVLO010000326.1, forward strand.
TCATGATCTGTGCTGTCAATTGTAATTGCAACATAGCAATACTTTGCCAACAAAACCAATCTACCTACCCAAGTTCCTGTTCCATCCTTCACGTTGAGGCAACACTTTTCTCCACAGCCAATGTAGCTATATTCCATGTTGTACCACCGACGAGCCAATTATTTCAATTTTGGCATCAGATTTAGAAGAGAGTTTAATGATCCTCAATAGTATAAACTGAATTTTTATTCCTACAGCAATTTAGTAATGATGATGACACTTAAGCACTTAGAAAGTATTTTTCATCTTCCAACCACTGAGAAGCAGGGGGCCCTTTTCTGGGCAGACTGATGGGGACCTCAGCATTGGCACTATTTCACGATATTTAGGAAGCCCAGGCTCACCCCTGCTACTCTGACAGGGGCTATAGAGAAGAAAATCCCCCAGACCCAATGCCTATCTGCTGGGGATTCAAGTTGGAAATCAGAACAAGCTCCCAGGTCTTGCACACCCATTTTAATTAACTCGTTTATTCACGTATTCAACAAATATTTAATGAGTTTCTAGTAGGTAAGGAAACTTAGCCCCAGGAGAGAGACTGAGATGTAAGAGGTAGGTCCTTTTCCTCTAATCAAATTCAACCCCAACCCCCTCACTAGGGTCCAAGTTATTTGAATACTTCATTTATGCACATGTTTACTCCATTCATTCAGCAAACATTTATCAGGCACCTTTTAGTGCAAGGTGCTCTTCTGGGAGTTGAAAGGCTTACAGAGAAGATGGAATCTGTCAGCAAATCCCATTGGCTCTTCCTTCAAAGTAAATTCAGGATCTGGTCATTTCTCACCCCTCCATGGCGACCCCCTGGGCCAAGTCACAGCAACCCTGCGTCTAGATGATGGCCAAAGCCTCCTAATTGGTCTCACTGCTTTCGCCCTTGCCTCCTTCTGTCTACTCAGAGCTGTCTGAGTGGTGTTTTTTTAAAACCTAAGTCAGATGGTGTCATTCTCTGTTCAGAACAGTTCAGAGGAATTCCAGTTCACTCAGAGTAAAAGACAAATTCAGTGACTCATGGTGCCCTTTGTGGTCTGGCCTCCATGTTACCGCCTTCATTTCATCCCCACTCTTCCTTTTGCTCGCTTTGGCCTCTCTGCTGTTCCTTAAATTCACCAGACATCCTCCTGCCTCAGGGCCTTTGCACCAGTGCAGTTCCCTATGTCTGGGATGTCCTGCCCTCAGTCCCTCACCTTCTTCAGAACCTTGCTTGGTTGTCCCCTTCTTGGGGACTCAGCACCCTATTTAAAATGTGTGCCCCACCTCTGTATCAGTACTCTATGTCCCCTTTCCTGCTTTGTTTGTTTCTAGAGTGCTTATCACCATCTGATATGATTTATCTTTCTTATTTGTTCATTTTATGTCTTCCCCACTAGAATATCAACTCCATGAAGGCTTAGATACTTGTTTTTATTTACTGATGTATCAACGCCTAGCACACACACAGATACTTAATATTCATTATACATATATATGTATATAATGGATACATGTAATAAATAGTACTGTCATAGTCTTCAGGGAACATACAATCAAATAGGAGCTTATCTAAAAATAAATAACGAGCTGTACTTTAAGAAAGCAAGAAGTAAAAAACTATAGCTCAAAGGGTAGAAAATTAATTTTCTCCAAGTTGAAGGAGCCTGCAAAAATCAGGGCCCTACAGCTTCGGGTGTGGTGTGTTGAAAAAGAACTGCAATCCATGTTGAAGTGAGAAAATGGTTCTTTGCTACGGAATTCCTCAACTGAACCAAGAAAGACTCTTGGGATTTGGTGAATATGCACAATGTACATGTTTCACTAAACTTTGGTGGTTATCCCAATCTGGGATCCCTCTCCATCCTCCCCAAATCTCATAAACTAATTCCAGTGAAAAATTCAACTCTGTGTCTCAAGCAGGAACTATTTTTGAGAACTGTGGCTGCTCTTTCAGATGTCAGGGGAGAGGATCCGGGGGGTGCAAAGTCAGTGTAATTTCTCATGGCTGATTTTGACAGGAGATGTCAGGTTAGTGCTAGTTATCCTACAGCCTAACTGGATCTTGAGGATAAATCTCTTATTTTGGTAGCACTTTAAAATAAGTGGCAGCAGTTCATGCATAATTACTTCTGAATTATCTAGGGGATTCATCAGGTTTGATTATAGATGCATAATGAATTTACCAAATTTGTGGGTATTAGAGAGATATTAATTCCATATGAAACCTCACAATTCATTCATGTGCCATTTGTTTTCATTCCTTTTTTATAATAAGCTAATTAGTTTAAATTATTTGTACTTGTACAAGGTCTTGAAACACATATAAGGAATGATTATACCAGAGAACCCAATAAGCTTTGGAGACAGCATTAATTGTGATGAAGGGTTCATAAAGCAGTGGATGTTCAATTTTCCCATTTGGGGTGGCAATAATAGGGCTAATCATGACACCTCTATAAAGTTGTGGGAAGTCCCTAATTAATGTCTCTGAATTCAGATATTTAAATGAAGGTGAGGGAAATCATTGTGCCGACTGGAGAATGAGGCAAAAAGGGGAGTTCAACCTTGTGCTAACCAAAGAAGAAAAAATGAAGCAGTGAGGGCTTGTTAATTCTGGGCTGAGAGGAAGACAGGTACTTGTGATCTCTGGTCTGTCTGGGGGATTCCTTTAAGAAGAACCCAAGTTCTAGTGGTCACTGGCAGGCTGGGGATTTAATTCCTCAGAATGAAAGAATGTGCTTCTTTGTCTTGGGTTCCAAATCCATTAGCTCCTGTTGTTCTTTATGTGGACTGGCACCCTCTGGCAAATAAGCCTGGGCTGGTGTCTGTGGGTTGGTAGATGAAAGCCATTTTATTTCCTTAGGACATGGGTGAGAAGCAAGGCAGGAGTGGGAGCCTGGACCAAGCCCACCCAGGGAATCTACGGTAACAGGAGCAAGAGCCGGCCTGCCTTGGGCACATTCTAAAGGTTAGGCAAACTAGGTACTTCACATACACACCATTTCATTCTTATATCAGCCCTATTGTGTAGACACTATCATTTGCAGGTCAGGGGACTATGGACAAGAGATCAGGTAACATGCCCATGGTCATACATTGAATCTCTAAGTAGCAAAGCTGGGGCCTTGGGGATGTCTGATTCTGAAGCCCAGCCCCAGGCTACCATGGCCTGCTACGGTCCTCGCTACTTCCTAAATGTTGGTGCTATTGTAACCCCATCATTCCTACGCGTATTATTTCTACCCCCAATGTGGAACCTTGAAGAATTACTGTTTTTTGAAATCTTAATCTCAGATTTTCACTCCCCAGGCAATCCTCCAGGACACAGGCCCTTCAGTTTTCCTCCCTGAAGTCCTGAAGGGACTGTGCCTCTACAGAACATCAACAAATGTCTGGCCACCTCACTGGGCCTCTACTGCCAGTAGGAAAGCCCTATAGGGGTTAATGAAAAAAGAAGTTCTGTTTTAGATGAGACACCAGTTTAATTTATATTTGATTAAAAAAGTCATTCATTCATGCATTCAGCAGCCGGTATTTGTTAAATGTCTCCTACACTCTTAATTGGGTTTTGTTGAGTGGGGGGAGGAGCAGGAAGAGAGAGCAGGAATAATAAAGCTTATGCCAGACACCTTGTTTATAATTTTCTTGTGAGGAATATATGTACACACCTGAAAAGCTAAGTAAACAAGAGAGTGATTGAATAACTAGTAAGTGAGGGATGCAGACAGTTCACTTTCTATGGTAAACAGGAGGATGGCTTTGCGAGGGCAGAGGGACATGAATTGCTCAGTGAAGGATGAACAGGGAAAGGGTGGCAGAAGGGGCACCAGCTGGACATGGTCAGGAAACCAAGTCCCTGTCCTGCCTCAGTTTGTAACAAGGTGTTTGACCTTGGGGGGAATCACTCTCTAGTGTCTCACTATCTTCGCTGTAAGATGGAGATAATGATACTTCGTGGGGTTGTCATGAAATTCAAACCAGGAAAAGAATATGAAATGGCTCTGGAAGATGTAAAGGGCAATGCAAACGCCAGATACAGAGTAAGATAAAGCAACACCAGAGGAAGCATTCTGTAAGAGTCAGTCTCCTAGTACCACACTTGGAGAAACTCTTTTCAAAGTCACTTGGACACTTTGGCCCAACTCTATCATGGCAGCATGCAAGGTGACAGGCCAGGACAGTGAGGAATGAGAGGAGCCCGGTGAGAGGAGGTAGGATGGAGGCCCAGTCCAAAGGTTCACGGACATTCCATGGGGAGTGCACAGTGGGACCTGGGAAGGAGGAGGACAGGGAGGCAACCGGAGTTTTTCTGTCTCTTGTGGCTATCAAACGTAAAATGTCACCTGTGATCTGCTCTAGCCATTTTTAGTTGCACCAAAAAGGGGAGTTGAAAATAATACCTTATAATTGCCATATACAATTCAGGGGAAGATTGTCCAGCTTCTGCTGAGAGGGTGACCTCCTGGAGGCAATTGCTGGGTCTTCTATGTCTTCACTATCCTCTGCCACACCAAGTCTCAAACCTGCCACATCTCTTGCCCTCAGTCACAGCAAGACCACGGCTCTTGATGCTAGAGTTTGATGCCCTTGAATCTTCCTATCTTGAGCCTTTGGTTCCAAGGGGAGCCAGGACACACAAATTTCTACTTTGAGGATCTGTTGGATTGTCTTTCGAAGTCTGCATTCTGTTTCATAAGGCTGGTGAGTGAGGGCTCATGGGTAGATGCCTGGCAGGTGGTGGGGATAACTTCTTTACTGGGTATCCTAATTTTATTGCTAAAAGTTGCTGAAGGATGAGCTTTCTCCTTAGCACTCAGGACTTTTATGACTTCAGTGATAAAATGAAGAGTCAACCCCAAGAAGATGGATCTAGCATACTTAAACTGAAAGAATTTTTTTTCATAGCACATCAGCATATTGCAATGTAACATGGAAAGGAATTTTAAGTGAGTAACTCCTCCTTTTTCCTACCTCCAGGCATCTGCCTCTAAAATATCAAAGGTAGAGGGAGATAGGATTGGCCTTTCTGGGAATACCTCCAAGAGGAGTTTCCATTGAGAAGAAACCAACTATGGGTAACTTTAAAGAGGAAGAGCATGTGTCATTTAAGAAGTTTCTTTACTTCAGATAGATGCCCTCCTCTCACCCCAGCTAAGAACACAATGACCCGTGACCCGAAAACCACATCCTGCACCTGTCTGAAGAGGTGTCCAGCATGGCCCATATCCTAAGCCCTCCTCACCTGGACAGCCACAAAGCTGACAGCATCGGAAGTCTGAGCCCCTCAGACTCTTGAACATCAATGGATCTTGCATAGCTAAACCTCTATCCCCTTTCCCTTCAATGCTTTTCAAAAAAGTTTAAAGCTTTGAGTGTTTTAAAGATTTGCTTCTTTCTTTCGTTAATCAATTAATTAATTTTGAGTCATAGTCTCATTCTGTCACCCAGGCTGGAGTGCAGTGGCATAATCATGGCTCATCAGAGTCTTGATCTCCAGGACTTAGGTGATCCTTTTGCCTCCGCCCCCTGAGTAGCTGGGACTACAGGCACACACTACCACACCTGGCTAAATTGTGGATTTTTGTAAAGACAAGATTTTGCTATGTTGCTCAGGCTCGTCTCAAACTCCTGGACTCAAGCAATCCTCCTGGTTTGGCTTCCCAAAGTATTGGGATCACAGGCATGAGCCACTGTGCCTGGCCAATCTGCTTCTTTAAAGGTGTTGCTGCTTCTCCCTAAATATTATCACTAACTTATTGGGTAATAGGCCAGGAGTCTTCAGAGGGCCGTTTTCTCATCCCAGAGGTAACTCCTTGTCCTTTCCTGGCCTTAATATGACAGTTCCAACTGCCAGATTTTACACAGGAGGAAAGAAGACATTGAGAGAGGTTCCTAGCCATTACAGGCACATGGGTCTCACACCATTGTGGGCAGGTGGTGGGGGAGCACATCTGTTTGTCTCTGTGTTGAGGGCTTGTGATTTGGCAGCTCTGCCGAAGATTTGTGAGAGGGAGAAAAAAGAGTGCAAGGTTGGGGTACAGGAAAGGGGTAAGAAAGGAGATTAGTCACTTGAGTCAGGATAATTTTTCCTGATGTCAAAGCCTCACCCAGGAGAGCTTTTGCTGCTGCTTGCTTTTTATCTGGAAAACAATATGAACAGTATCTCTCAAAAATTAGGTCAGGGCTTGCAAAGGCAGGGGCTTGCAAGGTGCTAACTGCCTGAATCCTCCAAGGGTTTACACAGCTCTCTGCTCTGACAAATGCCTCCTTTGTTTCTCTGAAAAGTCTGACTTGCTGAAGCATTCACTCCTGCCTCTTTTCTCCTTCACCCTTTCACTCTCCTCACAAACAACTGAATTTGGAAGGTTAAAAATCACTTCACTTGTCAACTCCAAAGCTCTCCCTCCTCCCTCAAGTTGCTTCTCTTCCTACCCAGGGTAGAAAGCTGCTGTATCACTCTGGGGACTGGAATCCACTTTGAGAAGAGTGCAGAGCTGCAACTTTCACAGAACAATTGTCATCTCTGGAGCAGGGTGTGCCAATCTGCCCTGGGGGGAGAGAGTCTTATGAAGGCTGTGTCTCCACTATTTCACTGGGCTGCAGATTTAGGTGGAAAGTTCTGGAGGCATGGTCTCTTTAGGCTTGTCTCGGCCTCAGGTTTCTACTGGCAACAACATGATAAAAATCCTGTCCACACTATGAAAATGGGCCAAGCGGTAGCAGGGGCAGCAACAAACGTTAGTTCCTGTTTGGATTCTGTGGTCAGCATGATTTTCTCTTGCTCTTTTTTTTTTTTTGAGTTGGAGTCTCATTCTGTCACCCAGACTGGAGTGCAGTGGCTGCTCCTGGCCACTGCAGCCTCGACCTGCTGGGCTCCGGTGATCCTTCCACCTGAGCCTTCCAAGTAGCTGGAACTACAGGCGTGTGCTACCACGTCCGATTAATTTTGATTTATTGTAGAGATGAGGTCTTGCCAAGTTGCCCAGGAGGGTTTCGAACCCACGGGCTCAGGCAATCCACTCACTTCAGCCTCCCAAAGTGCGGGATTACAGGCTGAGCCACCGAGCCGGCTCTCTTATTCTTTTTTATTCCTGACACTGTTAGTATTGACTAAAGTATTCCGATAGTAGACACTATTGACTCTGAAAGACGGGAGGGACGGAAGAAGGGGTGAGAGGAGTTCTTAGAAGCTAGTTAGAATCTTCCAGAAGTATGAGGAAATGAGACTCTGAGCCAGGAAAGTCCTATGAATCCACTGGATTTTGGGACTCTGAATTATCTATGGCCTGCAAGGGAGGGAGAACCTGGAGATGTCTCTGGAACCAGAAACACATAAGGTGTTCCCAGGAGCAATGTCTGCAGGTGCGTGTGGTCAGGGAGTGCTGCCGAATTAAGGCCCTGATGTCAGAAAGCTGTCTGCTGGTTCTGCCATTCATACCTGTGAGATCTTGGGCCCGCTTTTCAATCACAGCCTGTATGGTTCACTTTATTCATTTGCAAAAAGATGAAAATAAAATTGTATTGGAAACCCTTGACACTCAATAAGTCTTAAAAATTATAATTGTTATGTTTTAGAAAGGAAATAGAATAATATCATCATTGGGGTCTCTAGAAAACCTAGAATAATGGCTTCCAAACCCTTTATCTTAAGTAGTAAATTTTTTTGTAGTGAGATTTTACGTGGAAACTCAACGTACAGAATTGACATAAATAAGGGATAAGGCAGCGGGTAACAGGTGGCGGCTGGGACCTGGGCACTGCATGCTCGGCCCCTACACTAACTGTCTGTAGAGGAAGTTTGAACCTTCATGGAGCCACAAGACTCTGAGGGCCCCAGTTAGAAAACTACTGGCTTAGAATATTAGGGAATATTCAATGGGTCGTTTCCAAAAAGGTAGAGTCCTGCCTGACATCCAGCTTGTTAACATCTTTTAGTGAACCAAGCAAATTGGCTTAGAAAGAGATGATCAGGAGAAAACTCCAGTGTGGCAGAGCACAGCTTTGCAAGCCGAATGGTGGTGGAACCAATGGCAAAGTGGGATGGGATCTTGGGAAAGGAAGGACAGCGTCTTTCCTTTTCTCACCCAGAGTGGGGTGAGAAGCAGGGCTCGGTGGCTCAGCCTGTAATCCCATGCCTTTGGGAGGCTGAGGTGAGTGGATTGCCTGAGCCCGCGGGTTCGAGACCCGCCTGGGCAGCGAGACCTCATCTCTACAATAAATAAAAAAATCAGCCAGGCGTGGTAGCGCATGCCTGTAATTCCGGCTACTTGGAAGGCTGGGGCGGAAGGATCGCCGGAGCCCAGCAGGTTGAGGCTGCGGTGGCCGGGAGTGGACACTGCACTTCAGTCTGGGTGACAGAGTGAGACTCCAACTCAAAAACAAAACAAAACAAAACAGAGTGGGGTGAGGAATTGTGGGAACCCAGGGCCTGTAGATGGATTGGGGGTGAGGAAGAATAAAGAGATGGGATCAATGATGCAGAGATAGCCTATTCCCAGTTTAGAGCGGACTAGGAGTAGGATTGGGAGGGCATGAGAATCAGGTGGGGCATGGGCAAATAGGGCTGGGTGCACCCAACTCCAATTTTGTGTCAGTGTAGAAACCTATTCTGTGTTCAGTCACTGTGAAGCCTTTGTAATCTTATTGCTTCTTTCCCTCTTGTTCCTCTAAGTTTTTAGCAAAATTTCAATGAGGCTTTACTACTAGGTACCAGAAAAGACAAGAAAGTAATTTGTCCAGATCAAGGCCATCAAAGCTGGCAGAGCACAATTCATGAGCAGTCTACAGAGGTCTCCTCACACACAACTGCCAGTTTTACAGGGAAGATGGCATTGCCAAAGCCTGGGGCTCACTCCGCCCCTCTGTGATTTGGCTACAGCTCTCTCAGTTCTGGATAGCATAGTTATCCCCTTTCTCTTCTTGGGTATCTCCTTAGGGAATGACTCTTTAAAACTCACAGCTTTAATCCCAAAGGCTGCCATAATGCACATAATGGTAATGCACAAAATAAGAAGTCATTGTCATACAAGAAGAGTAAGGGAGTTTTCAATGATCCTGAATAATGTGGATATCGACCTCATTTTTACATGTCAGTGGGTATACCCAGCTTCAAGGAGATAGTTATTTTTATACACTTCAAGACTTGGCACATTTAATTCTCTGGAGAAACTCATAGCCCCAACTTCCTAAGCCACTCCTTAAGAAAAAACACAGATGCCACTTTAGTCCCATGCAGTGACTAATTCTTTCTGGCCTCCTTATGCCTCATCTTAGAGCTGGATGTACCTTACTATTTTCAGGATCCACTGGTGTCTCAGTAATGAATGTTCACCACCACGGTGCCCTCATTTAGCCTAATAACCTCAGTAAGGTAATATTTGATTTGTGCTAAGTATCTGATTAAACAACATAAAGTATTTAACCTATTGATCTTTTATACCTTGCCAGTCCTACATTCCTGAATATACTTTAATTACTGACTTGGAGAGCTTTCCTGAATGGGATTTGCATCTTGTTAAGACCTTTCCTTTGTCTCTAAAGCCCCTTTGTCAACAGCTTCCTCTTTTTGCCTCTAGGCCTTTCTTCAACTTCCTGCTCCGCCTCCAGACCCTGCTTGATTCTGCAAGACTGACATTTGCTTAATCTACTGAAAGTAGGATCCTTTATGTAACCATGGGTCCTACTGCTTATTTTAGAAGGTCAATGATCACATAAACAATTGGCTTGTAACTTTGTCCACCCTGATCTTTGAAGCATAGGAAATTGTCCAAAGTGACAACCCCATTTTAGGCAGTTGGTCACAGCTGTTGGATGGACCTAACCCTTACATCTCACAAGGAGAATAGGCCAGTGTGCATCCATCAAGAGGAATCACAGGAAACCATTTAGACTGGCCAATTAGTTAGCTAATTGCTCTAGTCTGAACCACTTCTTAGAAAACTACAGAAAATCATACTTTTTTTTTTCTTGCCTGCAAAGACATAGTCATGAATGTTAATAATAATTAGCTTATTTACATGCTGCTTTTCCTTCAAGAATTTCAACATGCTGGGTTTGTTTGTTTATTTTTCTTGTATTTTAAAATTGGATATACAGAAACTGAGATAGCTTCTCCATGGGTTCTCCCAAAATGAGAATAACACCTCACAGGATTAAGAGACTTGGATGAGAAAATTCATGTGGAACACTTGCCATAATGCTTGCCATTAAGTTAGCACTCAATAAGTAGTAGTTATTATTAGGTATCGTTAAGGAATCCATGGCCAAAGTCCGCGAAGTCTTGGCCAAACGGAAATTAGAACGAGAACAGAGACAAGGATGGCTTCAAAGTTGGTTAAACTACTCACCTTGGTTAACCACACTATTGTCTGCTTTAATAGGCCCCGTGATCATACTCTTGTTATTGCTAACCTTCGGTCCATGTATTATAAACAAACTAATAACTTTTATAAAAACCAGAATAAATGCTGTGCACGTTATGGTCCTCAAACAACAATGTCAACAGGTATCCCTAGGCAACTCAGCATGTTAAAGGAATCTAAGATTAGATTCACTCTACCCTCATGAGAAGGGGGGAATGAGAGGACAACAATAGATTTAGGTTAAGAGCATGTTATTGAGAGACCCAAGAAACCAAGAAACTTAAAAAAACCCATATTTGCTGTAAAAGTAGCATTTAGTTCACTATATTTCATATATATCCCCACCTCATGTTTACTATATATTTTGTGTATTCCTACCTCATGTATTTTATGAAATCTTAGTACTTTAAATTCTACCTCAAATGAAATCTTAGTACTTTAAATCCTACCTCAGACTCTGTAGAATTAGGCATATGTTGGGTGCCTTGTATAATGGCGTAACTAGTGTTTGTATTTAGAACTCTTGGGTTAAGCATTGTCAGCCCCAAATTAGTAGGCTAACTTCTGCTTTTACAACGGGATGTAAATGATAAAGCGATAAGCCCCTTTCAGACATTCCTACAAGGTGGCAGCAGACTCAGAGGTGCCAGCTGTTCTCTATCACTGGTTTTTATCCCAGTGATAATTTACACGCAGTGGCTTTGTAAACCTCAAGGGAACAAAGACTTTTATAAAAGAAACCGCTTTGCTATAATACGCTTGTGATATTTTATAAATTCCCAGAATTAGTATATGAATTTCTACCCCACATTCACTGTATGTGTTTGCAGCATTCATATTTAAAACTTTGTTAAGTTTGGCTTTTGTTGTCCCATAATGACCATGTTATGTTATGTAAATGTTAAGCCAACAAGCTTTCCTAAGCATACCTTGGGCTGGAAACTTAAAGGGCTAATGTAACCCTTTGCCTGCCTGCTCAGGTTACTTCATACGCAGGGACTGCATGGACCTAACTTATCTAACATTCCACTCTGCCCATTAAGTGAGTTTCTGTCAATCACGGGCAGCACCCACCAATACCAAGTGTTCCCGTACCCATTAGGAGAAATTACCCAATCATGTAAAATCAAGTTTAAAGTTCTTTCCCCTCCCTCTGTAATTGTGCATAAAAACTGCTTGCCATTGTGAATCAGGGCTCTGGTCCATGAAGCCTCTACGGACTTCATGCGAGAGCCCAGACTCGAGCCTGAATAAAGACCCTCGTGTGTTTGCATCAGAGCTGGCTCTTTGTGGTCTCTATCTCTCTCATTAGAGTTGCGGGTTCAACAGAACACTTGTCATAATGCTTGCCATTAAGTTAGCACTCAATAAGTAGTAGTTATTATTGTATCATCTAAGAAGTCTCTGTGACTTGTGGTTTTCCTAGGAATTTCTGCATAAGATCAGGCTGGGAAGAAGGTACACTGGCACAAGTATCTAGATACCTTGTCCTGTCCACCCGGTAAAGGTGTTCCCATCCTGCATCTTAAAGTCCCTACTGGCCCATCACAAGTCAACCTTGGACCAAAAATAGTGGTTTGTGGAGGATAAATGACCCTGAAAAGGTGAATGTTCATCTTCATTCAAGCAACTGCTCAAAGTCCGATCAGAAGTAGAGTCAGAATGCTCCCTAAATAGAGCTTCAAAAGGTGCCTTCCATGGGGCAGTGTGCTTGATGACAATGCAGATTCAAGGAATGTGCTCAGATGACTGCAGTGGAATTTCTATGAGTAGGGCCCAGGTATTTGCAACTAATCAAGATCCCTTGGTAATTCTTTTGTTCAATTAACTTTGAGAGCCATGTCCTCTAAGTGGTTCCTTTGAAGACATTTCAAAAATTTGCAATAAACATCCAAGAAAAGCTGGAGGCTGCCTGGTGCTTCCTCTGCAAGAGCATCTGACAGGCTCCACCTCCAGGTGACATTCTGGTTTTGAAGGGACCAATTAAAAATCTGGAGTTGCCACCAAGCAGGGGCACCTGTGCAGCCTCTAGAGTGGCTTGGAGACCTCCCAACTGCTCTGCTAGGACCTGGGGCAGCAGGTGAGCACCAGTCAACTGCAGGGGATGTGAAGAGCAAAGTGGGACCCCTGGGGAGAAGGGACACCAAGAAGCTAGTGTGCTAGGATTACTGGAACAAAGCTCCATGTCCCTCTCCATTGCCTCTGTAAATACCCCCTAGGAGCACTTTGACTTCCCTCTGTCTCTCAGTGCAGTTGGGATGCTTACTTCCACTTCCAAATGATGTTACCTCAGAGAATGCAAACTCTGACACACATAAAACACAGACAGCCAGGAAAATATAGTGCTTCTGGGACACCCGCATGTGTGTACACACTAACACGCACTGCATCACTACATTTGCTCCAAAGCCAATACAAGTGATTTTCAGATAATCTGCTATTTTGGATTGTCTGCACTGCTGCTCACTTCCATTAACATGGCTAATTGTGAACTGACTGTGTGTTTTGGACCACTTCCAAGAAGGGAACCCATTGCCTGTATGATACAGGCTCCCTGAGAGAGCCAAGTAAATGGCTGGAAATGTCAGGTTGAATGCCCATTGGAGGAACAAACTTTTAAGGATGACCTGACCATTCTCAGGCCAGAGAAGCAATCTTGTTCAGCATGTCACATTGATTGCCAAGTCAGTAAACCATAAAACTGTCCCATAGCTAGAACATGTACTGACTCCGAGAAAGATGAGGCTTGGTTAGTAAAGGATGAAGCCATTCCAAGACCAATAAAAGATGCAATATGGTTTTCCCTGGGCTGTATATTAATACCATCCTGGAAGCCATAGGGGATAGAGGCTTGGCGAACAACTATGTTTTGCTCTGACTTCTGCAGAGTGAGGATGAGATAGAGGCCAATGGGGAGATCATCTGAGGCCATGAAAGCCTTGGAAAGAGTAAGTCTTTACAGAAAACTAGTCTCTAAAGAAACCAACGGTGTTTATGTGTCTTGGCCACACTCTTCTGTCATATAACAGCTTGGCGAAACACCACAAAGAGATCTCAAAACCAAAACATACTAAGAAAAAACAAAGAAAAAAGAAGGGACAAAGTTGTAACTGCCTTCTGGGTAACCATGTTTTGAATGGTGTCATTTTTCTTATGACATAAGCTCCCAGATGGGCCAGACGCTGTCTCTTAGAATAAATAGCAACTAGCAGAGGGTCATGCCTCGTGTGGGTTTCAGATAAGTATTGTTTGGTTGTATGCTGTTTATCACAAAGAGAACAGATACTATTGTCAGACAGGCTCACCGGCTGCCTTTTGCAAGAAGAATGAGAGACGTCCTCTACAACTTTTACAATTCTGCGTTCTGTCCCAAATAATAATAAGAGAGATAAATCACCTGGGCGGAAGGATAATTGAAGAGGGGACACATTACTCAGGAGGGTTAGAAAGTCTATGTTTAGGGTTAATCTATGCTCATGGGGTCCTTTCTGTGTGTCCCTATTGGCTAGAGGGTCTGCTGATTCAATTTGTACCCAGTCAACCCATAGCCCCACCCTCTACTCAGAATCGGAAGATATAAACTGTGAAGATGTACAGGATGGGTTTCTGAGGACAGCAGTCTATAGCTTTATGCATGGGCCTAGACATGGATTTCACCATTGGCTGCATATTAAATCACCTGGGAGAGCCAGAAAAATATGGATAGCCAGGCACCATTCCCAAAGGGTCTGATTTAATTGGTCTGGAGTGGAGCCCTGTAAAGGTAATTTTAAAAGGCACCTAGGAGGTTTTATGTGCAAGCAGGGTTAAGAATGCCTGAGCAAAAACCTCTTCTGTGGTGTGAGGGAAAACAGGAGGCTCCGCTTCAGTTCACAGAGCTGAGGATCAAACTCTCTGCCTTTGAAACAGCATTCTTCATCTTTACAGGACTCCAGGAAATAAATGACTGTGGGAGATGGAGTGTGGAAAGGAAGTAAAGAGGGAAAGGGAGAAAAAAGGAGAGAGCCAAAATGCCTGTTGAGAGGAGAGAAATAAGATTGATGTTTCCTGAATAGTTTTGTGTGCGTGCATGTGACTAAGTTTTGAAAGGTGGAAGCTGTGTTTGTTCTACCTGGTGAAAAGTGTGTTACCCAGGAAAATTTGGTGTTGCTACCTGCAATCACAGAGGAGCAAGGCAACTGGTGAACAGCAACATTAGGGACCCATGGCAGGAAAAATGCATCTCTCTGACCAAGAGCCCATCACCATAACAACTGTAAATGATTTTGGGGAATCTGCCCACTGACCATTAAAGACATCAGAAAACAGGAGCAGGGCCCTTGGAGAACCAAAGGCTTATAAAAGCTGTGCATAGGTAATGTTCATTTCTTAGTCCCCTTGTGCTGCTAGAACAGAATACAGAGACTGGGTAATTTATAAAGAACATAAATTTATTTTTCACAGTTTTAGAGGCTGGTAAGTCCATGACTGAGGCATTGGCATTTAGTCTGGTAAGGGACTTTTCGCTGCATCCTTACAGAAGAAGGTGGAACGAAAACTAGAGCAAGTTAGCTGAATGCCCAGTGAAGCCTCTTTTGAAAGTGTCTTAATCCCATTAACAAGGAAAGAGGCCTCATGGCCTAGTTACTTGTTACAGACCCCACTTGTTAATACTATCACATTGGCAAGACCTGTATTTTGAAGGTGATTCAGTTTCAACATGAATTTTGGAGGGGTCAAAACATGCAAACCATAGCAGTCAGAGATGGTAAATCAGAGTGTGTCTCATGACAAGGAAGTGACATGGGGGCAGAAGAATAGGAAAAGACCCAGGGGGTCACCCCAGCTTCAAATGGGTTCTCAACATTAGATTTCTAGAGTGGAGAATTTTGCTTTTCCTAGAGTCATTTCTTTCTTTTTTCTTTGGTCCATCTCTCTTCTTCTTACTCATGTATTTCTGCTCAGAACAGCAGCCAGGAATCCATACTCCCTCTTCACCGTCCCTTCTGGCATAAATACTGTGGAACAGCAGATGTCTTGGCAGAGGAAGAACCAACAGGAAGAGTGCAGGGCATCTTCACACGTGGGATTGTTGAGGACAGGGAATGTGGGGTGTGAGCGGGGATTGGGAGAGGGCCATGGGGAGCGTTTCTACATCACACCAAGCTTTAGCAAGATAAAAACCGTTGATGAACCGGACTCGGTGGCTCAGCCTGTAATCCCGCGCCTTGGGAAGCTGAGGTGAGTGGATTGCCTGAGCCCGCGGGTTCGAGACCCACCTGGGCAACTTGGTGAGACTTCATCTCTACAATAAATCAAAAAATTAGCCGGGCGTGGTAGCTCACACCTGTAGTTCCAGTTACTTGGAAGGCTGAGGTGGAAGGATCGCTGGAGCCCAGCAGGTTGAGGCTGCGGTGGCCGGGAGCGGCCATTGCACTCCATCCAGTCTGAGCGACAGAGTGAGACTCCAACTCAAAAAACAAAACAAAACAAAACAAATCAACAACAACAAAAAACCATTGATGGTTTCTCTCCTACAACTCTTGGTTTTCCTTGGACTGGTGCTGGTTTCTACTACACAGGGAGATGGATCTGTTTGTCATAATTAAAACATCTCATAGGAGTGCATGCTTTTGTGTCTTCCCGGAAGATTTACAAATAGCTGGGGAGAGAAGGAGGCACATGACATGCCAGGGCTGCCCAGCAGCACCTAGGCCCTTGGATTTCTAGCCTCTGAACCAATGGCTTGCTGGAGCTACCTCTAGATTTCATCTGAGAAGCAAAAGGAGAATGAGAGGCAAGGAGCCCAATGGCAACTCCTGATCTCTGAGCGAGAAAGACTGGGAATGAGGAAATCAACTTTCACCAAAGAGCCACAGCGCCTGCTCTGATTATAAGCATGGGAGGGCCACCCCAATCCTATAAAGCTCCAGGGTTGGGCTAGCAGAGGAAAGCATGAAGCCTGGAGGGTAGAGGGAAACTTCCTGAGAGTGTGTCTGTGCTTTTGAGCCTGTGCCTCTGGCACAGGGGAAATTAACCAGACTCTATGTGCTGTGGGGACTCTGTATGGCAACCTAATCAAGGCTTAGTTTTTCATTAAAATTTCCGTTAATACTGGAGTTGTTTGGAGCAAACTGAGTGGGAATATCCAAGTACACCTTCTATCCTCTGTTGCCATTCCGAGGATTATGGTTAGGTTGTGTGCTTTTGCTGGGGCCATTAGCATTTTTATCATTGTTATTGTCATCGTCCCCAGCACCTATTATGTAGAGCAGGCAAAGTACAAAGGGGATCACATGAAACCTATTCTCGTCCTATGTGACAGGCAGGGCAAGAGCAAGAGAGGAGGCATGCAGAGGCAGAGTGAAGGATGGTAAGACCTCATGGCCATGGACTTCATCCTTCTGGCATTGAGGAGCATCTCTCTCCTCCTACCTTCCTGCTCAAGATGAGACAGCTCTGTAACAGTGACTGGAGTAATCTCAGGTGAGGGAAGGCATGGGCCTTCTGCTGGGGCGGGGGATGTTGAAGGAGATGAAGGAGTTCAGGCCTCATGTCTTGGGGCTGTTTCTACAGAAGAGCTGCCCAGAGTATCGCCATCCCTATCAGTGCTGCCATGCCCTTTCCACATTCCAAGGCCCGTTACCTCTTGGACATGCCCACTATTGTTCCCTGAGTTGTAGGACATCTCAAAACTGGTATACTTGCTCCAGGCTCTGGAAGACTGGTTCAATGAGATCTCACCAAACCCCTTTCCTTTCCATCCTTGGCTACAGCTGCATTGACACCGCTTCCTGGTTCAGGAACCTCCCATTCTCTTAGACAGAAATGCACTCCTTGCTTAACCCACAGGTAACTTGAGTTCATCCTTCAATGCCAGCTTGAAGGCCACAGTTCTGTCCTCTCCAGGCAGAATGAACTGTGATCTTAGCTCACAGCCTTCAGCATATTACTTATTATATTGTGATTGTTTGGGAGTGTATCTCTTTCCCCCTTCACACTTCAGCAGACACCCTATTTTTATTCAGCTTTTCTCCTCTGTGTTAAGTGCAGGGCAAATCACAGAGTAGTTCCTTGTAAAATTTTACAAATTATTGTAAACTTCTCTCCACCTGTTTGAGGTGATCCTCATCACTCTTACTGACAAAGCTCCGCATATAGAAAAACAGTCCCTATTAAAAAGAAAACCCAAGCCGGGCTCAGTGGCTCAGCCTATAATCCCGTGCTTTGGGAGGCTGAGGTGAGTGGATTGCCTGAGCCTGTGGGTTCGAGACCCGCCTGGGCAACTTGGTGAGACCTCATCTCTACAATAAATCAAAAAATTAGCCGGGCGTGGTAGTGCACGCCTGTAGTTCCAGCTACTTGGAAGGCTGGGGTGGAAGGATCCAGAGTCCAGCAGGTCGAGGCTGTGGTGGCCGGGAGCGGCCACTGCACTCCAGTCTGGGCGACAGAGTGAGACTCCAACTCACAAAAAAGAAAAAAGAAAAAAAAGAAAATCCAAACACAGCTAATGCCATGTGCGAATGGTGTCTGTGGGATGATGCAGTTGACATACTCTGTTTGTGTCCCACATGTGTTTTGCCACCTGAGACTGCCAGCTCTGAGGGGCACATTTTACTGTGAGAACATTTAAAATAATATTGAGCAGCCTGTAATCCCGTGCTTTGGGAAGCTGAGGTGAGTGGATTGCCTGAGCCCGCGGATTTGAGACCCGACTGGGCGACTTGACGAGACCTCATCTCTACAATAAATCAAAAATTAGCTGGGCA
The DNA here is from genome assembly GCA_027257055.1 of Cephalopachus bancanus. Taxonomy (NCBI): domain Eukaryota; kingdom Metazoa; phylum Chordata; class Mammalia; order Primates; family Tarsiidae; genus Cephalopachus; species Cephalopachus bancanus. The sequence continues at coordinate 373,182 of JAPVLO010000326.1, forward strand.
TGGTAGCGCGTGCCTGTAGTTCCAACTACTTGGAAGGCTGAGGTGGAAGGATTGCCGGAGCCCAGCAAGTCGAGGCTGCGGTGGCTGGGAGAGGCCACTGCACTCCAGTCTGGGTGACAGAGTGAGACTCCAACTCAAAAAAAAAAAATAATAATATTGAGTACAGTGGCTCTTAGCCAGGTATGTATTCAGGAAGCATTGCAATAGAAACATGCCACTATGTATGGTTTGTATGTTTGTACTCACTCAAAATTCATGTATTGAAATCCTTACCCACAAGGGGATGGTATTAGGAGGTGGAACCTTTGAAAGGTGATTGGGTCATGATGGGGGAGCCCTCATGAATGGGATTAGTGTTCTTATAATGAAGGCCCCAGACAGCTGCCTGCCCCTTGTACCATGTGAGGACACAGCTAGAAGGCACTATCTATGAACCAGGAAGCAGGCCCACACCAGACACCAAATCTACCAGCACCTTGATCTTGGACTTCTCAGCCTCCAGAACTGTGAGAAATAAAATTTTGTTTTTTATTAGTTACCCAGTCTAAGGTATCTTGTTATAGCAGCCCAAGTGGACTGAAACACACACTGGCCCCAATGGTGGAGAGCACAGATGTTGAAAACATGCTATATAAGTTTGAGGTCTGCTCCCAACACTTAGCTGTATAACCCTGGGAAAGTTTCTTAACCTCCCTGTGCATCCATTTCTTCATTTGTAAAATAGGAATCATAGTAAACCTATCACCTTAGACTATCATGAGGATTATATGGGGTAATCTGTATAAAGAATTTAGAGTAGCTTATACTAATACAACATACGTCAAAATTGTTGTTGCTGTTACTGAATCAGAATGCCTGGTGGTAGGATCTGGTCTTTTTATTTTGAAAGTGTTGCTCAGGAGATTTTTTGAGCACCCTTAGTTCAGAAGCACTTGCCTGTTGGAGTGTCTCTATTATAGAAGTTGAGGAACCACTCATCAATAATAAATAAGTGCAGTAGGACCTTGGCTAACTAAGAAGAGCATGGATTCCTGGAATCCAATTTTCATTTGGCTAATTATTTCAAGTTATCACGCCATCCTCCTTTTCCTTGTGTCTGTAACAGACAGCCTTGGGTTTTACCTTTTGACCAGGTACCAGCTCCTCTTCCTGAAAAGATGAGAGTGAGCAGGGAGGTGCCCGAGAGCCAGGGAAGGGAAGAAAGAAAAAGTGGGTGTGAGAGTAATCCACCACTGTCTAACCAATTTCTGAGAAATAGAGGGCTGATGACCATTAGAGCTCTTTGTGTGCTGCTGAACCTTCTAACGGTTTACCAAGAAGGGACAAATCTAGTCATAAGAAAGTTACAGCAAAGTTTATTGAACAATAACCCATTTCCTTCACTTACAAACGATAAAGAAACATTTTTCTCACTTCCGTGGCACAAGGAAAACAATAACAGTGATTTGTGCTGCCTGGTTATTGAATCTCTTTACCAACTTGGCTTATTTCCTTTTTTTTTGAGTTGGAGTTGGAGTGCAATGGCTGCTCCCGGCCACTGCAACCTCGACCCACTGGACGCCGGCGATCCTTCCGCCTCAGCCTTCCGAGTAGCCGCAATTACAGGCACGCGCTACCATCCCCTGCTGATTTTTTGATTTATTGTAGAGATGAGGTCTATGCCAAGTTGCCCAGGCGGGTCTCGGACCCGTGGGCTCAGGCAATCCACTCACCTCAGCCTCCCAAGGCGCGGGATTACAGGCTGAGCCACCGAGCCCGGCTGGCTTATTTTCTTACTGCATGATATGAACACTTAGGGTTGAACACAGCTCTCTTTTTCTCTCTGGTGAGTTTTCAACTTTTCTCATTTTTATTTGTATTGACTATAAGGTCTTTCATCGGAAGAGTAGAAGACCATGTTCCTGAGAAGACACTCACTGAGTTTATGTGTTGATCAATCAGTATTGCTGGTGTGGGTCTATCTGTTTTGTGTCTAGGATGGATATATGTCTGTTGAGATTCCTGGGGAATGAGAGGGCTTGGCGGACACTCTTAGGGTCAGGACCTCCCAGTTCTGGAAGATTCAAACCCCTGATTTGGATCCAAGGAAATGCTCAAGTGACTGGGGAATTTTTGAACAGGCACTTTAATTTGCTGATAGTATTGCATCTTTTTGTTTAATTTGTTTCTGGGAGAGAAATCACTTTGGTTTAAAAAAAACAAAGGAAAAATGCTCCAGACTACTCCATGATGGAAGACAAAGCATCTCAAGAAAATCACTTTGAAAGTTGAGAGTTACAGGAAATAAAAAAACAATCAGAGAATGTGCTACTAATGAATTCTATCACAGCAAAAGTCCATTTCCATTCCCCTGAATTCCGCACAATTTCCAGTTGCAAATATCTTTTAGAAGTACTGTACACACACAGTTGGATATTAAGTTGCTTGACAAACATTTCAGATCAAAACTGCCTGCCTAGAAATGGCTGCTGGAACAACAATAATGTGGTTTGAGAACGAGCCGGGCTGTTTGCACATAGGTGTAGCCTATGAGTTTAATGGAGTTTTGCAGAAGGGAATTGCCTAGAAAACAGTGGGTTTTTAAGGATGAACTTTTGACTCCCAATGTGACGGGGAGGGAAGATGGGGGGAGAATAGACAGAGAAGAGCTGCCTTTTCTGTTTTCTCTGGAGAGCAATGGCTATAATGACTTCTTACTGTGACAGACTCAGCAAACAATTTAGTCTATGCTCTGTTCCAAGACACAGTCTCACATTGGCCCAGCTGAATGGTCATCCTGCTTGGATTCTGAGACCTGTCATTTGGGATATTCACAACTTCCACTTCTGAGAAGTATGTTGAGTGTGTGTGTATGTGGCATTAGTTTAGAGAACAAAGCAGCCAGTGATAATTAGGGTAATGTCTTCACTTCAGGTATGAGTGGGGTGGCTCTCTGAATACTGCACAAGAGTCCTAAGGTCTTGGATCTAGTTGGTCTTGGAGGTTGCTGTTTCTGGATCTTTGGAGAAAGCAGTTAAAATCCTGGAACCCCTGTATTTTGGGGAAAAGCTTGTAGGTTCTTTCTCTAGGGCACAGGGCAGGACTTTTCTGTCATACTCTTTAGTTCACAGCTGTGAGGAATCTTCTGTCTCTGAACAACTTCAGCACTTCATGAGGGGTTATTAGCTGAGCCCTCGTGTCTTAATTAGTTAAGGCTGCTATAACAAAATACTGTAAACTGGTTGGCTTATAAACAAGAAAAATTTATTTCTCACAGTTCTGGGGGATAGAAAATCAAGATCAAGACAATGGTAAATTCAGGGACTGGTTAGGACTTGTTTCCTGAAGACAGTGCCTTTTCTCTGGGACATCACATAGTAGAAGGGACAAAGGGCCAGTCTTGGGCCTCTTTCCTAAGGACTTTAATTCCATTCATGAGCACTGCCCTCATGGCCTAATCATCTCCCAAAGGCCCCACCTCCTAACAGTATCAGCTTGGAGGTAAGAATTTTAGCATAGGAACTCTGAGTAAACAGCATACAGTCCATAGCACTCTGGCTACAGAAAGAAGCGGACCTTTCATCTTTCTAGACTGTCTCCCTTTCCCCACACTCTGACCTGTTGTCCAAGCTTGGGGACCTTCCCTGGGGAAGAATAGCCCTGTTAACTGGACCCAGAGTGGTGTGGTGGCCTTTCCTCCTGGTCCTCCTCGTTAGTTACTTCCCGACTATCCAGGATCACAGAAGGTCCGCTCTCTTGGTTTTCACTGGGCTGGGATCCTGTGAATAACATGCCATTTGCTGTCTCTAAAAAGAGCTGCTGGCAGGTCATTCATTTAAAAAATATTTTATTCCCCCAGGTAACTCACCTGGGCTTTTAATAATTGTCAGCTCCATTTTGTACCCCTAACCCTGAGTGTGCAGCTAAGAATCTATTCTTATGGGCACATGGCTGTTGTTGAGTTGTGAAAATTTTGACTGTTCCTTTCCTACCCACACTGGGGTGCTATGTAGTGAGGGTAAGACTGTCCAGGATGAAGGAGGGGTTTTCGCATGATGCCTGAAGTTTTATTCTCCTGCTAGGACTTCCATCTCAACTTCAGTCTTCCTGGCAAAAATACTTTGCAACGATGTAGCTAATAAAAGAATTCCTACCTCCCAAACTTGTCTGCTCTTTGTTTTTGCGCTTCTCTGGGATAAGAATCTTTTTCTTGTATGTTTTGGAAGAAATTCCCTCTTTTGACTACTGTGAGGAGTTGTTAAACTCACTGCACAGATGAAAATAAAAGGGACCTTTAGATCCGGGGTCCTAGCATGGAGTCAAGCTTTCCTGCAAGGTATGTCAAATGCCCACAAGGTCTTTTTCTTTCTCTGGGACGTTTCCCTCTCCTTGAGTTCCCAGGTCTCTGATCACCTCCTACTGAAGATCTTTCCCTACTTAACCCCATCTATTTGTAACCTACCAACACATTCTCCAATCTTTTCATATCTTTAGTTAATTCTTGTAATATCCATGTGTATTTAAGAGCTTCTTCGTTAATTATGGGTGGTTACATTTTTAACTCCTGGCTCGAAACTAGTACATCTTTTTTAGCACTCGGCTACACATCTCAGCAGCACACATGGATCACTTGCTAGCTCCGTGCTTTACTCATTCAAGGCCTCCCATGAGTCAGATTACCCAGTCAGCCAGTAAATGTTGGAGGACTCCCGGGCTTAGTTGTGGGCTTTCCTCTCTCCTCCATTTACATTTTTTCCCCAAGACAATTGCATAAAATTTCAAGGCGTTAAGTACCACTGAGATACAGATGATTTTTAAAATGATAAATCCAACCCTGACCTATCCCCTGAGCTACAGATGTGAAGATTCAGCTGCCTTCCTGAATATTTTTTTGGAGGTCTAATAGTTATCAAAAACTTTGTCTAAAACAGACTTGTAGCCCCCACCATGCTAGTCTGTGTCTCTCCCTGTCTTTGGCATGCTAGTGCTTTGCCATACCATTCACCCAGATGCTCAAGCTAAAGTCTAAAAGTCTCCCTTTTCTTCTCCCACCATATTCCTCATACCAGCATGTCCTGTTGGTTCTTATTTCAAGATATATCTAGAATCTGTCCACTTCTAACCACTGCTGCCATTGCAGTCCAAGTCACCATGAACTCTTGTCTGGGTGTTTGTATTAGTCTTCCCAAATAGTCTCTCTGCTGCTTCTTTTCCTGCCTCCTAAAGTCCATGTCCCACATGCCAAGCAGGATATATATATTTTTTCTTGTAAGTCAGCATTTGACAAAATTTGATGTTCATTCAAAACAAATGTCATCAAATAACTAGGAATAGAAGGGAAATTCATTAACTTAATCCAAAGAGTATAAGAAAAACCCAAAGTTGATGTTACATTTAATGATAGGGAGACTGAATGCTTGATGGAAATAAGGTAAGATGTCTGCTTTCATCACTCCTATTCAACATTGTACCAGAAGTCCTAGCTAGTGCAATAAGACAAGTTAAAAAAAAAAGGTGTAGAGATTGGTAAGGAAGGTATAAAATTGTTTTTATTCACAGATGGCATAATTATATTTGTAAAAAAATCACCCCCAAGTATTTACAAAAAAACTCTTGGAACTAATAAGCCAGCATAGCAAGGTTGTAGGATACAAGGTGAAAATATAGACATTGACAGTTTTCAATAGAAAGTCAGAATCATAATTAGCTGCCTACCCTGTCCTACCTTTGGAGACTATATTTAGCATTTATGGAATGGAATAAATGGTATCATGGTGATAAACACAAATTTATGTCTTTAATAAAAAAAATGGGCTGTTTTTGTATAAACCAACAATAATCGCAATTTGCAGAGAGAGTACTTAAAATAACACCAAAAAAAAAAAAAATTGAAGTACTTAGGTATAAACCAAGCAAAATATGTACAGAATCTATATGTGGAAAACTACAATAATAAAAGAAATAAAATAAGATCTAAGTAAATGGATAGCCATTCCATGTTCATGGATTGGAAGACTCAATATTGTTAAGTTGTCAATTTTTCCAATAATCTACAGATTCAATGCAATCTCAGTAAAAATTCAGGGAAGCTATTTTGTAGATATGAACACTCTCTTAAGAGATTGAAAAGACAAGTCCCCAACTAGGAGAAAATATTTGTAAATCACATTTCATATAAAGCACTTGTATTTAAAATATACCAAGAACTCTGAAACCCAGCAATAAAAAATGGGCAAGAGATTTGAACAGACACTTCACCAAAGAAAATATACAGGTGGCAAGGAAGTATATCAAAAGATGCTCAACATCATTTGCTGTTAAGAATATGCAAATTAAAACTATAATTAGATAACTCCATACAAAACAGAATTGCTAAAATCCCAAAAAGCTGCCAATATTAGCAGGGATAGAAAGTAACAGGAACTCGCGTTTATTGGTGGTGGGAATGCAAAATGATATAGCCATCTTGGAAGGTAGTTTTGAGTTTTTAACAAAACTAAACATAGTTTTACCACACAACTAAGTATTAGCACTTCTAGCCATTTACTCAACTGATTTGAGAACCTATGTGCACACAAAAACCTCCATGTGAAGGATTATAGCAACTTTATTCATAATAATCAAAAACTGGAAGCAACCAAAAGGTTTTCCAGTAGGTAAATGGGTGAACAAACTTGGATCTTAAAAATATAGAATTGAGCCAAATTAATAACATGTCTGGTGCATAATCACAGAGCAAAGCAAGAAAGGCCCAGCCCATCAGGTCAAACATGCTGAGTGCCATGGAACAGCAGAAATCCATTTCTAAAGACATGAACAGTAGCTGGAAATATGAAAGTTCAGATTATTGGCTCAGTTGGACTTGATTATAGAAGACTAGTGTTCAGATAAAGACCCCAGTGCTGGGATGTTATATTTAAGAGATAAATGAAACCAGCAGGAGAGGGTGGTGCTGACATCACTTTATTACAAATAAAGTTGTTATAAGTCTGTACAATGAACTACTATTCGATAATAAAAAGAAATGAACTATCAGGCCACAACATGGATGAATCTTAGATACATATTGCTAAGTGAAAGAAGCTCATCTGAAAAAAAACTACTGCATGATTCCATTAATATGACACTAGAAAAGGCAAAACTATCGAGAGGGTAAAAGATCAGTGGTTGCCAGGGGCTTGGACAGAAGAGAGGGTTGAATAGATGAAGCACAGGGGATTTTTTTAAGGCAGTGAAACTATTCTGTACAATGCTATAATGGTGGTGTAGTGTAATACAAAATATATATTTGGTCTTTGTCGTCAGTTCCTGGCACAGACCTAGGGGTATACAAAGAATAATAAAAACAGCTCTAAGAGTATAGAGGGAATTAGTTATCTAGTCAGATACTTTAGAATGTTCCTTTTCTTGTATGTATAATGAGTTCCTCCCTTTCTTGTTATCTACATAAACTAACAAACTAGCTGACTAACCAACTAACTAATTTTCTCACTCCTATATGAATCAGTGTCTTAATTGCTTTGTGTTAACCTTTAAGTCTCAGCTTTTTTCTTTTTTAGCCAATTTTTGGTAATCTGTCCTTCATCAGATTATAGAAAGTTGCGTAATAAACATCCTTGAGTTTCCTCCTCTCCTGGTTTTCCTTGCTCTCTGGGGAAACATTAAAGATAGAAGTGGTCCCCTGGGGTACAGCTGGAGTCAGGCCTGAGGAATACAGTTGAGAGCTTGGATAACCAAATGAGAAGCAGACCTGGGCGATGGACAATTGCTTGTGTTCAGCTAACTCAAACAGCCATACCTGCGAGGACATGTAGGAAAGCAGATGACCCAGACAGATGAAGTTCAAGGAAACAAGGCCACATTTGGCTGGAAAGGGCAGAGAGGTAGGTTGGTCAGCGAGAGAGCTGTGCTGCGTGTGCAGAATTTGAGCCGGTCCCATCTGTTATCTGGTCAGGACAGGCGGCTTGCAGGTAGAATTTGGGCTCAGGCAGGCAGCACCAAGAAGAAAATTTATGAATAGACCTTTAACTCTGGTCACTTTGGAGCCCAGTAGCTCTGGAAATTAGATCCAGATGGATAGTATTTTGATAGCTTCTCCTGACCAAGGAATTTATGCAAATTCTCAGGACCCAAGGGGAAGGAAGGAGAATCTAAAGGCAAGGAATTCATAATTGCTTCTTAATATGTTTCCAAAATTCATCTGTGTTTTTGCTTATCACCACAGTCAAGGCTGGCACAGGGACTGGGGGAGGAAAAATAAACAGGAGCTCAAGGCCGCACACATCATGTATGCACCTTCTGTGACATGTCCTGGAATAGAGCAATTAAGAGTATGGGGAATATTCCCCCAATCTGGAACAAAACTCTGGGTTGTGTCTGTAAGGTCTCCCACCACTGGGAAATGCATTGATCCTTGCCCTGGTCATAGAAGCAGTCAAAGAGACGCTGAACACCAGGATAGATTGTCCTTCCTCCACATTTAGGATTTTCTGTGTTAAACTGCTAGAAGGGTTGAGGGTACAGAGCCCAGCACAGGCCACCTGACCCATCTTTGTGAAGACTTCTCTGAGAATGAAGCTATTTCTGGTCATGGCTCTGCTGTTAACTAACTGTGTGGCATGGGGTGAACCCCTCAACCCCCTCTGGGCTACCCCATCTTCACCTGTCAATGGAGAAGTTTGCATTAGAACTAAAGGACTGCTAGGACCCTGTCAAGCTCTAGTCTTTGATGATCTAGGACCTGCACTGGGAATTGTCTGGCTCTGGTGGAATGTTATAGAAAGAAGGCAGGGGTAATTCTTTTCTGATGAATGATTTGAGAATTCTGTTGCTTGGAAAAGACTTTGAAGACGATATCTTGTACCACTATGTGAGATTCATCCCGTTTATATCATAAGGAGATGAGATTTTGCAGGCCTGCTATGTGATATCCATACAGGTTTTCACAGCTTTCTCAAGCACTTATTGAGCACCTACTATATGCCAGACCCTGTGCCAGCAAGACCTAATTCTGTACTGAGACATCCAGACAGAGGAGCAGCACAGAGAGAGGGAAACAGCTAAAGTGATCAACAGGATGACGAGGGTTATTGTTCAGTCCACTTAGTGAGACAGAGCTTCCAGTAACAGCCTGCCCAGCTGCTCTCAGAATCCTGACACTGTGGCTCAGTGCTCATTTTCTTTCCCAATCCCAAACAAGATATCATCCCCTAAAACTGACACTCACTCACAGTCCTCACACTGGTTGGGGACCCACAAAAATATATTCTTTTCATTTCTATTCCAAATTTCACAGCAGTGGCATTTGGAGGAGTTAGTGGGGAAAAATGGCAGGGACTTTGAGTTGTTGCCTTTGCTTGTGGGCTGAGAATTTTAACTTGTACTTAAGAGAAGCCGAGGTGTCTACTCTGGACACTCCCACAGTTCCCTAGTCGGCACCAGCCATAAAGACACATTCCTGGTCTCTGCGGCATTCGGATGGCTAGAGGAGATGTCATGGAATTTTATTTCTACCTGAAAAGTGGGAAGCCAGTTGAAGTGGTGCCACTCATGTTGACCAGTAAGACCATGTAGGGGTCTTACCCCATGTCAAAAAGAGGAAGGTGCACCTGGCTCTACTGGGCTACTTCCCAGTTCAGCCTTTGTGAAAGGTCTTCACCTTGGAGCTCGCTGTTTGCCCAGGCCCCACTCTGTGAACCTCTTACATCCTGGGGGAAGTGACACCAGTACTACTCTCTCCTGCTGGTTTTGTTTGTCTCTTAAATGTGCCATCCCAGCATTGGGGCTCTATCTACATGCTAGTCTCATATAATCGAATCTAACTGAGCCAATGCTCCTTTATGTTTCCTGCTGGTCTTCATGTCTTTAGAAATGGATTTTTGCTGTTCCACAGCACTTGACATGTTTGACCTAACGAGCTGGGCCTTTCTTGCTTTGCTCTATGATTATGCACTGGGTGTGTTGTTAATTATGGCTCAATTCTATATTTTAAAAGCCCACGATTTTGGACTGAAGGTACAACAAAAGCCATTTATCATTGACTTACACTTGCTTTCACATGGGGGTGAGAGATGGAGTCAGGTGGTGGGGAGTGGAATTTGCTATGATAGGATTGAAACCTGCAGTCAGCCATGCTAGACAATTTTTCTCTAGTTGGGGATCTGGAGGTGATGGGGACAAAGGGGTCAATCATTAGCATGTAATATGAGGACATCCCAATGCCTCCTGTCTGTCTTTACCACTCCTGAGAACAAAGAGTCTGCTTCCTGGATGACTGGGAGCTGACCATGATGGCGATAGGGAGTAAAAAGCGATGAACTAACAGGGTCAGCTCATGAAAGGTTTTGCAAGCCAAGCATAGGAGTTTGAACTTTATTCTGTAGGCAATGGGAAGCCATTTGAAGCAGGGAAATGATCACTTCAGCAGCTGAATGGGTAATGGATTAATGAGGAGCAATTGGAAGCTCAGAGACCACTTAGGAGGCCACAGCAGTAATCCAAGCAGAGAAGAGGAAGCTATTTAGTAGGCAGAATTGAACAAACTTGTTGACTGAGAGATAGAAGGAGAGGGAGGCATTGATGACTCCATAGTTTTGGTTGGAGAAATTGGATGGATGATGATGTCAACACCCACACACACACACACACACACAAAATTCAGTAGGAGGGAAAAGTTTGAGAAAGGGAGAGGATGAAAAGTTCACTTTGGGACATACTGCATTTGAGATGATTTGAAACAGCAGGTAGAATTGTTTGGCCATGTCGGTCTAGAACTCTGGAGAAAGACCTTACTAGAGATTACAAACAAGGGGTGTCGTCAGCATCAAGGTGCTGGTGAATATCATGGGCAAAGACGAAATCAGCTGAGAAAGCACAGAATCATCAGGGGGGAAATATCTCGGGGGCAGGCCGAGATAGAGAAGCCCCTGAAGGGCAGATATTGAGAAGATGCTTCAATATTCTGGAGTGAAATCTGTTCCATTCATCTTGCCTCAGTCCAGGAAAGAATTCTCTCCCTCTCTGAGGCCTCTTTGTCCTCTGGGGACACTGGGCTGGCTCTGGAGATGGCCATACCAGTGCTGCTCTTAGATCAGTGTTTCTTCAACTTGCATCAGCAGATTTTGTATTGCTTGTTTTGTTTGTGTGGGAGAAGGTGCTGAGAGTTCTCTTAAGAATCACTTCTGGAAGTTTGGGAATACATATTTTGAAGGGCCTTTGAGCTCTCAAGTTCAAGAAACTCTAATGTGGCCTTAGACTCTGCTCACCAGGACTTGAGGGACCTACCTTGACATACCTAGACCAGATATGCGTCTGGGACCCATATGTGACTCAGAGCTTTCCATGCCACCATGCAGTGCCATTTTTGCTAGTGTAACTTATTATTTTCATTTAGAGTTGATGATTTTGCTTTTAACAGCTGTATTGAGATATTTATATACCAATTTACTCATTTAAAGATTAGAATTCAATGATTTTTAGTACATTCGAAGATACAAACAACAGCACCCAGTCCATTTTAGGACATTTTGATCACTTCAAAGAGACCCTGTATCCTTTAGCCATCTCAGCCTCAGCCTCTCCCTGCCTCTCAGTCCTAGGCAACCATTAATCTACTTTCTGTCTCTATAGATTTGCTTGTCCTGGACATTTCATATAAATGGAAGCACAGAATATGTGATCTACTATAACTTTTTAGGATTTCGCTGTCCCATCTGATAACTTAATCTTCATTCTGCAGAGAATGTTGGCAATATATAGAGTGCTGGGTGCTTTTCTACTTATTACTTCATTTAGTCTTCTCCACCTTCTCAGAAAGCTAGTCTTACTAACCCTATTTTAAAGATGAAAGTGCTGAGGTTAGAGAGGTTAAATGTCTTGCTAAAGTCTCCAGAGACAGTGAGTGGAAGCACTGGGATGGGCATCCAGCTGTGTCTGGCTGTAAGCATTCACCTAGCTGCTACTGTGCTAAGGGCTGAAGGGGGGAAGGGTTGCTGGAAGGACAACAAAAACTCCACCAGCAGCTTGTAGGAGCGGGCCCTTTCAGAATAAGCTCTGTGGAGACAGCTGGACCAGAGCAGGACAGGGCTGACTCCAGTAACAGCCGCACGGTTGCCCAGTGGCTGAAGTGAATGCCTCTCTATTACTGCTTTTCTGTGACAGTCCCCAGACACATGACTCTCTGGGAATGTTCTGGACTAGAGGATTATGGTTGTTGTCATCACCAAGCCCTGCCTTGCCATCGGTCTCAGTATCAGGCCCTGAGACCCAGAGAGACACCCATCCCCACACTCCAGCTTCATAGAATTTTAGAATCAGGGCTGTGCTGCATCCACCACAGGGAACTTATCATCTCATTATAAAGGATAAGGCATATTTTTTCAGTATGGTTATATGTGGTAATGAAGCATGCAAGAAAACCACACAAGATAGATGGCAGCTTTCACTAGTGAAGCTGAAAACTTGGTTAACTTAATAGTCTATTTATTACACTCACTCTCTGTGCTTACAGCACCTGATTAATATCTCCCATCTTCCCCCTTGCTATACAATTAAAACTAGTAATATGTGATTGCACAAGCTGACTCCAGCACAGAAAGGTATGGTGTTGGAGATAAGAAGTGGAGGCTGGGTGCGTTGGCTCACGCCTATAATACCAGCACTGTGTAAAGTGGAGGCAAGAGGATTGCCTGAGCCCAGGGGTTCAAGATTAGCCTGGACAACTTGGCAAGACCTCATCTCTACAATAGATAAAGAAAAAAATTATCCAGGTGCGGTGGTGTGTGCCTGTAGTTCCAGCTATTTTGAGGCCTGAGGCAGAAGGATTGCCTGAGCCCGACGGATCAAGGTTGCAGAAGCCATGAGCATGCCACTGTACTCCAGCCTGGGCGACAGAGTGAGATTCCGACTCAAAAAAAAAAAAAAGGAAGTCGAGACGGACTTTCCTTCCGGAGTCATGAATGGTGGAGTCGGATCTCATGCAGCTTCAATGAGAACCACTTTTAAGAGAGTGATCTTACAGAATCAAATGCACCTGAGGAAAAAAGGACCCTTCAGCTGCCCCTTGCCTGGTCCCACCCATTCCCATGTCTCCAGGCAGAGTGATGAAGCCTGCACAGAGAGAGGGTATCAGAGCAGGCATGCATCCTTTAATCAGCAATAAGAAATATGGCTGGATTTAACCTCACTCGCTAAGACGAGAAAGTAGTAGGGTGAGTTAGAAGCCAATGATGCAGCTTCTCAAAAGTTATTCCCCACCTCCTCCTCCCTTACCTGCCTGCTCCCAAGAGCTGGGCATTTGGCCAAGTTCTGACCAATGAGATGTAAGGGAAATCCTTCTGAGGGATTTCTTTCTGAAAAGATGGCAAGACACACTCTGAGAACTTGTTGGTAGTGCTGACCCTTGTTCCTTCTTCCTGAATGCAGATGTGATACCTGATGTTTTGGCAGCCTTCTTGTGAGCATGAAGATGGAAAGGTAATATGCTATAGATGGTGAAGTAGTGAGACAGAAAGAGCCTGGGTCTGTGATTACATCTACCTGGCAGCCTAACCCCAAGGCCATCTACCTTTGAACCTTTCATTAAACCACATTTAGAACGGCATTGCATTACTTGCAGCTGAAAAACATTCCTAAATAATACAAATGGTTCCCCTTTATTGAGCCCCAAATTCATGTCCTTTGCTAAGGGCTTTATGGTAGTTTGAAGCTTCACAACATGTTCTTTTTTTTTTGAGTTGGAGTCTCACTCTGTCTCCCAGACTGGAGTGCAGTGGCCGCTTCCGACCACTGCAGCCTCGACCTGCTGGGCTCCGGCGATACTTCCACCTCAGCCTTCCAAGTAGCTGCAACTACAGGCGCACACTACCACACCCGGCTAATTTTTTTGATTTATTGTAGAGATGAGGTCTCGCTGAGTTGCCGGGGTGGGTCTCGAACCCACGGGCTCAGGCAATCCTCTCACCTCAGCCTCCCAAAGTGCTGGGATTACAGGCTGAGCCACCGAGCCTGGCTACAACATGTTCTTTTTAAAGCTGGGTATCTTACCTCACTTTTATAAATGAGGACACTTGGATTGAAGTGTATGTGGCCACATACCTAGGAAACAGCAGAGCTAAGATTTGAATCCAAGTCATTCTGACTTGAGAGTTATTACTATTAATCATGATCTTCTGTGACTTTGTGGATGTTTCACTTGCTCATTGAACCTGGGAATGGGTGTTGCTTAGCATCTGGTTGACATAACAGTACTCAGCATAAATCAAAGGGTTTGCTCCAAGACCCACTGAAATAAGGTGAAATTCAGTCTATCTGGTGATTGGATGTAGCATACCACTGCCTGCCTCAACCCACCAGAGAGCCTAAATAAGATACATTTAATTACAGGTTGAAATTAGTCAAGTTAACCTAACCCCAGCCAACTGGATAGCCAAAGAGCAGAATGGATGTATGGAGAAAAGGTCTTAGAAAGAGAAGTGGTTAAAAGACCTTTGACCTGAGCCTGCAAGGAGCCTTCAGAGCCCATCTTCTAACTTTTGAGTGCAGAACAGGAAGCACCTTCTTCTATGGCACTTGGAAACTCTGAAAACAATTAAGATGGCTTTGAAAACTAAATCTGAGTCGGGCTCAGTGGCTCAGCCTGTAATCCCACGCTTTGGGAGGCTGAGGTGAGTGGATTGCCTGAGCCCGCGGGTTCGAGACCTGCCTGGGCAACTTGGCGAGACCTCATCTTTACAATAAATAAAAAAATTAGCCGGGCGTGGTAGTGCATGCCTGTAGTTCCAGCTACTGGAAGGCTGAGGCGGAAGGATCGCCGGAGCCCTGCAGGTCGAGGCTGCGGTGGCCGGGAGTGGCCACTGCACTCCAGTCTGGGTGACAGAGTGAGACTCCAACTCAAAAAAAAAGAAAACTAAGTTTGGTTCTCCCAGCAACACTTCTGTTGCCTCTCCTAGTTGGAGAAAACGATTCAAGTTTCCGATTGTTCTCTGTTATGAATTTCCCCAAACACTGTGTGAACTACTTGAGACTGTTTCCAATTCCTGAAGGTGACTAGTCAGTGTTAGCCACATAACAGATGCTCAGTAAATATCTGCTGCCTTTGTGACCAGCAAATGTAATAGGAAAAAAAAAAAGATCTCTTAATGAATATGATTTATCCTTTTATCCCTGGTGAAAGGCAAAAACAGTCGGCTTTCTTGGTAATGTGCCAGCCAGTGGTACTTAGCAGGCGAGGGACCACTTATTGATCCTCTCCCATTAGTCCAATGCTCATCAACTCTTCTACAGGCTATAGATGTATATCTATAGCCAGAAGCCAACAGAGGGAGGCTAGTTTTCTCTTCCCTCCAGCCCATCAGACCATTATTCAGCAGGAGGTAGAGGAGTCCTCCCCTCCCTCTTACCCCTTCTAGGGCAGAAACTGTCTAGAGAGGGGAAAAGAAATCAGAATAAACAAATGCAAGAACTGGGGCTTAAACATCCCATGAAGATTAACTTATCTGCAGTAATTGCCTTAACTAGGGGATTTTTAATGCTTTTCAAAGTTTCTTAGAGGAAGAAAAATATGCAGAATGAGTCTTATAGCAGCCAACAGAGGAGATACTTAGAGCAAAAAAGAAAAAAAAAAAAGGTATCAACCACAAGAAGCCCATAGCTAGGAAATTTTAAGGCACTGATTCTAGGGGATTTAATAAGAATGTAATTTGTATAATTAACCATTCATCAATGTCAATTTCATTAAATGAATGCCAGAAATATTACCTTCAGCAGCACGACCTAACAGGATTGGAATATATTATATGAAAAATGAACACTTAGTGGTTTCCCCCCCTGCTCTGTCTGTCACAGCAAGATTTGCAAGGCTGAGAAATAATTTAAAGGGTAGTAAATGAAACCGGCTAAGGCAAATGTGTGCATTTTGGTAACTAACCTCCGTCATGATGTATGAGAGTTCAAGTCAAAATGTTTTCTTGCAGCAATGACTAAAGGGACTTGTAGCTCCCTCCCAGATGGGAAAATGTGAGAAAAAATGTCGGAAGCTTCCCAAAGGTCCCCTTTTGTTCCCTCTGCCTGGACGCAGATTTCTTTTCCCTAGGATAGGTTACCTAGGGTCCAAGACCTAATGTCATAGGTTTTTGTGTTCAGAATTTGCAGATATTCCCTAACACCTTCAGAGCAGCCTTACACCCAATCACATGCCTATCTGTCCAGGAAAAGTGATGGTTGATGCCTAGGAGAAGGAAATCATTCTGAGTTTTATTCATATTATTACCTGCAGTCATCAGGGGAGCTTGAGGTAGGTGGGCTGATGAAATATTTGTAAATAGGACTTATTTTCAAGGTTGCTCATGAGAGAAGCAATTTACAGGGATTTATTCATTTCAGTTCACCCTCAGAAAAGTGGAGGACTAAGGTTGGGGCAATAACTTGCTCACGTGTGTGCCCATGGGAATGTATACAAATACACACACATACACACACATACACTGGATCAGTGACATTACCTGGAGGTCAGTGCTTGGGATTTGCAAATTGTTATCAGTGGAGTTGGCCTGGCGCTTCACACACAGTAGGTGCTCAATAATTATTTACTTAATTGAATTTCTCTTGGTGTTAACCCCACTCCCATTCTCTTCTCTTTCAGGGTGCTGTGAGGCTAATAATATTGGATCAGCATGCCTGAGGAATCTGCCTTACAGAATCACAGGCCCAGAGAGACAAAAAAAAATACTTTGTAAGCAAATCAAAGGAAGCTTAAAAAAAATTAAACCATGCAACAGAAAGATTTTGCGGAATTTTTTTTGCATAAGATTTTGAGAAGTTACACAACTGAAGGAAGAAAGAACATTTTAGTTTGGGAATCAGGATACCAGACACCAAGACTGGACTATATAGTAATTTCTAAGATTTAAAGTTCTATGTTATCTTTTATTTGGTGCAAAGCAATAAAATATTCCCCCTTACAATCACTGAAAAGATCATCTTTAGGACCTAGGTGAAGGAAGTGTGGGCAACACACAGCTACTGTTGATGGATTGTGTGCCCAGTTCGCTCTGAGGGACTCAAAATCATTAGCTTCTCTTTCCGAAATATTTCTTGAATGTGTTCTCTCCTATCTATCCCCATGCTACTCTTCTTTCTAGCTTGGAGTGGGTAACAATGGATCCTCTCTGAACCACAGTTTCCTTATTTGTAAAATGAGGACAATAATATCATCCCAGGGGTGAGGAAGGAGTGAGATAGGCACCTGGTGATACAGAGAAGGTGTGAGTCAATATTTGTTTTTTCCTCTCCTCTTTCAGGTACTTTTCCCACAAATGAACAATGATCTCTAAGTGATGAGTTCTTTTGTCAATATTCTAAGAGAGGATAGAAAATCTTTTTAATTGATTCATCATAAGATGCCATGAAGTTACATTTTACTCTTTAGAGATATTGGTATGTTAAAATACATCAGGAAGAAGTTAATGTTTAATGATAAAAAAAAAAAATAGGGCTCATGATAGAATTTCAGGTATCTTTCCATAATATATTTTCAGAGCTGAGAATCAAATCCTTTGATCCACATCATAAAGACAGCATGACCCATATTTTCTGAACTCCAAGCTGGGTCATATGGGGTAACAGAAGTTCTTGGAGCTACTTCCAAGGGCACGAACCAAATTTGGGAGGCAGAACTGGGATTCCGAAGGATTGAAATGTTTGGGTAGTCTGATGGCTTGTGAGTAGGTAGGACAGATCATGTGACATCCAGGGAGTTCCCCTAAATGGTTGCAGTCCACAAAGGGAAACACTGCCCCATCTAACTCTGAGCGGTGGGTTTGGGAATCCATTGCTTTCACAAATAGGGTCTCTAGGTGACTCAAGGCAAGTCACCAGACCTCTCTAATTCTTTCTTTTTTTTTTGAGTTGGAGTCTCACTCTGTCGCCCAGACTGGTGTGCAGTAGCCGCTCCCGGCCACCGCAGCCTCGACCTGCTGGGCTCCGGCGATCCTTCCGCCTCAGCCTTCCGAGTAGCCAGAATTACAGGCGCGTGCTACCACGCCTGGCTAATTTTTTGATTTTATTGTAGAGATGAAGTCTCGCCTGCCCAGGCGGGTCTCGAACCCGCGGGCTCAGGCAGTCCACTCACCTCAGCCTCTCAAAGGCGCGGGATTACAGGCTGAGCCACTGAGCCTGGCTCTAATTCTTTCTTATCTGCAAAAGGGGAAAAGTAAGGGCACCTATCTTGGAGAGTTGTGGAAGGGTAACAGGAGATTTGGTACGTGACATTCAGCTATTGCCTGACACCTAGTAAGTGTCCAGTCAATGATAATGATTAGCTAGGGCATCCACAGTAGAACACAGGGACCACAGAGACCCTGGGAACGTGATCTAAAGCACAGGAGCTGAAAGCAAGTGTGCTGATATCAGCCCCTTTTCTACTTTGTCCATGAGGAGTGAGCAGACATCTCCAATTAGGATCCATTCAGTGGGACTGGTGGCCTTGCTCTCTCAGGAGGCAAACTGTCACAGAGTGGAAACAAGAAACAGTCTTGAAATCCTGGCCAGGGCCCAGACTCACATGGATCCACCAACCATCTGTCTACTGGGGGTCGCTGAGGTTATTCCTGCTCTGGCCCTTTTCAGGGCCTCAGAGGTCCCTGACATGGTGGTGAGAACTGGAACCCAGGTTTTGGCTCCAGGCTTTTGGATCTCCAGCCTTCACTTTGAAGGCAGCTCAGCGAAGCACGGCCTCACCTGCTGATGATGGTGAGCCCAGCTGAACCTACTGCCTGGTTGGTGGGACAGCATTTGAGGAGAGTATCTCAGGCAGGACTACTCAGAGCCCTGGAACAGGATACTCCCTCTGCAGGGCTGTGGGGAAGGAAGTGTGTGCAACGTGGTGGAAAGAGCCTGGCTGGCGTCTGCAGACATGGCGTTTGTGCTCAGCTCTGCCACCAATCTGGGAAAGACCCTAACCTTGCCGGACCCACCTCCTCCACTCTGAAAAAGGGAGTTGTACTACATTAGGGGCTTTCAACATTGTTGCTATTTTAGACAGTAGAATCTTTTCCCCAAATTAGATAGAAACAATGAAGTGATATACAAAAACACATCAAAACAGAACTTCCTGGCTAAACTGGCTTCCCCTCACCCCCAAAATAGTCCGAAGGCACCTCTATAAGACCTCAGGGCTCTGAGGGATATGAGGAAAGCCAGCAGTGCCCATGGTTCCTGTCATTCTGTGACTTCAGTTACTCATGTGTCTCTTTGGGACTCTGATGAATATCCGCTGCCAGGCCAGTCAGACTCAACTCACTGATGATCAAAAAGGAGGTAACACTCTATCTTTCTGTATTTATTTTGAGTCGAAGTCTTACTGTGTTACCCAGACTGTAGTGCAGTGCGATGATCATGGCTTAACCACAGCCTTGACCTCCTGGGCTCAGATGATCCTTCTGCTTCAGCCTCCTGAGTAGCTGGGACTACAGGCACGCATCACCACTCCTGGCTGATTTTTTGATTTTTTTTAGAGTTGAGGTCTTACTATATTGCCCAGGCTGGTCTCGAACTCCTGGGCTCAAACAATCCTCCCGCCTCAGCCTCCCAAAGTGCTAGGATTATAGGAGTGAGCCACCGTGTCTGGCCAAGAGAACACTTTAGAATTAAATTCACCTCTTCTTTGAGTAGGTCTCCTCTTTTGTTTACATTTTCCAAGAAGGCATTTATGTTGTCAGTATGACTTATAGTTATCTTAGTAGGTACTGAAGCTTGTAAAGGCCACCTAATCACTTTGCTTTGCTATTCATTAGTCATTTTACACCTATAAGGAAAGATGTAGCAGGTTATTTGTGTGTAGGTGAGGGGACCATGGGGAAGCATGTGGGAAGAGGGGGAAGCTGATGGTCTGGTCACTAATGATCTTTCTTTGTTCTTATCTCTGTTTTCATCTCCTTTCTTCCCTACTTCCCTCCTTTCTCCCTTCCTCTGCTCCTCCTCTCACATGGAAGTAACATTGGACACATGTTCCAGTCGTTGTTATGGTGGAGAGGCTGGAGGAAGTACAAAGATGAAGGGCATAGCAAATCACTTCAAGGAGCTCATGGTCAAGTGTGGGAGGAAAGCTCAGAGAAGCCCAGTATAACAAGGCCCCTGCTTGCACAGGGGAGTCAAGCACAGGGAAGTGGGCGCTTTGGGTTATGTGAGCACAACTGTGCAACAACATGAACACACAAAGAGACACTCTCTCACACCCAGTGCTAGGTAGATTGTGGGCAGAATTTCTTGAAGAAGACCAGGGGATAGACATTCTATGGGAGGAAGATGGGATAGCTGCCCTACAAGTGGGAGTGAGATTTCTGAGGCACCACTAGACCCCACCTTCACGCAAGCTGATAAGACGGTTTTAGGAAAGGGGCCTGCCCCCAGTGCATAATAATGGCAATGATAATTAATAATCTATACTTAATGAGATTAAATTAATAATTATTTTAATTACGACATGTTTTCTTCCTCTCTTCCCCCTGCCAGGGCAGACTTGGCGCTTCTAAGGATTATAGTCATAATGGTAACAGATAAACCTTAATTAAAACATTCTAAAATACTATGACTGAATTAAAATGCTGTGACATGTCATTTCCATCTCATTTTGAGCTCTTGCTTTATGATAGTGAATGTCTCCCCACTGCTGGCAGGATCTTGGGAGCAGTTGCCCACACATTGTTCAGTGATGTTTGACAGATCACCTTCACACCCTTGGGGGCAGATGACAAGCCCACTGGATCAGAGACTGTGAAGCCTTTTCCTTCATGCTAGGCTCTTCACATAGCATCTCGTGCCCGATCAAAGTGGAATCTAATTCCCACGAGCAGAGTCTCACTCCTTTGTTCCCCAGCCTCTGTCTCCATTCTGTGTACCAGCTTGTTCTCAGGTTGTGGAAGACCCGAGTAAGGGTTCTCTGCTTTGGCTCCTTGGCCACTATTCCTGAAGTTTGAGCAAACCCTGTCTCAGGCAGCCCCCTGACTCCAACAGAGGCTCCTCCCCTCTGGTCTGAGTTACTAGCAGGGGTCTCTGCTTTCTCCCTTCACTTTGAGCTTCACTTCCACAGCCCGCACACTTATGGGTGCTCGCTGACTCATGGCTTATGTCTACAGGCAGGTTTTCATGTATCCTATCACTTCTCTAAGGTCCTCTGGAGAATGATGTTCTTTTTACAGTGTTTAGCAATTTTTCATCAGTTCGGCCACATATTTTCACTTACTAGTAAACATTTATGGACCACTGTAGGCCTCGTGCTTGATGGTGGGCTACAGAGAACAAGGACATCATCCTGTTCTTATGAACCTCGTGGGACTGTGGAATAGAATGGAAGATACATGGACAAGGGGTTCCTGGACTAAGTGTTCTGAAAGAGTCAGTGCTGGCTGGTGAGGGGAAGAGGACAGGTGAGGAACAGTTTCCTGGGCATGTGACCCTGCACTAAATTTGGAAAGATGAGAAGGGAGGAGCCAGAAGATAACAGGAGGAAGGTCATACTGAGAGAAGTCACATTAAAAAATGCGAAGGCCCAGCAGAGCATGGCATCCTTGAAACTATAAATGAGGATTGTGGCTGGAGGGCAGGATTTTGGAGGAGGAGAGGAGAGGGGAGGTTGCAAGTGTGGCTGGGGCTAAGATAATGAAGCACACTCAAGGCACTTCTAAGAAGGCTCAAGTTCATGAATGGGTGCATCAAAGAACCATGGCCCAGAAAGAAGCTAATTAATTCACACAATGCTATCATCAAACACGCCTTGTGCCAGGCAGTGAGGTAGTGTTATTTTTACTTCTGGCTTTCTTACCAAAGTGAATTCACAGAGTTGCCCTAACTCAGGTCATTTGCATTACAAAATCCCCTTCAAACTGGCACAGAGAAGAAAGAATGAACACACACGGCTCTAACATAACTTCCTCATATTTACCTAGCCCAGACTTCTTTTAAAATATTTTTATTTTTTGAACCATTAAAGCTGGGAAACAAGGCAACCTCACACAGCTGGAGGCTCTCCTGCAGAGAAGCCACAAAAGTACAAACCCAAACCTCTAGGAATTCCCCTGGCCGTTAGGAGCTGCTAGTGCTAGGGACACGTGTGTGGGAAATTCCAGGATTTTCTCTGAGCTCCAAGGTGGTTTTACTATTTTCTGAGACTTTTGCCTGCTGCCATCTCTTCCATGCTCAGTTAATTGGTTGATAGATATATTCATTATTGCATTTTTTCCATCTCTTTATTCAGTAAATTTACACTGTGCTCCTACGTGCCAGGCATCGTTCTGGATGTTGGGGATACAAAGATGAATGCTCCGAGGCCTCTGTTCTCAGAGTGCTCACAGTCCAGTGAGAAAGCTAGAAAAGCCCACAGATAACAAGAGGCAAGGAGAGAAGGGGTGAAATGGCTGAGGGAGCACAGCGTAGCGAGGCACTGGAGTGAGGAGCAGCCTCTCCTGCCAGCAAGGGGACAGCCCTTCCCACCCACCAAGCTGAAAGAGGAAATATCTAGAAAAAGAAAATAGAGTTGAAGGCCCATAAAAAGTATCCAGGGTGCTAGTTAAATTTGAGAGATAAGTAATTTTATTTATGAAAATGTCAAGGGGAAGGAGACGCATAACTTCTTTAAGAATAACTCCTGCCTCTGCCAGTATGCCAATACCGAAAGGCCTAAAATGATTTGGGCTTGAAGATGGATGCGGCTGGAGAGCTTGGCAGTATTGCCAATGCTGTAGATTAGCAGCTCCGAGAGAGCATCTTTCTCCCTTCTGTCCCGCTGCTGGTCTCTGGCTACCTTCTCACCCAGCTCTGGCCACAGTCAGATGATCTCTGATGAGTGCATTCAATCACCTTCCTTTTCCATTTGAAACATGATTGTGTGCATGCTGTACATAAGAGATATTGATTGCAAATAAGTTGTTGACTGGAAGATATGTCTCTGTGGACATGTTTGGGTGTGGGGGGGGGAGGGGAAAGAAAATTAAAAAGAGAATGGGAAAACACCCAAGGCCCCCAATTGGAAACTCCTCAAATATTTGAAGCTAACGATGTTTTGGTTGCCTATTTCGTTTTTTTCTTTGCTTTTTTTTTCCCTAGGAGTTCTAAATGTCAATATTGCATTTACTGCTGAACAAACTAAAATCATAACAAATATAATAAACGGAGAGAGTAAGTCTCAGCTTTCTATAGAGAATGATTGGCACTTTTGAGCCCTGGATTGCTTGGGCCTTTATCTTAGCTGTGTCGGCTCATAATTAAACAATAAAGGAAGGAATTGTTACTTGCTTTGAATATATCTAGTCAGTTTTCTGTAAGGAGGGGGCAATGTGTATTTTATAAGCTCTGTTGCTGCCCCAGTTTTTGGTAAGGAAGGAAATGTGTGTATGCTATAAACTTCGTTCTTGCCGGGCTCGGTGGCTCAGCCTGTAATCCCAGCACTTTGGGAGGCTGAGGTGAATGGATTGCCTGAGCCCGCGGGTTCGAGACCCGCCTGGGCAGCGAGACCTCATCTCTACAATAAATCAAAAAATCAGCCGGGCGTGGTAGCGCATGCCTGTAATTTTGGCTACTTGGAAGGCTGAGGCGGAAGGATCGCCGGAGCCCAGCAGGTCGAGGCTGCGGTGGCCGGGAGCGGCCACTGCACTCCAGTCTGGGCGACAGAGACTCCAACTCAAAAAAAAAAAAAAAACCAAAAAACCAAAAAAACAAACTTCGTTCTTGTCTCTGTCAGTGCTGAAAGACTTAGAGATGACATGATAGCTGTCACAAGAAATTTTTGCTTAATAACATCGAACGCTAACTACCTGAAGCTCTCTAGGCTCCAAAGGGAAGTGGGAAGATGATGAGGGAGGAGGAGATAAGAGCAAAAAAATGGTTGGACAGGGGGATTTTTTTCTGCTCTCAATCTTGTTTTTGTTTAGCTGGCTATAAAGAAACTATGTAAAAATGCACGTGTGTGTGTGTGTGTGTTTGTGTGTGTGTGTGTGTGTGTATGTATGTTGTGTGTGTGTGTGTGTGTGTGTGTGTGAGAGAGAGAGAGAGAGAGAGAGAGAGAGAGAGAGGCAGAGACAGAGACACATAAAGCGGAGATCTTTGTAGTGATGAATAGAGCACAAGCTGCCTCATCTTCACTGGGTGATAAACTGTCCCTCTGTGATCTTATAGGAAATGTCAAGAAGCTGAGAATTGTTTCAGTGATTAGAAAAAATCCTTGAAATAGTTAAAAAAGATGACTCTCCAAGGAGCCAATGTATTCTCCCAGTGATTTCTGAGATTAAGATGTGGAATTAGGCCGGACTCGGTGGCTCAGCCTGTAATTCCAGCACTTTGGGAGGCCGAGGTGAGTGAATTGCCTGAGCCCACGGGTTCGAGACCCGCCTGGGCCACTTGGCGAGACCTCATCTCTACAATAAATCAAAAAAATTAGCCGGGTGTGGTAGCGTGTGCCTGTAGTTCCAGCTACTTGGAAGGCTGAGGCAGAAGGATTGCCGGAGCCCAGAAGGTCAAGGCTGTGGTGGCCGGGAGCAGCCACTGCACTCCAGTCTGGGCGACTGAGTGAGACTCCAACTCAAAAAAAAAAAAAAAAAAAGATGTGGAATAGGAGTTTGCCCCATTTAGTTTTGGAGAAGAACAAGTCACCCCGGAGGATGAGGCTGACCAGGCCATGGAGTCACACGTTCCACCCAGGATCTCAGGGATCCCAGGCTTGCATTTCATGACCTATCTCATTTGACACCTTTGTCCAATGTTACTGGAGATCACAGGGCTAGGCCTCTCCAGCTCATTACAAACTCCAAAGAGGACATTTCCTATGCTCTGAAGGAGGATGAGACTTCAGACTTTCCAGTTGCTTTCTTGTCACCTAGCTCTATCTTACCTTGACATTTCCAGTGTAGACACAACTAATTATTCTATCCAAACCCAGCTGGGAGATTGGAAGAGACACCTTGTTAGCCAGTTGCTCTGGTAGCCTGCATTGCAAGGGTCCAGCTTTTACTTAGTTTCGCTTCAAGTCAGTGCAACTAGCTACCTGTCTTCCTGTCACTTGCCTGTGGCCGCCTGGGTCTCAGCAGAGACTCTCTTAAGACTGACAGGTTAGCACTGAAGGCATAATCTGCTAGTCAGATTTCACACGGTTGCACAGGGAAGAGGTACCCTTGACAGGTAAGTGAATAAATATGGGAAGACACTGGCTGTTAACTGGAAATGGCAAGCAGCACCTTGGAAAGATAGTGAAACAGGGACAGGAGTGTGAGAGCTGATGCCTCTTTTAGTCCGTATTTCTCTCTCTGTCTCATATTGCTTTCCTTTGGCTCAGACCTCCCGCTTTTGGGGTCTCTTCTAAGTCACTGAAGGAAGCCTGAGAAGGAAGCCTCGCCCCAGTTTGTTTTCCCAGTGTCAGTCTCTCAATCTGCCCTGTTTCAGCTGCACTACTGCAGAATGGAACATACCTTGGCTTTATCTGCAGTGAAGACTAGGTGTAAGACCACCGACAGCGAGTGTCCACATTCCTTAAGTCATGTATTTGCCGACAGCTTATATCCGTCTCTTTACTCTTCATCAGAAACCTGCACCCCAGCAGGGAAATTCTTTGAAGCCTAAATACCTAACTATTTCTTTGGCTCCAGGGAATGTTTGAAAGAAATTAGTTCTAAGTAGGTTTTTTTTTGGTATTAGTCTGAGAGTAGTTTTAGGGTAAGAAAACCAGTCCCCCTTTCCTCAGTGGACCAATAGTGATGGGAAGACACCCTGTCTTCTCTGGGATTACTCTGGAAGGGGCTGGTTGAAAAAATGTTACCTAGTTTTCTTTGGGAAGGATGATTGCTTCATGCCTCAAGTTTTAGTGTTTTCTAATTCTGAGTGCCCCTAGGCATCCATCTGTGGGAGTACCTTAGCTTTGAGCTCTTTGGACTCAGATGAGTTCTCCAGCTGGCATGGAAGGGAGCAGCGAGTTTTTCTTACTAATCCCCGAACTTGCTAAGGACAAGGCCATAGAAAGTTGTATCTACACTAAAAGAAGCTCTATGACCAGCTGCTGCCATAAAGGAAAACATACCTTGATGATGAACAGTCATAACTGGAGGACTTTCTGTGAAATCCTTATTTCTTTTACCTATTTTCTATTAAGTGAGTTTTCCTCTTCTTGTATATATTCGTTACACTACGTGAAGTCAGCTATGTCTGTGGCAAAGAACTTGTCTTGGTTTGTGACAAGTTTTTCACTTTCTTTTTTTTTTTTTTTTCTTTTTTTGAGTTGGAGTCTCACTCTATTGCCCGGACTGGAGTGCAGTGGCCGCTCCCTGCCACTGCAGCCTCGACCCACTGGGCTCCGGCGATCTTTCCGCCTCAGACTTCTGAGTAGCCGGAATTACAGGCACGCGCTACCATGCCCGGCTGATTTTTTGATTTATTGTAGAGATGAGGTCTCGCCAAGTTGCCCAGGCGGGTCTCGAACCCGCGGGCTCAGGCAGTCCACTCACCTCAGCCTCCCAAAGCGCGGGATTACAGGTTGAGCCACCGAGCTCGGCTAAGTTTTTCACTTTCTTTGCAGTGTCTTGATGAACAGAAGTTCTTGATTTGATTAAAGAAACACATATGGTCAATAAACATATGAAGGGACGTTCAACCTCATTAACAATCAGGGAAATGCATATCAAGGGCAAATGAGATACCAGCCTCGCCCGTGTGACTGCTAAGAGTGAAGAAGTGTGACGGTATCAATTACTAGAGACAATATGGATCTACAGAACTTTTTGTTCATTGCTAGTGGGAGGGTAGAATTGTAGAGACACTTGGTCATCATCTTGTAAAGTTGATGATCATACCCCATAAACCAGCAACCCCACTCCTACGAACATAAGCAAGAGCAACTCTGGTCCACAGACACTGGCAGACGTGTACTGGAATGCTCATATTAACACTATTCCTATAAAGTAAAACCTGAAAACAAATACAAATGTATTTTGCCAGGGGAATGGATAAATATGTTGTGGTGGGTGTACATAATGGAATAATAAGCTGCAATCAAAATGAATGAGCAATACCCACATGCAACAAGATAAATGAGTCTTAGAGATAGAATTTGAGTGTTAAAAAAGTCTCAGAAGAACACATATTGCATGATACCCTTGGTATAAAGTTTTAAAAATCAATCCAAACCAAAAATACTCTCTTTAAAAAGCATATATGTGGCTGCAACAAAATTTTATTTGAAAAAAAGGAAAGCAAGTCAATGATGACCATAAGATTCAATATGGCCTTGGGAGGCTGAGGTGAGTGGATCACCTGAGCCCGTGGGTTCAAGACCCACCTGGGCAACTTGGCGAGACCTCATCTCTACAATAAATCAAAAATTAACTGGGCGTGGTAGTGAGCGCCTGTAGCTGCAGCTACTTGGAAGGCTGAGTGGAAGGATCGCCGGAGCCCAACAGGTCGAGGCTGCGGTGGCTGGGAGCAGCCACTGCACTCCAGTCTGGGCGACATAGTGAGACTCCAACTCAAAAAAAAAAAAAAAAAAGATTCAGTTTGGTACTTACTTTGGGCAGACGAAGATAAGGAATGCAACACAAATTAATGTTGATGCTCTAGTGTTCTTGTTTGTTGGTAGTTTAATGGATATTTATTATAGTATTAAAAAGGAATACATGAATGCAACAATAAAAATCAAATAACCAGATTAAAAAATGAGAAAAGGACTCAAATAGATATTTCTCCAGAGATATACAAATGGCCAAAAAGCATATAAAAAGATGCTCCACATCACAAATCATCAGAAAAATACAAATAAAAATGACAATGAGATATAACCTCATACCTCCTAGGATGGCCATTATCCAAAAAACCAGAAAATAACAAGTGTTGGTGGGAATGTGGAGAAATTGGAACCCTTGTACACACTGTTGGCAGAAAACAGAATGGAGGTTTGTCAAAGAATTAAAAATAGACTATCATATGATGTAGCAATTCTGCTTCTGGGTATATGTCCAAAAAAATTGAAAGCAAAGTGTTGAAAAGATATTCACGCACCCATGTTTATAGCAGCGCTACTCACAATGGCCAAGAGGTAGAAGTAACCCAAGTGTTCACCAACGAGAATGGATAAGCAAAATGTAGTATATCATACAATGGAATTTTATTCAACTTTAAAAAAGGACATCCTGTCATATACTACAACATGGAGGAATCTTGAAAACATTATGCTAAGTGAAGCTGGTCACAAAAGAACAGACACCATATGATTTCGCTTCAATGAGGGTGTAAAATAGTCAAATTCATAGAAACAGAAAGTAAAATGAAGACTACTGGGGATAGGCAGCCTCTTCCTGGATCCCCACACTTGGCAACGTGACTTTGCAGTTCCCCCACCATGGTGTAGAGAATATTTTCCCACTCCTTGGATGGGAGCTGGCCTGGTGACTTGTTTTGGCCAATAGAATTTGGCGGGAGTGAAGCTGTGTTAGTTCTCAGCCCAGGCCTCAAGAGGCTTTGCATGCTTCTGCTCATGCCCTTGGAAACCTGCTACCACCATGTGAACAAGGCTGTGTTAACAAGATACATGACACAGCCCAGCCACCTCTGTCATTACCGACAATAGCTAGACAACCACTGGGCATTTGTGTGAGGCCATCCTAGACCAGACATCCCCTAGCTGACCCTCCAGGTGACTACAGATGGACAAGTGAGTCCTTCTAAATTCATCTGAGCTTGGATCAGACTAGCAAAACTGCACAGACTCAGAGAGAGATAATCAATAAGAAATGCTTATTTTTTTTTTTTGAGTTGGAGTCGCACTCTGTCACCCAGACTGGAGTGCAGTGGCCACTCCCGGCTACTGCAGCCTCGACCTGCTGGGCTCCAGCAATCCTTCCGCCCCAGCCTTCCAAGTAGCTGAAACTACAGGCATGAGCTACCACGCCTGGCTAATTTTTTGAGTTATTGTAGAGATGAGGTCTCACCAAGTTGTCCAGGTGGGTCTCAAACCTGTGGGCTCAGGCAATTCACTCACCTCAGTCTCCCAAGGCATGGGATTACAGGCTCACCCACCGAACCGGCTTGCTTGTTGTTTTTAAGCCACTGAGTTTGGCACTATTTGCTACATAGCAATAGCTAGCTGATACTGTGAGCATGACTGAGAAAAGTCTGTGTGTATATATGTAGTTTTTTGTTTTCAGGGAGCTTACAAGATTGACACAAATGAAACAATTGGAGGATAATACATAGTAATATAAAATCAGATGTCAAATTGTGTGAGTCACCTGTAACATGGGCCTGCAGCATGGCCACTGAAGAGAACTTCACTGTGGGCAATTCTGCTGGGATTCAACACCCACTAAATAATCCTAATAAGGGCAGTGAGTTTAGGAAAATGGAAAGATTGATTTGATATTAGTAAAAGTATTGGGTCTTGGTTGCAGGTGGTTTTTTGGTTTTAAGGGTGGCTGAGATTCCAGATGAGCAGCGAAGTCAGAGGGCCTTGATAGAAGGTTGTTTACAGGCTCTGATCATAAGATGAGATGACTGTGGTGGATTGTAGAAAGTCAGAGCAGGGAACACTTCCTATTGGGAGGTGAAGAATTCATTGAAAAATCAACAAGAAGAGAAATAGCCCATGCTGGCATGCCATAAAAACATGTAAGTCATAGGATGGAACATGTGTGTTACATCACCTATTTGCATTCATATGCACATGCACATTTGCGTGCAGACACACACACACATACACATACAGTCAGAGATCAAGTTGAGTTTCCAAAGGGGATATTGCATTTGTCCAACAGTGATAACCTCTGTGGCCTCCTACACTACTGTAAACTGAGGTAGTTACTTCCTAATGAGGAAGTCTCATCAGATAGCGGAGAAAGAGTGACTGGAAACAGACATCGCCAGCCATGCTCTGTCCTGGGCCACACACCCACTGCACTGAACGTCTAGAGTCACCTTTATAAAACCCAGGATTCTTTGGGCTCAATCTCCTGGTCCTTTCCCTTTTCCCAGATCCCGCCTGTGTCTGCCCACCTCATCTCCCAGGACACTTGAAACTTAAGACAGAAACCAGGGAGGTTGGTGGGGGGGAGGAGGCGGGGCCAAGGCAGCCAGGTCAAAGAGGTGGAGGCAAGAGGCACAGGTCACAAAACAACACTGGGGCAATTTGGAAGTGAAATGGGCAAGTTGCAGCAGGAGACAGGAGCATGGGCTCCATCCCTAAGGGAGCCACATTCTTTTTTTTCCTTTCAAAGTTGTCAGGCAGTAAAAGAAAATTGCAGGGATGGGAAAATAATGAAAAAGGCTCTTTGTTTTCCCCTCAGTCCGAACTCCTAGCTCATCAAACCTTGGAAATGCTCACTGCAAATGGCTGTTCTTGTTTTATTGCTTATTTATGGGAATCTATTTAAAGTGAATTGCACTTTTCCATTGTATCCTAGCGAGTATGTGCCGGAGTTGTGTCTCCCCTGGCTGTGGGGCTGTCTGGACTGGGGATTCTGTCTGATTGTGTCAGCATCACGCTTCATGACATTTAAAAGTGGGGAAGGAAAATTCTGCAGAGGAAGCAAGGAAAGCATGGAGAATGATTGCTCAGGCCTCCATTAGCGCTGGGCGGGTGCGGGGAATGCTGCTTTGAGGGCAGGTTTGGGGGTGCTGACCAGGCCTTCACACAAAGAGGAGTCTGCTTTTGTGGATTAATGAATGATGGTGTACCATTCAAAGTCTCCCAAGTTTTAATCTGGCTCTACTCTAAGCACCATGACCTTAAGGCAGTTACTGAATCTCTATAATCCACATTAAAACAGCAACAACTAATCTATAAGAGAGTTTATTAATTCTGGGCTGTCATTAACAATAATGATGGAATTTGTTATATGTGTGAGAGTGTTTACTGAGTAGATGCTCACTAAATGTAAAATTTAATCCATGCCAGAGAAGGGATAAAGGCTCCCTTTCTCCTTTGCTTTGATGAGAAGATTATATGCAAAGCTCACTGCTTAGAATGTTCTATATTGGGGTCAGCAAACAATGGCTAGATCTGGTTGCTGTT
This sequence comes from Cephalopachus bancanus, assembly GCA_027257055.1. NCBI lineage: Eukaryota > Metazoa > Chordata > Mammalia > Primates > Tarsiidae > Cephalopachus > Cephalopachus bancanus. Next base: position 404,194 of record JAPVLO010000326.1, read on the forward strand.
TCTGTCAATAAAGCGTTGCTGAAACACAACCCTGCCTGTTTGTTTGTGTGTCGTCTAGGTCTGCTTTTGTGCTATAACGGCAGAGGGAGGTAGTTGTAAAGTTGTGAAAGAGATCATAGGGCCCACAAGCCAAAAATATTTACTACCTGGCTCTTTCTAGAAAAAAATTGCCAACTCCTGCTCTAATTCATTGGTATTTCAGTGATTCTTTGGTCTGTGCAGTCAGAAGAATCACAGGTCTATAAAATATTAGAGCAGGAAGGGGTCTGAGCCTCAGAGGAAGAAAATGACTTGTACAAGTTCACAAAGTTAGTTTCTGAATAGAACTATAAGCAGGTTTCCTGAATCCCAGCCCAGAGTTTTCCCCTTATTTAATCATACAATTTCAGATACCCAAAAGCCATTGGGGTTAGTTTTACCAAAGGGGGAAAAGAAGTCTCTAAGCCATGTGGCACTGTTCATTTGGCTGGTAAAGCTGGCATTAGTCCCTCCTGCATTTCTCAAGGCCCCACTTTCTATACTCCAGGTCACTGCACCCCATTTCTCCAGGTTCAGCAGACACTTCAAAGAGACATTGATACTTTCTTGCCCTGAATTCTTTATGAGTCAGTTGTGTTGGCTACTGCTCCAGGTTGATGAGGGCCAAGCCAAGTCCTTGGGGTAGGGCCATCTGTCAGCGTCTGCATGTCTGTGGTCTTTCTTGTCCCTGAGGTTCCAGTGCTTCTCAAGGAGGAGCTGGGACAGGGATCTGAGAGAGGAGAAGGAGGCAGGGAGGGGCAGTTGGGTTCCTGGAGAATCCTCCTTTTCCCACAGAGACATGCAAACTGATGGCCAGGTTCAGAGCCACGCTCCTGGAAAACTTCATTTTAAAATTTATTTTTGATGGAAGAAGGGGTGAGATTATCTCTACTTCATGGCAACATCCCCAATTTTCTGGCATTGCTGCCTCCTCAGATGCCTTGGCTAAGAAAGTCTTGACGGCCTAAGACTTCCTTCCTGATTAATTTATCCCTTTTCCTATTGTCTCTGAACCTATTTCTCCTTGGTTCTCGAGCATGGCTAATGGTGACATCATCCATTCAATTTCTTAGGCGGGAACTTTCAAGTTACCCTCAGCTCCTTCCGTTCCCACATCCCCAATGTTCAAGCAGAGACCACATTCTACCTGTAGACTTCCACAGGGTTAATCAGGTACATCACCCCTTTTCACCCCTTGCCTTGACTTCTGGACCCACTTTCCAATTTGTTTCCTGGTCTCCAGGTGTGTTCTTGCCCCTACCATCCTCCACATGACTGCCAAATGTTGCTGACAACACATTACAACTTAATTCCACAGAGGTGCTCATTATCCACAGGATAGCCCTAAACCCCATTGCATGGTTCATAAGGTTCTTGGAGCATTGTCGTCAGGCTCCCTTTCCCCCTAGGGCCACACACAATGGCCACACCACACACTGGCCACACCAAATACCACTCATTGTCTAAACGCACTGTGGCTCTCCTCAGAGAGGGCAAAAGCTAGAAGCTGGAATGAGACTGACCAGGGTTCAGATCCTCACTCTACTGTGCCAACTGCTCTCCAGGCATATTACTTATCTTTTCAGAGCCTCAGTTTCTTTGCTCATTTTAATGAAACTACCCAAGAGCTGTCCTGAGGATTAAATGGTATAATGTACTTGAAAGGGTAAAAAAAAATTGCATTGAATGTGTGTGTCAGCTCTTACAAGACCCTGCCTTCACGCGCCTGCTGTTCCCTTTGCCCTGATGTTCTTCCCTGCCCTCTCTGCTTGACAAATGCTTACTCTTCTTTTGGGTTGCTGCTCAGGCATGCTCCACTCCCCTTAGACTCCTTGCAAATGAATGCTACTTCCTCCTCCACCCCCAGAACTTTGTTTGCCTGGCATGTGGCCATCCTCAGTTACTACTGTAATTGTTTATGTGCTTGTTTATCCAGAAGATGCCAGGACTATAGGAAGGCAAATATTCCTCTATTTCCCTGGGCCCTGGAGTATACTTGCAGGCAACACTGGCCTTGCAGGTCCACGAGCAGGGCAGGTCTTGGATCTGGTGCCACATCTCTGACTTGGGCAAGCAACTCAACCTCTCAAAGCTCATTTCCTTATCTAGAATGCGAGGACAATAATTCCTGCTTGTCAGAGCATTTCCCACACGCCCTGACTCAGAGCAGATACTCTAGAAATGTTGGTCTTTCTGGGGTTGAATCCTGCAACTGGGACATGATCGATTCTCAGTGACTCTTTGTTGAATGACAGAATAAATGAAAGTGATTCTGAATGAGGCCCTAGATCTACAGCTTTAGTCTACAAGAGATCAGAAGATTTAGACCCATCCCGATAACCTGAACTCAGGTTAAAGTAGATGGAAGTTGCAGGCGGGCTCTTTCCTTTCAGTCCAAACCATGGATTGTAAATGTTCACCCATCCTCACTTTCCTGGGGGCTCAGCAGGGGGCTCATCCTTGGGGAGGGGGGCTCTTCCAGGGCTTCTAAGTGAGTCATAGGGGCAGAATGCCGCATTACCAATGGCTCTGATCATTCCTCTGCTATTGGTCATTAGCTCAAGTCCTACTCAGGCCACAAACAAGCAGCCATGCTCTTGATAGACATTTGAGAATCTCTGGTGGGGATCAGGGAAGTGGGAGGAAGGGAGGGCAAAGGAAGAAGAGATGGAAAGTGATGGGAAGGAGAGAGTGTGGGGAGGCTCAGAGAGGAAGCAAGTGCCAAGAAGGGAAGATGGTAATGCTGGTGAAGTTTGAACAAATGCAAAGTCAAGCACAATAATAATTTGGGCAAAATGGCAAATGGCACAGCTGAGGAGGAAATAGCATTGTGAATGTAAAAACTCCTAAATGGAGCGCAGATGGGAGGGAAAAGTGTAATCTTCTGGAAAAGCCTCTAATTGTCTGCCCACACTAATAATTTCAGCAAACGCTCCCTCTCTCCCTCCTGTGTATAATTACACCATTCCATCTGTCTATCAGCAGGTTTTTTACTGTGCCTTACTGCTACCACGTTCTCATGCTCACGGAGAGATGAGGGGTTTTTGAAGATTTAAGAAGCCTTCTGACACATATCCTGAAGAAAAGACACTCAGGAGAGGCAAATCCCTCTCCTAGGCCTGCTAAGACTCTATTTTAAAAAGTCATATAATCCCTTCAAACGCTATTACGGAGTCCTAGGGAGGCAGGGCCACATGGTCCTTCCACTTTGGGTGTTCTCCTCTACCCGTTTGTCTTAGTCCATCAGCCCTGGAGAGACGAGAGGTCAGGGGCTGCAGCTAGGAGGGGACTGATGGGGACACTGATCCGTGTGTCCCGCAGGTGGCAGACCATGAGAGCATCTGCTCAGGGCTATCTATTCCTTTAGAGTGTCTTGGGTGCCGAGCCAGGGTTCTGCTGCGTGAGGAGGAAGAGGAATCCGAATGGAAGAGGAATCCAAATGGAAGAGGGGAAGGGAGCCGGGAGGGGAGCGGGAGTGTCAATGGCTCAAGCATTAGCTTAGCTCAGCTGGCCTGGGGAGCACTGTCCAGTGCTCATGTCCGGGGCTCTCAGTGACTCCAACTGCCATTGGCTTCTCTCCCTGCTCTGGCAGTGAGTCCCAGAGAAGACAGGTGGCCTCGTGCATCGAGCCCAGTAGGAAAGGCTCCAGTTTTCCCGCCCAAGTCACTGTCCTTCTGTGCAGGAGGTACAGTGCTGCCTATTCCCTTGCTCCCTTGTGATCTTGGGATGTTGAGAGGTAACTGCAGGTTATTAATCAAGAAGGTTTTTTCATGTGAAAAATCACACCCCAACTTCCCTTCCAATAAACGAGTCCTAACTAGTTACTGGGAGGGTGGTTGGGAGAAAGGCAGGACTGGTGAAAAGGGGGCAAGAGGCTAACTCTCAAGGCTGAAGGATGTGCAAGTTGGTGCCACAGGGTATGACCTACTTGCCAGATGTAGACTTGGCCAGAGAAACATCACATGGAGGTGATTATGACAGAGCCAGAGCACCTCTACCTGGCTGATCCTCACACAGAACAATATCACAACCAGATCTTCCCCAGAATTGCACAGTGGATAGAGAAAAGAGTTGACTCACATCACAATTTATTCGACAAATATTACTAGTGTTCCCACAAAGTGATGTAAAAGATGACTATAACACATTTCCAATTCTCCAAGGCAATAATGTCTAACAGAAATATAATGCAAGCCACATCTGTAATTTTAAGTTTCCTAGTAGCCACATTCAGTAAGTAAAAAGATACATGAAATTTTTTCGAAGAGTATCTCTATTTTAGGTAATATATCCAAAATATTATTAATTCAATATATGATCATTATAAAAATATTTATTTGATATTTTACCTTTTTAAGATAGTAGTCTCAAAAGTCTGGTGTGTATTTAAACTTACAGTCAGTGTATCTCAGTTTGAGCTAGACATGTTTCAAATGCTCACTGCTACATGTGTGGTTACTACATTAGACAATGTAGATCTAGCCCTTATCAAGGAGACAAAAGTATGTATAATTATAATTATAATATGTGGATAATATTATTATAGTTTAACTCAAGAAAATAATTGACCAAACTCTCTAACATATACTATCTCATTTGATCTCATCAATTTTATAAGATACAGTTATGGCTATTTTTTAAAAGATAAATAAAAATGAGGTCCAGAGACCTCAGAGAAGTAACTTAACATTCTTAATTCCTTCTTTCTTAAACAAAATAGACACACATACATTCTTCTTTAATGACTCAATATAGCTCCTTGGAGGAGGTGGCATTCCACAAGGATACTGACAATTGGGAATGCCTTTGCCACAGCGAGATGGGAGAGGGTGGTGGGGAGGAATAGTTGAAGATGAAGCTGGAAAGGTAACTTGGGACCTGGTTGTAGAAAGCTCTGAATGGCAGTGGAGGAATTTAGACTTCACTGAGTAAGCAGTGTAGACCCACTGAAGAGTATATCATTCATCAAACATTTAATGAGCACTTATGATGTGCTATGAAGGTTTTTGATGGGGGAGTGAAGTGACCAGAGCTTTGCCTTAGGCCAAGTGACCTTGTGGTTGCACTTGAGGTGGCCTGCAATAGAGGAGAAGGGGGAGAAGGAAAAGCAGAGAAGCCCATTGGTGAATTATAGGTCTAAAGCAGCACAGCACAGTTAGTGGTGGGAATGGAAAGGAATAAATGGATGTAAGAGGGATTAAGCATTCATCGTGACTGATAGGATGCAGGAAGGAATGGGTAGTCAGACACGGCTTCCAAGGTTTGAACTTGGCACACAGGGAGAGCAGTGCTACCATGAATGGAAGGAAGCAGGGAAGTCCTAGCAAGAATGAGTTCTGTGCTAATGGTGAACAATTCCTTGGAAGGTCTGAGGATACTCCAGGATTGCTAGAGGGAGGAAGACTGAGTGCAGGGACATCTTAATAGACCCTTTCCAGCTCACAGTTTCTAGGACCTAAGAGAAAATAGTTTATAAGTCTTATTTGATAGTAGTTGGGAGCCATCTATCCAAAAGGAGTTCATTTCCTTTTAGAACTCATGAAAAGAATACCTTGGCTAACTCCCTCCTCTCCCCTTACCCCCTTGTCCCCACACTTAGGCCACCCTGGCAGGAAAAGAGGTGATAAGGGTCCTTGGCAGCTCCCACCTCGCCACTCTTCCCATCAGCACTGCCGCTAATAAATTGTGCATCACCCCAGTTCATTACTCATCTGTAGAATGGGGCTATTACTCATAGGCTGTTTTGAGACTCAAAGGAAATCCTGTATGTGAGAGCCTTTGCAGATTCGACAGCATTATGCAAAGGTTGCTTGTCACCTGATACATTTACTTCTTGGTAGAGGTGCCAGGAAAGAATGCACCGCTGCTACACACCTCCAGTCTCACACTAAGGCCTTGCTCTTTCTTGCCTCAGAGGATTTGTATGTGCTGACATCCCCTTCCTCGCTAGCTTCTATTGATCTTCTAAGACTAGCTCAAAAGTCTCTTCTGTGAAGGCTTCCTAGGTCCTCCTCCACCTTGCAGTACCTTGTTCTTTTTTTAATTATAATTTATTATAATATTTTATGGTATTGTGGTAACTTACATGTCCATATCTTTCCCTAGAATGGGAGCTCCTCAAGGGCTGGAAAAATGTCTTGTTTGTCACTGCATCACCCAGCCACTAACACAGTGCTTAGGAAACATTTGTAGAATACACAGAAGAGTAGAGCAAGGAGCCATATGTCAAAGACATTGCTCCTGTGAGACTGAGCTCAGAGGTGACATCTGAAACCAAAGTCCCACCACTTACCCACCCAAGGTCCCATTAGCCACCATCTTGTGATTATAGTTAAGGAATACAGGTCATCATCATGATCCCTTCAGTCCTCCTCACAAGCTCAGGGTTTTTTTTTTTTTTTTTTTTTTTTGAGTTGGAGTCTCACTCTGTCACCCAGACAGGAGTGCAGTGGCCGCTCCCGGCCACCGCAGCCTTGACTTGCTGGGCTCCGGTGATCCTTCTGCCTCAGCCTTCCGAGTAGCTGGAACTACAGGCACGCGCTACCATGCCCGGCTAATTTTTGACTTATTGTAGAGATGAGGTCTCGCCAAGTTGCCCACGCGGGTCTCAAACCCGCGGGCTCAAGCAATCCATTCACCTCAGCCTCCCAAAGGCATGGGATTACAGGCTGAGCCACCGAACCCGGCTAGGGGTTGTTAAAGTAGCTCATAGGAACCTGAAAATATTTCCACTCCTGAGAGGGTTGGCTTATGTGGTAAACACCTTCCTACCATTTGTGTTGGTCTGAATGAGGTCACCTAACAGAGAAGCCTTGTATCCTTTGCTCCCTAAACTCTTTCACTTGGCTTATTTCCCCTTTGTTGCAGCCGATTTCCTTTTAAGAACCCTCTGAGCAACAAGGCTAGAGAACTATTGGAGGTGACCACATTGTGCTACGCGTACTATTATCTTCCTTTACTAACTTCTGTTGCTGTTCTTGGGTCAGCAGAAGTCCCTCCTGTGACTGATCCTCTGCCTCCCTGCTTACCTGGCAGACATCATTCTCAGAGAGCTGGGAGTCAGCCTCCGAAAGCAGCTGGGAGCCCTGGAGACCCAGGCAGTGTCTCTTCTGTGACACTCATCCCACGACTTGGCAAGTAAACCTGTCCTCCTGTAGACCCTTTCCTGTCCCACAACGTCTAACAGGCCTGACTTCGTGGTGGGCAAATCTATCTCCAAGACATTCTCTATGGGCACGAAATTCACCCCCACAGCTTCCTCAGCAGTTTTGGGTTAATGAGCTCAGTTCCTCTAAATCCAGCTCTGCCTCAGCCTTTCCTAGCAACTTGTGTCCGGCTATGTAGACAAAGCCAGAATTAAGGTCCCCAGATTCATTTTATTTAACAAGAACTCAAAAAAGCCAGCCCAGCAGCCCATTCATTCTAAAATAGCCTCTGAAAGCCTGAACATACGTCAGTGTCTTTTTGCAGAAACCACACTGCATTGTCATGAAAGGACCATTTGAACACGGTAGCTACAATGAAATTATCTCAATGCATTTCCATCACTTTGCAGCATCAAGGTTCATTTCTCAGAAAAATAGTCTCTTTGACAATAAATGAACTGCATGAGTGGTACGTATGTGTGTGTGAATGTGTGTGACCTCTCTTCATGATCAATTCCAAGATAAACCACCATCACAAGTGATTGGTCTCTGTATCCATCTCTTAACATAAATCCCAGGTATTGACATGTAGAGCAACACTGAGCCTCCTGGATTCTCTCAGTCTTGGAGGGACAGGCAGTGGAGGCCATGTTTGTGCTGCTACAAAAGGACATCTAAGAGAAGCAGCAGGGAGGAAGCGGGGTGTAAATGCTCTGAATCAATGGCTCTCTCTCCTTGGTGGCTTGGAGCTTGCAACCTGTCAGACAGTGTCCCATCATCCTGAAACTGAAGAATCCTTGGAGAGTCATTAGGTTGGGTACCTTTAAAAGAAACTTCCTTTCTGTTCTGCTTAGAAACTTACAGCACGCTAAAGAGAAAGGGGGAGCACAGGATCATAGACCTCCCTTCGCCAGAGAAAGAAGGTGGGTGGGGCCTCCCAGTGCAGGACTGGGAAGAGTCCCGGGGCCACTCCCAATCTGGGGAGAAGCCACGCCCCAGATTGGGAGTGGCCCCAGGACTCTTCCCAGTCCTGCACTGGGAGGCCCCACTGACCTTCTTTTTCTAGTGAAGGGAGGTCTGTGATCCTGTGCTCTGTACTCAGATTTTCCATCTATAAAATGGAAAGACATCCTATGATGGTGCCATAAAAGATTCTTGGAGGTTTTAAAATTTATCTACTTAAGACCTTTCAGTGAGTCAGGACTCATCAGGTCCTGTGGTCTAGACTTGTCACGAACCTTCTTGGGCAAGTTAGTTAACAACTTGGTCTAATTTTTATAACAGGATAATAACCTTCCTCCCTATTTAACTTATAAGTAAAACACAATGGCTGTGAGGTTGGGCTTGGAGGTAAAAATACTTGATTATGAATCTGAGCACTATCTTCAGAAGCCTGCTAAGGTCTGTGTCCCATCCCAATTTTTGCCTGTAAGTGGGGATGAATAATACCTGCTTGAAAGATTTGTTGTGAGAGGCAAATGATAATGCATGTAAGGTGCTTAGCAGGGGCCTGTCATATGGAAGCTACCCTATTGACGATAGCTGCAGGCATATATACAAGACTGTACTGAAAAAACACATTAAAGAAAGCAAACTCTCCTTGAAAGACACACAGAAATCCACAAATCTATGGTATCATGACCGTGATCATTATTGCAAATGGCTCATCTCATCTGCGTGCAGAGTCATGGTGGGTATGAGCCACATCACTCACATTGCTAGAGCCCCAGACGCACCATGGACAGAACCTCCTCCAAGGAAGTGTCAGGAAGTGCTCTAGAAGGGCAGAACTCTAGCCCCTGCTTTCATCAGCTTCCTCTCACCACTGGGCCCTCAGGCCTCTGCAGATACACTGGGTTCTTTTCAGGACAAAGCACAGCAAAACAAAACACACAGCAGGTGCCAGCAGAAAACACTTGCACTCTAGAAAGGTAGGCAGATTCCCTGCCTCATCCTGCCCTGGCACGGATGGCCCCTCTATGTCCAGTCCCTTCTGATGCACCTCACTGTATCTCTGATCACACTGTACATGTGTGCCCCAGGAGGTGCACGCTCAGCAGAGTGTGTGTGTGTCTGATCTGACAAGGAGGCACGTTGTCCCCTGAAGAAAGACTGACGGAACTGGGTGCCATCCTGTACCCAAGTTGTCCCTGGGAGGGAAAGCCTGTAGGAGGGCAACAAGCCCCAGTTCTGCCTTTGTTCATTGAAAGGTCATGCCAGCTGCAGGCTTTCCTTCCGGCTGGGCCCCTGAAGGACAATTGTTGCTTTTTCCTCTGGAAGAGCCTTTTTATCTTCATGGTGGCAGGGAGGATGGTTTACAGTGAATTGGACCAAAGAGGGAAGGATGAGTGGACAGCATATTCTGTGAGATGTGAATAATGGTTGGGAGGTGGCCGGGCTGGGGCAGGAGGCATCATGAGCAGGAGGCCTGGATCCATTCCAGCAGTGGTGCTTCCTGCCGCTTATGCTGTCTGACCTATTTCACAGGCTAGGCTACCAAGAGCAGCTGTGGCAGGCTGTGCACCGCACAATGCCGAGGGTTGCCGTTTGCATAGACTATGGATGGATGGTGCTCCTTAGAGCTGCACTCTGTGGCACTTTGGCTCATGGGGCTCTTGTGAGAAGCAAACAGAATCATCATTATCATCATCATCATCATCATCATCATCATCCTCAAGCAGCATCAGCAGCAGCAACACCTTTACCAGCTACTGATCATCTGTTCCATGTCAGGCTCTGTGCTAAGCACTTTACATTTTATCCTTCCCTGCACCCTGCAACATTTATCTTGTTATCTTACCCCCATTTTATAGGTGAGAAAACTGAGGTAGGAGAGAATAAGCAACAGGTCAAAGATCAGTCAGATAGAAAGTGATGGGGCTGTAATCTGAATGCAGGGTTGGCTGACTCCACAGTTCATGCTCTCCCCACCCCCATCCCCCACCCCTACCCCCGTCCATGCTCTTAATCTTTGTTCATGATGCAAAAGGAAATGTCAGGTCCATGGGCGGGGGAGGCAGGACTCCTGGGTCTGGGCCCTTTGATTGACTGGGCCAGTGTTCCTGTGCCGGAAGCTGTATCTCAGAAGGCAGGAAAGAGAATGGGGAGCCTTTGCTGAATGTGGCAAAATCCTTTGGCTCTGTCATCCATGTCTTGATTTCCCTCCTAACACAGATTGTGACTCTCACTCAGGGGCCAGTGTCAGCAGCAGTTATGCAGGAGACATGTGCCTTCCTTGTTTCCCTTCCCTTTCTCAACAAGGAAGATGAAATGGAATCCTCTGTCAGATTGTTTGGTCTGATTCTCCAGAATCTCTATGCCCATCTTTCCAGAGATATTGCCAACAGAATAATTTCTCTCTCGCTCTTTTAGTCTCTTACTTATACACACACACAGTTAGATACAACTCTGTATTCACACGCTGACATGCTTTACTACTTAAACTTAGCATCTGCTTTCAATCTGCATACCAGAAAGTTATCACACAATCCTGCACACACCCACACATCTGCACACACTCGTACAGCTGAGCAACGTTCACTCACACAGCACACATACATCTGCACGTATATATGTTCACATGCATGCATGTGCCCACCTGTTCAATAATTCTGCAGAACCAAGTGAGTGAAATAGCTCAGAAGCTAGCTGGTAAGAGGTGTGGGGGTGGGGTGGGAGAGAGGAGGAGAAGTGAAGGGTAAATGAGGTGGGGCAGGAGGAAGTGAACACTGTCAGCACAGAAGCTTGCAAAGGGCTGTTGCAGCCAGCCCAGATTGACTGTAGCAGCTCATGGTTTTCTCACTTGGAAGGTCTGGCCGAGAGAGCTTGGCAGAGGGCAAATTCACCCTCTGGGTCACAGCTCTGCAGGGATTTCCTCTAGGAACCTGTCCTATCCATGCTGTGTGGCTCTGCACACGTATGTAACTGGCTCAGGCTAACTCTCCATACACAGACAGTGCTTTATCTCTGGATGTCTTGGTTCTCATGAGTTGTGGCTAAGTGGTGAAGTCTGAGTCCCTCCAGACAATGGGCTTTCAAGGTGACTTCTGGCTGTTGATGTTAGCCAGTCATTTTTGGCCCCATTACCTGCACTAATCCTAAGACTTGCCACAGGAGCCACATCAAATTGGTGACAAAACAAGCCAAGGGTCCTTCAAAAGTAAGACACTAGGATTCACAATAAGCTATCACCCAAAGGGAAGCAGTATTCCCCTCCTTAAACCAGGCCATGAAGCCGGGTTTGGTGGCTCAGCCTGTAATCCCGCGCCTTTGGGAGGCTGAGGTGAGTGGATTGCCTGAGCCCGCAGGTTCGAGACCTGCCTGGGCAACTTGACGAGACCTCATCTCTACAGTAAATCAAAAAAATTAGCCGGGCGTGGTAGTGCATGCCTGTAGTTCCAGCTACTTGGAAGGCTGAGGTGGAAGGATCGCTGGAGCCCAGCATGTTGAGGCTGCGGTGGCCGGGAGCAGCCACTGCATTCCAGTCTAGGCGACAGTGAGACTCCAACTCAAAAAACGAAAAAAAAAAAAAAAAAACCCAAAAAACAAAAACCATGCCATGGGACAAAAACCTCTCCCCTTTGTGTCTGGTCAGCTCCAGAAAGCTCCAGAGCTATATGAGTAGAGTGGGAGGAATCTTGGGTCAAAACTCTATTTGTGGGTGGTAAATTTATAGCTTATCCACTGACTATAGCTTTCTGTGGCTTAATAAATTGGTTTGGTTTTCTTAAAAAAATGCTTTTTAAAAAATTCAGAAAACATACGTGTTAATAGTAAGAATACAAACAGTACAAAGATATCAGTCCTTTTCCATTGGTGCCAAAATGATGAACTCTTTCTTGTGCAGCATCTCACAGATTTTACATATATCTATGCATGTACAAGCATATATGTGTATGTAAATGTATATCCATGTGCACGTATGAATGGAAAACACATTGTGATGGATCACAAATGTCCACAAAGACTTTGCGATGACTCTATGACATGCATTCACTACTAGAATTTGGAGAAAGTGATGCTGTGTGGCTTCTGAGACAAAACCCTAAGAGATTTGCTATTTCTGCTTTCAGGAGCTTAGAATGTTCCTTTTCAGAATCTGGCCATATTTATTTATATGCTGTGAGAAGCCTGTACTACATGGAGAGACACACAGAATATTGAGGCACTGGCCAGCAGCATAAGTTGAGCTCCTAGTCAACAGCCAGCACCAACTACCACGTGAATGAACCAACATGGAGCCTTCTAGCCCAGTAGAGTCTTCAGATGACTTCAGCCCCAGGTGTTGCCACAGGGAACAAATGAACCACTCAACAGAACCTAGCCAAACACAGGACCATGAAAAACAGTATATGGTGGTTTTGGTTTTCATCTACCATATTTTGGTGTCGCTTGTCACATAGAAATAGAGAACTGAAACATGAAGATTTGTTTTACTCATTTTAATGACTACCTAGTAATTTGTTGATTGACTGTACTATCAGTTTTTAAAACTAATACCACATTAAAGGTCATGTATGTTATGTCTAGTTCTTTGCAAGAATGCAGCAATGGACATCTTGCACATGTATTCTTATTCACATGTCTAAATATATATCTCTAGGTGAAATTCCTAGAAATACGATGTTTATTAAATAACACATAAATGTAAAATTTTGATAGATATTGCCAAATTATCTTCCAGAGATGCCATACCACCAAAAGTGTATGAATGTACCTGATTTTCTATGCATGAAGACGTGGGGATATAATCAAACTTTTATCCATTCCTTGTCTAATACATTTTAAAATAGCATTTATTTTGTTTTTCTTTAATAACAATTGAAGTGATTCATCTTTTGATATGTTTATAAGCTTTCTTTTTCTTTTTCTGTGAACATCTTTTGCCCGTTTTTCTACTGGTTCATAAGAGACTTTTCTTTTATTGGATTTTAAGGATTCTTTTTCCATTTTGAGTTACAAGAACTCTTAGATGGCAAATAAAAGAAATTAGTCCTTTATTGGTCATTTGTGTTACAAATTTTTTTTCACAGATTATTTTTTGGCTTTTAACTATGTATATACATTCACACACATATACATGTGGTGCATTTTATTTTTCTCTTATTTTATGGTTTTATTTGTCTATCTTTCATCCTGATGGAATTTGTTTTGCTATAGGGAGTGAGGAAGGGATCCTGTTTAATTTTTTTCTCCTCAAATGTTTTTAGCCAGTTGCCTAGCAGCATTCATTGTTAATTGATCTATTCTCTACTGCTTCAAAATACTACTTGATCATATACTATCTGCCCATATAAACGTATAAACGTTTGTTTCTGTACTTCCTATTTTGTTCTATTGACTTCTCTATCCCTTTGCCAATACTAAAATCTGCTTCTTAGCCTTTCCAGCCTGCATTTCCTCTAAGACTGCAGTTTGCTCTTAGACCCAGGGGCTCAAGAACCTTTGTTGCCAGCCCTGGATATAATGCCTCTATTTAAATTCTAATCTAACCCATTCTTTTCCTCCATAGGTTCCTCTCAGCACTTCTTTAGAAAGTCTCCTTCCTGGGTCATTTCTACCTGACTGGAAAAATCTTTTTCTCTAATGTCTCTTAAGCTATTCTTCTTGGTCATTGTGATGAGCATGTCTAGTTTCTTTAGCAATCCTTCCACCCTGGGTCACAACTTCACTCTTCTTGACTCCTCTGGGAAAATAGTTATCTTTCTGTGGGCCATTTGTGTGCACTCATTCTCTTGCCTGTTTACTCACTTGCAGTAGGGGTGGCTCGGTTAAGTAAGTGGTCAGTAAAAGAGGAGATTGAGGGTGTTCTTACAGATGTTACTTAGTAAGGTTGAGACAGGTTATTCAGTGAAGGTTAGACATAGATACATAAGTCTCCTATAGGCCATTTAAATTAAAACAGGGTAAGCATTCAGACATCTTTCTTTTTTTTTTTTTTTTTTGAGTTGGAGTCTCACTCTGTCACCCAGATTGGAGTGTAGTGGCCGCTCCCGGCCACCGCAGCCTTGACCTGCTGTGCTCCGTTGATCCTTCCGCCTCAGCCTTCCAAGTAGCTGAAACTACCACACCCGACTAATTTTTTTTTGATTTATTGTGGAGATGAGGACTTGCCAAGTTGCCCAGGCGGGTCTCGAACCCTTGGGCTCAGGCAATTCACTCACCTCGGCCTCCCAAGGTGCGGGATTACAGGCTGAGCCACCGAGTCCGGCTCAGACATCTTTCTTATCGGTACATGACCTTCACCTGACAGACTAGGCATGCCAGACCTGACCACCCCGTGGGCTGGAATGTGAATCTACCAGTGCAGTAAATCATAGAAACAACAGGGAATTACTCAAAACACAGATATGATGTTCTAAGAAAGCTCAGATCTAGCTAGGAAATAACCTTCATTATTTAGAAGGTTGAGATGATAATCAAAGTTCATGACCAGACATCTGCTGCCCACCCCCTTTAGCTCATAGAAGATGGAGAGATGGTAATTGAAACTTGTGACCAGATTCCTGCAACCCACTGCTCTTAGCTCATGGTTTGTTTAATCATGGTTGTAAAAGTAAAACTTCTTGTCAAAGGCAAGCATATATGCTTTCTCTTATGGTGCCTATGCCCTTTGGGCATGGTCTCCTTCTTTCTAATAAATCCTGACTTCAACTATACTTGGGACTCACTCTGAAATTATTTGTTTTGGCTGAGTCAAAGAACCCGTGGAACAATACACCCCACCCCATCTGGCATCATGGTGATGATTTCTATAGGTCCTAGAGTATGTGAGTGCCATTTGATCAGAAAGAAACAAAAGGAATCTTCCCCTTCTGCTGACATTTCCCACGTGAAAGGAATCTCTGGTAAGGGAGTCAGGAAATATTCATGCTGCCTGAAAACTCATCTGCCTGTACTTCTTCTCTTTCCTCTCTGGCAGTTTACAATGTTATATTGCCACTAAAGCAAGCAAAATGAGTCTGTGAAGTCAAGCATCTGAGAAGGTCCAGAAAGTCAGAAATAAACAGTATTGGAATAACAATGTACTCCTCACCAAGGGCATTTAGCCAGAAAGGTGTTCCTGCTTAGGAAGAAATTCTATTTGTTTTTCTCTTGGAAAATGGGGAAGTAGATGTGTAATTCAGCTATTTATACCCTGTATTCTGTTTAAAGGGAATGACTGGAGGGGAAGACTGGAAATAGAGTCCTTTATCCCAGACCTCAAATCCTGACCTAGGGCCCACAAGACCAGGAGTCATCACCATCAGTAACAGCAGCTTAATTAACAAGTTGCAGTCTCCACTTGGGCTCCTGTGGTCAGGAAGGAAGGAAGGTGTGTGGTTCAATGTCCAGGACAGGCACCAGGGGCCTCAAAAGTCAAGGATGGCAATCTCGGCTTGACACCCTTTGTTGGTGAATCCAGACTTTGTCTATCATTTCTTCAGGGCCTCCAGGGTCCTCACCTCACATTCAGCCTGACCTTTGTGGAGTTCATCCTCTCTCCCTCCCCTCTGTCTGCCCTATGCGCCAATCTCCACCAAGACAGGTCTAAGACCATGGGATCAGTGATTCTCTCTCCCTTTCTTTTTCATTTTCCTCTCCTCCTGTCCAAACTGTCACTAATTCAGTGTTTCTTCCTTCAAGGTGTTTCTTGAATCTGTTTCTTTTCTGTCCCACTGTTACTGTCCTGATCTGTGCTAATCTCATAGCTTCTTGTCCCCACTCCAGGAGAGCTCTGTTATCATGGCCAGATGGTTTTTTCTATAACACTGTGCTCAGTGTATCCTTTCTGATCAAGACAGAAAGAGAACAATACCTACATTGCACTGGGCCTCTATGTTATGCTTTGTGCTTATTTCATTTAATACTGTCAGCATTTAATACTGTTTGATTATTCCTACATAAAAAGATCAATATATCATTAGATCAATTCAAGCCCTCTTCCTGGCATTCAAAACTCTCCCCAAAATATGGTTCTGACTTGACTACTTGGCTTTATCATATACTCTATCCCAAGATGAACTCTTAGGTTCCAATCAGACCTATCTCTTCCCTGGGCATAGGGGTGGAGGGGCAGCCACTCTGGACAGAAGATGCAGCCAGAAAGATCCAGAGTTCGAATATAACCAGCTATAGTTCAGACAAACAACTGCTAATGAATGGTTGTGGTAGTGGTGGTAGAGAGTGGGCTGAATCGTGTCTCCCCAAATTCATATGCTCCTCAGAGAGAGTCTATTATTTGGAGACTGAGTCTTAAAAGAGATAATTAAGTTAAAATGAGGCCACTAGGGTGGACTCTAATCCAATATGACTGGTGTCCTTATATAAAAAAAATAAATGGACACAGAGAAGTACAGGGGCAAGATCATGTGAAGACACAGGGAGAAGACAGCCATTTCTAAGCCAAGGAGACAGGCCTCAGGAGAAACCAACCCTATAGACACCTTAATCTTGGACTTCTAGCCTCCAGAATTGTGAGATAATAAATATCTGTTGTTTAAGCCACTAGTTCACAGTACTTCATTATGGCTGCCTTAGCAAACTAAAATAGGAGGCCAGGCAAATATTTTCTGAGGAAGTTGGGGAGGCTGGGCACTGGGGCACGAGGGTGGGTAATAATATCATTAAGCATCTTCTAAACACCAAGCACCAGGCTATTAAATAAATATTTCACATTTTTTACTTGTAATTCTTTTTTTTTTTGAGTTGGAATCTCACTCTGTCGCCCAGACTGGAGTGCAGTGGCCGCTCCCAGCCACTGCAGCCTCGACCTGCTGGGCTCCGGTGATCCTTCCGCTTCTCCTTCCGCCTCAGCCTTCCAAGTAGTTGGAACTACAGGCGCGCGCTACCACGCCCAGTTAATTTTTTAAAAAAATTTATTGTAGAGATGAGGTCTCACCAAGTTGCCCAGGCGGGTCTCGAACCTGCGGGCTTAGGCAATCCACTCACCTCAGCCTCCCAAGGCGCGGGATTACAGGCTGAGCCACTAAGCCCGGCTTTTACCTGTAATTCTTACAAACACCCTGCAAGGTAGTTACTGTCACAGTCATTTTGGAGATATGGGAAACAGCTCAGAGTAATAGTAAACACAGATAATGAGGTACCAGGTCTGGGATTTGAACTCCAATCTCCTCTCCACTAAGCCAGCGTTCATTCTACTATGCGTTTATAAGCAGCAGATGGGCTGGCATCAGTTGGCCCTAGATTTGTCCACAGGCAATGAGTCCCTAGCTACTAGGTAGGTTCTAGGAGCAATGTCTTAGGGGACATGCTCACCTAACTCATGAGGTGAGAAGCATAGCTTCTGACCTCATTTGTGAATGAGGTCTTTCACAAAGCTGAGGAAAGGATGACAGCTCAGTGTGGCAGCGCACTCTCCCTCCCTTTCCTGTTTATATTCAGTATGGTCCCGGAAGTACCGGGATAGCAGCTAGCTTTGGCTTCAATATCATTTGTTCAATATCATTCAAGAAACTCTCCATGGCATGTGGAGATTCCTAATGAGAGGAGAACTCAGTCTTTAAAGTTCCAGTTAATGTATGTGCAGATGGGAGCTTAGGGGACCATTTCTCTAAACGATGCTCCACATGAATAACCATCACCCTCCATGTCTACTAGGCAGGGTGCCCCTTCTCCGTCCTCAGATGTGGGATTTCCTCATCGCACTTGGATTCAGAGTTCCTGGTGCCCCGAGGGAAAGCAAATTAGTTTCACTTATAATTGAGTATCTCAAATAAAGGTTTGTTTTAGGTTTAATAAGAAAAGTGTTTCCAAGTCAAATAGATCACAATTGATTATCAAGAATAGAATTACAACAGTTCAACAACTGCCACAAACACGACTCTTATTTCAGAGTTGCTAAACCTCAATAAATGCCATTTTAATAATTAATTAAATGGTAATTAGTGCATGGTAACAGTCCCGACCTGATAGAGCTCTTCACCCTGTGCAGGGGGCGATGGGACAGAGGGTGCTGGAATGGCCAAGGGAAGCAGGTTTCAGGTGCTGCCTCTCTGGGGCCAGGGGGGCTGCAGCAGCCGCCCAGTTGGGGAGAAATTGGCCACGTTCACCTTCCCCCAAGAAAAATCTGTGGTCTACACTCATCAACTTAACCACTTAATTGTCAAACACTCTGAGCACTTGGGTTTACAGCACTAACCGCAGGAGACTCTAAAGTGCTTTGGATCCTTAGAGAAAAGTCTCAGCTCCAGCTTTTTATGGATCAAGTGGTGGCAGAAGGGATGGATTTACTACAAAATAATGATCTCCATCCTGACTGACGCATGAGCAAATAACCACCCAGGTTTGAGGAGAATTGGTGATATACTTGATTAAATCAGCAGTTCTCAAATAGTTGGCAGAACTAGTATCATGTTAGCTGTCAACAACAATAACAAAAGACTTCCATGCTGTCTGTTCCCTAGAAATTCTGATTAGTAGGGTTGGACTAAGAGGTCTGAATTAGTAACGTGAAGATTTAGTAGGCTTGGGAATCTATCTATCTATCTATCTATCTATCTATCTATCTATCTATCTATCTATCTGAGTTGGAATCTCACTCTGTCACCAGGCTGGAGTGGCACACTCACGGCCACCCCAGCGTTGACCTGCTGGGCTCCGGTGGCTCTGGTGATCCTTCCACCTCAGCCTTCCAAGTAGTTGGAACTACAGGCGTGTGCTACCACACCTGGCTAATTTTCATTTATTGTAGAGATGAGGTCTCGTCAAGTTGACCACGGTGGTCTCGAACACATGGGCTCAGGAAATCCACTTGTCTTGGCCTCCCAAAATGCTGGGATTACAGGCTGAGCCACCAAACCTGAATGGAATCCATATTTTTAATCCGTCTCCACTGTAAGGGATGCTGTGGCAGCACAGGGTCAGGGTTTCTTCACGGTGGAGCCACCTCTCATTGCTGACCCCTCTCTACTTCATTATAAAAAGCAACAACACCCCTAAGAAGTTCATATTCCAGGGATACAAAAGACCTAACATCCCAGTGGAACACCTTTCTGTGGAGTCCAGGAAGTCTACCAGCAGTGGCGCCGACGTACAGTTTCTTGGCGCAGTGGTCCCCAGGCTTCTGCCACCAGCTGGCCAAGGCTCTCTCCCAACGTTCTGCTTTGGACATGAAAGATGTCAGAGAAGGAAGAGCAAAACAGCTCCTGTGGTGTTTCCCACTCCAGTAGCATTTTCTTTCCGTGTCTCTGGTGAGTCAGAGTTTGTTTGAATGTGAATTATCTGCAATCATAAAAGTGACAGTACAGCTGGCTGCCGGGAGCCTGGAGGAAATGTGTGTTGCAGATAAGGGGAGAGTGGTGTGTGTGTGCGCGCGCGCGCACTTGCGTGTGCATTAGGGGATTGGGGCTGTCCTCACTTATCAAAAAAATTCCTAAGGGAGCCTTTCTGAGTGAGGTAAGGGCTGAGAGGGACAAGCACCTCAGAGACCCCTCTGCCTGGATTGTACTATGACAGCAAAAGGCCAGTACTTCCTCAAGTCGCCCTCCACTCGTTCCCCCTCAGCCTCAGCTTCCGGTCAGTCTCAGCTTGTCCCTTCTCTTTCTTAGGGATGTGGAAAGAGAAGGAAAATGGAGACCTGTGGTTGCCACCTCCTTCTCCTGTTGCTGGCACCTTCACCTTAGGAACCAGGACACACTCAGGTAAGGGCCCTTATGTGGGGTCCTGGACGCCTGGCATCAGGAGCCGCAGCCTCTGTCCAGTCACCTTTCGCATGGGTGGTTATGTGCTCAGGCATCAGGCAGGAGGGAGAGCATTGTTTTGTAGTAGCCCCATCCTCCCTGCCACCCACTCGATCTATAAAGGGATGAAGCCAGGAGGTACCCAGGTGCAACACTGAAGGAGACACTCATCCCAGAGTGTGAGGTTTATGGGCAGGAGGGGAAGAGGGTGGGGGCCTTCAAGTTTGGGACTGTGGCTTTCTGAGGCTGATGACTATCTAAAAGCTGCCAGTAGAGACAAGAAGCGGATGGAGATAGTGCTTTGTGGTCGAGACCCCTTTTGGTCATCCTTGTTCCTCCCACAAAATGAAAAATGGTCCAAAAGCCACTCACATCTTTCTGTTAGTCACTAAAAGGAAGTCACAATTTAGTGTTCCAAGGGTTTTTGGTCCATTCACCAGACATTTATGGAGTGCCTCCTAGACTCTAGCATGGTGCTAGGTACTAGGTGATAGGTGCTGGGTTTTGAGTGCTTGTGCTAGGCTCCTGGCTTTGGGGGTGCTTACAGTCTGGTACGAGTGACAGTCAGGTAGACAGTCAGCTGTAACATAGTGTGAGAAATACAAAATTGAGTAAACACAGGGGGCTGTGGAAACCCATGTGCTGATTCCTAACTGAGATGGGGGAGTGTGAGGAAAAAGAGTCTAGGAAGGTCCCTCAGGGTAGCTGAGGGCCTGGACTGATGTCAGGAAGTGCATAAAGGAAGAAAGGGCATTTCATCAGAGGATACAGCCTGTGCAAAGGCCTGGAGGCCTGAGAGAGCATTGTGCATTCAGGGAGTAAGAAAGAACTGGCAGAAAAGCGCCACTGACAAAAGGGGTGTTGACTGAGGTGGGGAGGGGAATGAGGGTAGGGTTAGGAGTCAGGGACCCAACTGTGGAGGGCCTTTTATGCCATTCTTAGATTTGGATATCCTCATGAAGGCAAAGGGGCCACTGGATGCTTTGAGGTATCCAGGAAGTTTGGGCAGGAAGTCATTGCAGAGGCCTAGGTACAATACGAAGGCCTGGACCAGGGATGTGCAGGCTGAGGCATTGAGGAGGGGACAGATTCCAGACTTATTAGGAAGTAGATGAAATAGGCCTTGGTATCTGATGGGAGACTACTTCTGGGGAGGGAGACAGACATTAAACTACTAATTACACAATTAATTATGCAATTGCCACCAGGATAAGTATTCTGAAGGAGAGTGGAGGGCAGGGGGTTTAGGAGGGATCTGACCAGGCTAGGAGTGGGTGAGGCTTCCTTGAGGAGGTGGTGAAGGGTGAGTAGGAAATATCCAGGTGCGGTGCACAGGGAATAGCATCTGAAAATTGGGGGTGAAGGAGGATCATGGTGCTTTGAGTACCTAAAAGACCAGTCTGGCTAGAGCACGGGTGGGTCAACTGGGGTCTGCAGACCAAATGCAGCTCTGTCTGTTTTTCATAAAGTTTTATTGGAACACAGTCACACCCTTTGTGATCCTGTTGAGCCAGGACTAGTGGGAAGGAAGAAAGGTGCCCAGGAGAAACATTGAAGGAGAACCTTGCTCCCAGAAGTGCACAACCCATAGCTCTGACAGCCAGCACGTCCCTCAATTTTGTACCCTAGGGTGCATTACTTGCCTTATAGGGCTCTGGTTCTCCCTGCAATACTATAAGGGCAGATTTGAGGAGTTGCAACAGAGACCATCTGGTTGCAAAGCATAAAATATTTCTTTTCTCTTTGTAGAAGTCTGCAGACTCCTGGACTGCATGAATCAGGGGAGGGGACACCTGCACCAACACCCGAGATTCTCTTGTGGGGAAAGGTATAATGGAGCGGGGAGGTGTGATGGGCCTGCATTTTTCTAGCTGCGGGAACACACTCTGTGTCTAGAGCAAGTGGTGCGTGCCAGACAGCAGTGTCCTGGGATGCAGCCCCCAACACACGATGGGTGGGGAGTTGCTGGGGGGTAAGTATCCTGATGACCTCACTTCTCTGTGGGGAGAATACCGCATCCCAGAATTCCCTGATAGGCCCAGCACCAGTTGGACACAGTGGTATCCACTTGATGATGAGTCCCTTATTGGTGTCCTTCCTTTCCTTTTCTGCTTTCTCCCTCCCCCGCACCAGAGTTTCTTCTTGAAACGAACTACTTGCACTTGAACCCTTGTCTCAGAACCTGCTTTGAAGGAAGCCCAAAGAAGACAGGGGTATCCCCAAGTTTCCCAAGGTGGGGGTGGGGGAGCGAGGGGGGGGCACATACCAAGTTCAACTGTAGAGAAAGGAGGCCTCTTCTGGATGATTAGAGGTTTATTTGTAAGAACTTTCTTCTCTGCCCCCCTTGCCAATATTCCCTTCCACACCCCAAGCCTCCAGTCACAGGGTGAAGACTTGGGCTTCATCTTCTCCCTGGATTCTAAATTCACACACCACCTTTGTGTGTGGCTGCATGCCTTGGGACACTGTAATCCTCACAATCAGGTTCTTGTGTGAGCCTATTACATTTTCACCTGGTAACAATGCCCAGAGCCCATAAAGTCTCTGTTTTGTCATCTGGTAATTCTGTTTCTTTCCTCTTTAAAGACACCCGTGTAGAGAAAGAAATCAGCAAAGGAAAACAATCTTGGACTACTCACCCCTTTTCCATCTGTTTTGTGGGAAAGAAACTATTCAGTATTTTCAGTTTCCTTCCCAAAGACCTCAGTGCACAACCAGGGCCAGTCTGGGCCAGTGGGTGTGCTTCTGCCCTGCATTGGCCGGCCTCTGAGGGGTCTCCAAATTAAAATGCACGTTTTAAGTAAGTGCTCTTCTTTCCTGGGGATTGTTGACAGCTCAAGACCACATGGGCTCATCACTGTGATCTTAAGGAAAGAAATGATCAGGGCAAATGGCTCCAAATGGAGATGAAAAAGCTTTTACAGTGACAGAAAAGATATTGCAGGCTGCTTGAGAAAATGCAGTTTGGGAATACAGGGGAACAGGGGCCGTTTTGCAAATCAAAAACAAGAGGAAAAAGGGAGGGCAGCACGTGAAACATACAAAAGAGAGGAGCAAAATGAGATTAGAAAGAAGGAGAGGGCAGGCAGGCAAAGGGAGGAGAGAGAACGTGAGCGGAGGCAAACATCAGAGAGGACTCACTAGAGCGAGGGAAGACAGAGCACTGCTCAAACATCATCAACGACGAACACAGAGGTGGAGGGGCCGGTGTTCCAGCGTGAAGTGCGCAGAAAAGCCCTTGGTGCTCCTCTGAAGAATACAAGAGCAATCTGCAGTGTTATTGACTCACAGAAAAATGGCTCCTCTCTGACTTAGCACAGGATGCGATTTATCTTTGGAGAGTACCCTCCATACGCCCAGTGTTAGTTCTTAGATACCTTGACATCAGGTTGGGTATGAGGAGGGGGGAGGAAGAGGTACGGGGAAAAGAGTCAGATGGGGAGGTGAAGAGGGAGGTAAGAGGTGATGAGGAAGAGGGAGAAAGAAGAAAGCAGATGGAGAGAGAGCGAGGGAGGTAGGAGGGAGAGAAGGGGGAACAGAGAGGGAGAAAGCTATGAAAAAAAGAGAAAGAATAGGATGAAGGTTTGGGAAGGAGAGGCATGGGGTGGGAAGGGAGAAGGGAGGGAACTGGAGGAAAGAATTTGAAACTTTTAAACTAAGAAGAACGAAGCAGTTAATATTTATGGAGGACCTGCTGGGTGCCATGCACCGGACTGGATGTCATCTTGTTATCGTATTTGATCCTAACACGAACACCACATTGTCTCCATCACTCTCATTTATATGGGTGAGGAATTGGAGGGCAGGGTGGCTCGGCACGCTTCAGTCACTTTGCCCAAATTCACAGCATTGAGGAAGCAGAGAGGTTGGGATTGGAACTCAGGAATAAAAGGAAGCTTCAGATGACTCTAGATGGGCCCCATTCTAGGAAAACAGGCAGGCACTTCTTTTACCAGTCTCTAGGCTCCCACCTGATTGAGCGCAGAAGATTCTGGTACGCTCATGGCAGCGTGTGAAAACTTGGGCCTCCAGCCACCAGGGGGTGCTATCTCCTCAGCAGAAACTGGAACCCAATTCATCTAAGAACTGGCCGTATCGGGCAAGGAAGTTAGTTATTTGCTAGTTTGGGTGTGTGGGGGATTCTTTGGCCGCTAGGGAGGCAACAGCTGATTCGCACTGACTGATTTTCATTTCATCCTGGATCTTATCTAAATGGGCTCCCCTAGTTATTCACAGTTAGCACCTGTCTTGCTTTCTTTTCCCCGGGCTGTGGCTGTGGACTTGTTTCCTCTGGTTAGCTGTCTGTCTCCCTCAGAAGGCAGGGGTGGGCCTGGGGCTGGCACAGAGCTGGGCGCATCACAGATGATTGTGCACACTTGACAAGTGAGTGAGCAGGGAGAAGATGAACACATGCTTGAGCAGGTAAGGGATCTTGAAGATGCATTTGATCCTGCCTAACCCTGTTCACATCAGGATCTCAGATGTTGCTTTTAAACAAAACGCCATAAAGGAAGCTCTCTTTGCTTTTCATAGACATTCATGTTAGCCCTGGCTTTCAAGACTGTCCTTCTTGGTCTTTAGCTGTTGAATCCACTGGGATCCTTTTGCGGGGATGAGATGGGGAGTTAGGAGGAAAGTTAATATTCTGTGGTGTTCTGGGAATGACAACAATAAATGTTCCCTTCCAATCCTGTCACGATGTTTAGCGAAATAGTGGACATGTGATTGATAGTGGTCACTGTCCTCAGGGTGCCACTGTTCTTCAAGTAGCTATGTGAACCATCAGTGTGAAAATGTTCTAGCAGTTGGCTACCTCACCCAAGACCCACTGAATCAGAATCTCCAGGAGTTCTCTCGGGGAACTGCTTCTTGTAAAATTTCCTCAGTGAGGCCTGGCTTCGCCAGGCTTGGGAATGGCCATCCCTGTCCACCTTCTTCTCCATCACAACTCATCTCTCTCCTTAGGTTCCCCACCCACCCCAGCCTAGCGGTTTCTGTGTGTCTCATAGAGTTCAGGGTCATGGCCAAACTAAAAAGTCAGTTTCCATCAATGCAATTCTTCATTTTGAGCCACCACATAAAACACTTTATTGCGATTACAAATAGTAAAGTTATTTTCTGCCGAGCCTCAGCATCTGAACTTAATGGCATGCTGTAATGCCACCCTGTGCTGATGTGTGGCATATTTAATATCCATCTTTCTTAGAAATAACAGTGTTCAGAAATTAGAAGGGACTTTAGCGGTGAAATAATTAATGTGGATAACCGTCATAAACAGCACAAATGGAACAAATACAGATGGTACCGAGCCGTGATTGCTAATATGCTAACCTGTTTTGACAGAACTTTAAATTTTTTCCTCAGGAGGTTCGTGGATGGAAGTTAAAATGTTCCTTTCCTCATGGCAAGAGCCTTATCTTTCTGGGTCAGGGATTTGGTGATCTACCTGGGCAAGTAGCATGATAGGAGGTTGGGCTAAGGGGAGGACTTACATACTGGCCTGGGGCTGTTAAGAGACAGTCCAAGCCAGGCTCGGTGGCTCAGTCTGTAATCCCAGCACTTTGGGAGGCTGAGGTGAGTGGATTGCCTGAGCCTGCGGGTTCGAGACCTGCCTGGGCAACTTGGCGAGACCTCATCTCTACAATAAATCAAAAATTAGCCAGGCGTGGTAGTGCACGCCTGTAGTTCCAGCTACTTGGAAGGCTGAGGCCGAAGGATCTCTGGAACCCAGCAGGTCGAGGTTGCGGTGGCCGGGAGTGGCCACTGCACTCCAGTCTGGGCGACAGAATGAGACTCCAACTCAAAAAAAAAAAAAAAAAGAGACAGTCCATCTCCTGTAGCCCATTTCTGCTCTCACCTTAGGCTCAGGTAGGATGGGCCTACCTGGAAATGCAGTCAGACACCTCCTTCTCTTGCACTCTGAGTGAGGGCCAGGGCCTCCCTGGCTGGGATCACTCAGTGGGAAGTAGCTCTTTGAAGATCCTGGCTACACACAGGTGCAGGTTATAGAACTCATCTTCAAGAACTTGCACAGAAATGAAAAATCACCATAGAAAGATGACTCACCAAACCCACAGGCACAAATGCATGAAGTGGCTGTTTGGAGGGCACTGGTGGCTTCTGGCTGCCCCTGCTTTGGGCTCTGCTGGCTTTAAAGCAGCAGTGAACACACAATGATGGGTCAGAGGTCCCTAGACGAGCCCTGGAGGGCAAACTGAAGGAAGGAGGGTAGAAGGGACCCAGCCTTAACTCTATTACTCCCTACTATGGGGTAACACATATTATTTTATTTATTCTTAATAGTGACCATTTGAGGTGGGCACAGTAAGCTAGTAATTAAGAAGAGAAAACACAATTAGACAATAGGTGATTTGCCAAGTTCGCCAGGGGCAAGGAAGTTATGGGCAGAGTTGCTGAAGGCTCAGGATCACACCATCTTGCCCAGGTACCCCTCTTGGTGTGATGCTAGAGGGGCCTTCCTGAGCCCTCTGCCCCCAGGAAGCCAAACTCTACTTCTCTGATGTTGAGTCCCAGCCTCCCTCTCCCACTCCAGGACATTGATCCAAACATGTGTCCCCTTTCTCTTCAGTGCCATCACTCCCCTTTATTTAATCACATTCTTATAAATATGCTGTAATATCTCTCATTTATGAAAGGTGAATAAACATTTCTCGCCTCTTGCCCCTCCTGCGGCAGCTCCTTTTTGGTGTTCTCTTTTATAGAAGTCAAAAGAGCTGTCAATTGCATCTCCTTCACCTAGATGAAGGCAGTCCCTACCCTCCACTCTCTCTTGAATCCACTTATTCAGGTTGCATCCTAGCACTCTGCTGAAACAGCTCCTCCCTAGGTGACCGATGCCTCCATGTTGCCAAATCTGGTGGTCAGCTTCTTGTTGACATGGTTGTCCAGTTTCTCCTGTTTGAATAGGAGGAACTTCTCCTAGCCTCTGGGAGAGCAATCTCCTTTTGGGTTCACTTTTTTTTTTTTGAGTTGGAATCTCACTCTGTTGCCCAGGCTGGAGTACAGTGGTATGCTTACAGCCATCCCAGCATCGATCTGCTGGGCTCTGGCGATCTTTCCGCCTCAGCCTTCCAAGTAGCTGGAACTACAGGCGCGCACTACCATGCCTGGCTAAATTTTTGATTTTTGTTGTAGAGATGAGGTCTCGCCAAGTTGCCCAGGCTGGTCTTGAACCCATGGGCTCAGGCAATCCACTTGCCTCAGCCTCCCAAAGTACTGGGATTACAGGCTGAGCCACCGAGCCCGGCCTTGCATCTACTCTTAAGTTGTTCCTTCTCTATCTCCTTTGCTAGTGTCTCCCCATCTCTGTTATTCCCAAATGCTGAAGGAACTCAGGGCTCGTAGGGTCTATCTACATCCAATCCCTAGGTTATCTTATTTAGTCCCATAGTTTTCAATTCCATCTACACACTGAAGCTTACCCCTCTTGCTGGGTATCTCCATTTGGATGACTCTTGGGCATCTACAGTGTAGGTCATCTAACGCTAACTCCTAATTCCCAGCCTGCCGTTTCCACATGGCCCCTCCCACCTGATCCCGTGGAAATCATCCCCGTCTCAGCCAAGTGCAACTTTGTCCTTTCTTTTGCTTGGGCTGCAACCTTGAAAGCCACCCTTGATATCTCTCTTTCTTGAAGACTTCTCATTCCATCTTTTATCCAGAGAATGACCACTTCTCCCCAACCTCTGCTGCTCCACCCCTGACCCCAGCCAGCATCACCTTGCCCTGGATGAGAGCATCTGCTCCCAACAGGTGGCTGCTTCTATTCTTCTCCCCTCCTCCAGTCTCTTCACCCAGTGACCAGAGTCATCCTTATGCAATGTAAGTTGGATCTGGTCACTCTTCTGTCCAAACCCTCCAGTGGCTCTGGGTTGGGGTTTGGCGCCTCTACCTCTCTATCCTCAGTTCCTGCTCATCTCCTTTTTCCTCTTCTGCATCAACTGAACTAACCTCCCTGTCATTTCTCAAACCCACCAAGCAGGCTCTCTTTTGGGGGACTTGGTCCTTACTATTTCTTCTGCCTGCTATCCCTTTCTCTTTGTCTAATGTTTCTTCTTGAACTCATCACCTGACATAGCATACATTTATTTGTGAATTGTCTGAGCTCCCACTTGAATGTCAGCTCTTTGAGTACAGGGATTGAATTTGTTTTATCCCCCACTGTATCCCTAAGTGCTGAAAACAGTAGGTGCCAATACCAGGTACATAGTAGGCGCCCAATAAATATTTGCTAAGGGGATGAATTTAGACCCAGTATGACTCCCCACAGTGGTATTTGCATGCAGGCAGCACAGTGCTGGCATGGTGCTGCATCTGCCTGACTCCCTGCTGACACGGAGTTCTAAACACCAATGAAATCCCAAATCCTTCCAAGAAGGATTTTACCACTGTAGTTAAAAATCAGGCCCCGAGGAAATATGCTAGATTGCAGGAGGTATATAAGGAAATAAAAACATTAAGTGGAAAAAACATTCAAACAAACTGAAAACTATTTTCAGCTTAGGTCTGAGGGTTTTAAATGAGTGTCCACTCCCATGCCCAGTATAGGTGAAGTCATTTACCACTCAACAGAAACACTGTTGAGAGTGAGTAGGAGTGATTCATAATCATGTCAGGACCACAGGCATAAGCCAGGACTGTCCTGGACAAAGCAGGTGTGAGTACCTTCATTGGAGAGAAAGGAGCTGGCTTGTGACTGGACCTGGGGGCACGTGGATGATGCAGCAGGGATGGAGCTGAAGAAGGTGCCTGCACAGCATGGGAGGAGTTGGGGAAGGGCCTGGAGAAGCGGAGAGCCAGGAGGACTAGAGATGTGCTGGAAAACCTGGTGTTAGGCATGGAAGGACAGGAACTGGAACAGTCTGGGGAAAGGAGAGGAGACGAACTGAGATTCCCAAGGAAGAAGCTAACTGGAAACCAGCGAAGAAGGCAAGGGAGGGAACTGTGACGTGAGAACAATTTTGACTGGGAGCCAACGTGCTTCCTGGGGCAAGTTGAAAGAGAAGCATCATAGCCCGGCTCGGTGGCTCAGCCTGGGCAACTTGGCGAGACCTCATCTCTACAATAAATATAAAAAAATTAGCCGGGCGTGGTAGCACGCGCCTGTAGTTCCAGATACTTGGAAGGCTGAGGCAGAAGGATAGCTGGAGCCCAGTAGGTCGAGGCTGCAGTGGCCGGGAGAGGCCATTGCACTCCAGTCTGGGTGACAGAGTGAGACTCCAACTCGAAAGAAAGAAAGAAAGAAAGAAGGAAGGAAGGAAGGAAGGAAGGAAGGAAGGAAGGAAGGAAGGAAGGAAGAAAGAAAGAAAGAAAGAAAGAAAGAAAGAAAGAAAGAAAGAAAGAAGGAAAGAAAGAGAAGCATCATAGTGATTTGAACTTTGAGTCCAGATTAACTTAGTCTCAAATCCTGGAGTCATTAGCTCTGACTATGGGGACGTCACTGACTGTGCTCACCCTCAGTTTCCATACCTGCCAAATGAAGGTGATAGCACCTTCCTTAAAGAATCATGAGGAATAAATAAGAGAACACAGGCAAGACATCCAGCACAGTATGTGGCACAGACTCATTGCTTTTCTGGCAGCAGAGAAGGAGGCTGCTCCTTATGAGAACACAAGGGGTTTGAAGACCAAGGCTGTGTTTTGGATTTGCAGAGTGAAGTCAGGGGATGAGCCCAAAGTGCCATGACTGCCTCTCCTCCAGGGTGTGGCATGAAAGGCTTAGCACTGAAGGAGGAATGGTGGCAGGGAGCTTTCCAGGGACAGATGTAACTTCACACTTGTGCAGAGTCATCTGGGTCACCAGCACTGTCCCTAAAACAGGACAGCTGCATATGACTGATACTGGGATGGTGCCTCACAGTTGAAAAGCTTGCTTGTGTTCCTGAACCATTTGAGAATGTTCTTGCTCGGAAGAGACAGATTCCCAGGAATGTCCTTCCCTGTGAATAGTCAGGACTCCTTAGCATGTGGTCAAGGCTCCTGATGATATGCTATGGTTTCCACTTTCCAGCCCTGTCTTCTCTCTAGAACTCTACCTCAAACACCTCATGCTTCTGACACATTTCCTCAAGTACCTGATGTCACTTCTTTCCACCATCCCAAATGTATCTGCCTGAAAACATCCTTTTCCCAGTTGTTACCTCCTCATTGACACTTGAACGTGGCGGTTCATTCCAACCCCCGGGGCTCTGGATTGCTGTTCCCTCTGTCTGAAAGGCACTTTCCCTGGTCACCTGTATAACTCACTTCTCATGTCCCACAAGAAGTCTCATACACTTTCTTAGGGATATTTTCCCTACTAAAATTTAAAGCCCTTCCTCCAACATTTCATATATTTACTTTTCCTTTCTTGATTTATTTTTTCTCTTTAGTCCTTCTGACTAACTTACACTTTGTCAGAGGCTGGCAAACTATGGCCTTTTGGGCCAAAATCCAGCCCACCCCTGTTTTTATAAAGTTTTATTGGAACTCAGGCATGCCTACTCATGTATGTATTATATATGACTGCTTTTGTGATACAATAGCAAAGTTGAGTAGTTGTAGCAGAGTCCATAGCCTATAAATACTAGAATATTTACTAACTAGCCTTTTCCTACTCATGCTCTAACTTATTCGTGTCATCTTTGACCCATGCTCTGACTTACTTATGTCATTTATTTTCTGTTTCTCTATTAGAATGTAAGCTCTATGAGGGCAGGGATTTTTATCTGTCTTCTGAATTATTGCATTCCACCCTACCCAGAATAACATATTAACTACTCAGTAAATATATGTTGGTGGAATAGGTCCAGTTCAAATATCACCTTTTCACGAAGCACTCCTTTATATCATGGTGATTTTTGCACAAAATCTCATTTCTCTTACTAGATGAGAAGCTCCAGGTGTCACCTCTATCATGAGACTATCCTTTGTCTTCCAAGACAGTACTGACCCTTCTCCCCTCTATTCCTCTTATAGTATTCTATGGCTGTACATAGCATAAGGCAGGTATTTTGCAGTATTTGGCACATGTTGGACTCCTCAACTTGACTGAAATCAAATGGGCAGGGACTGAGGTTTAGTCAAATCTGCCCCAGGCAGTTAGCTCAGAGCCTGCGGCACTGGCACATAGTAGGTATTTAGTGAACAGAGTCGGATTTCACCATTGAATACTTTGCAGCCCTCCTGGTAAAGACAGTCACACATATTGCAGGGGCTATATGTTTGTGGAACAGAATGAAAGGTAAAGGGAATGGGGTTGAGTCAGAAAATACTGGGTTGGTGGGAGCTATGGAGAGGAAACTGGAAATGGTAATGCAAAGAAGAAAGAGGACACCCTCTGCTTTATCCCACTCTGGCGTAAAGAGGTTAACAGTTTTAAAAAATCTACTTTCCTCACCAACATTTATCTTACACCTCCCTTAGTAGGCAAGAAACATTTCCTGAACCCTTCTTCTCTATGCTTTAAAAACAAAGGCCCTTGTGGATCTCAACAACAGCAAACATAACATTTTCTACTTCTCAACACGGGGGTTTTTGAGAGTAGTGACTATGTCTTATCCATTTATACTCCTAGTACCTAGACCATAATTACATTGTAGATGCTCCATTAATTTTTATTACATGAATGATATGATATGAATAACAAAGGGAGGAGGAAAAGAAGGAATAGAAGAAGGAAGAACAGGACTCGCACAAATGCTTGTTGTGATATGGAACTTGGGAAATAAGCCCAACAATCAGTAAAATACTCAAATACTTTAAGAGAAAGTAGAAGCCATCATTGGTTTCTCCCTGTCCAGGGTGCCTGAGAATTTTCTTCTATTCAAGAACATAATTGCAGAAAACTAGACTGATGATCTGATTGCTTTCACCGAGCTCTGTGATGATTAAAGGAGGTGTAGGCAGGTCTACAGTCACACATGATGAAAAGAGAAATGTGGAGGCCTTTCCTTTTGAGCTTTTGTGTCTTGTGTGGTTCTCTGTCAAAACCAAGTCTCTTTCTGGGGATGTAGAATGAGATCACCTACCCTACCCCAACTGGTCTCATGGGTGACCTAAGAGACAAGTGGGGGGAAGAATGCACCCTCATCTCACCTTTCAGAGGTAGGTTGCTTCTTCCATAGCAAGGGGAACACTGGATCCTATGTAAGATTTCTTACTCCTGTTTCCTCCAAGTTATTTCATTGCATCCTAAGACGTCTTATTTTAGTATATATAAAAAACCCATGCACACCCATACACATGAACAAGCACACTTATTGTCATAGCTCATTCCTCTTACGAACAAGATGAAGAGTGAGTGAGCTAGCAGATGGTCACCCTGGAGGTTCTCAGCCATGTCACTCCCTATCAGCCCTCTCCAAAGATCCAGGCAGAATCTGGGAGGGGTTGTCCATGAGATGGGTGGGCTCCATGAATTCCCAGCTGGAGCAAAACCTTTATCTCCCTGAGGGATGGAGAAGTCTCCTCAGCTGCTCTGTAGATGAATCATGTCAAGATTGAATCCAGGTGTATATTTTGGCTGCCTTTCTTCTTGAGTCTTTCCTCTCCCCTTTTGAATTCTAATAAGATATCTTTTGAATGCCGAGATTGGGAAGCAAGACTGAGACCTGCTAATATGCCAAGAGTTCTTAATAGACCTTGAATAACCATAATAACAACTCTCCAACATTCCTCTTTAGTATAGATCAATTGGTTAATTAATCATTCATTTAATGAGTGTTTATTGTACCTTGACTTTGTGCCAGGTAGTGTGCTAAGTGATGATGTAGCATTTGTGTTTTTCAGATGAAGAGACTGAGGTTCAGAGAGGCAAGGGATTTACTTGAAATGAGGCTGAGTCAGAAATTAAAGGCCTGTCTTCTGGTGCCTGCACTATGGGATTTTAACCAATTTGGGTATTAGGTGAAGGGAGGCCAGGAGAGGGAAAGGCATGGGGGTTATTTCCTAAGCTCATGGGTAACAACTGAGGCAGCAGGCCAGAAGGATACGTGACCCAGTGTGATGTATAGGAGAGGACAGCGTGGTGCCTAGTATGCCATGAAGAATTAATCTCAAGGAGATGCTATTGAGCTCCAGAGATTTAACATCAGTGCCGAGAGATCAAAGATATGATATCTCTGGCAGAGTGTGTTATCAGGAGCGATCAAAGCAAAACAAAAGGGTTCATTTCAGTGCCCTGTGCATTAGCGGCCTGACTCGCTGACTCTGGGCACAAAGGAAACCATCATGTTTGGGAACTGTGCTAACACTTGCCTGAACTTTTTTTTTTTTTAGCATCTCCTTACACTTCATTGCTGCCTGTTCGTAAACAAAAACATGATCATGCCTCTCAGCTTGTCCCTGCTGGCTGGCCTCCCCTTTTCTCCTGAGCGTGTATGTGAGTGCTCAATCACTTTTCTGCCTTCCTGTCTGCAGGTGGAGGCCGTCCTTGTCTGGAGAAGGCAGTGTGATAGCCTGTCATGGCACACTGCTGCAGGCTGGACCTCGAGCCTGCCCTGCCCTCCCTGCAGGGCCGCTGCTAGAGTGGCTGTGCAGGGATGGTGGTGTGCTGTCCCTTGGGTCCAGCCTGCACAAAGGCAGGACCAGGGGCTACAAAGAGCATGGGGTGAGGCGTGAGGATGTGATCACCAGCTCCCTACTGGATTTTGGTCAAGTTGCTTCACCTCACAGAGTGTCAGTTTCCTCATATGTAAAACCAGACAGTTGGTCTATGTTAGTAATTTTCACGCAAGCTTTCTTTGGTGATAAAAGTTTTCAAATCAAATTGTAATAACCCACACATAGAAGGTGCCCAATTGAATATTTATTTAATGAAACAAAGCAGATGTATCAAGCTACACATGGAAACACTCAGATTACAGTGGAGAGGACCCTGGGGACCAGCCCTCCAAGTGGCCTCCCTCCATGGTGTGGGCTTCTAAGACCCTTCTGGGGAGCCCTAGGGCTCCACTGAACCCAGTTTGACAATCCCAGCCCCTTTCTTAAGTTTCTTAAAGCTCTGGAATTCAGTGATTCTAGGAGAGCCAATAAGTTTCAAATCCTTCACAAATCTATGAAAGATCTCTGATATATTTTTTTAGAATTTTTCCTCAGAAATTTTCCTGTGCTTCTTCTGGGACTTCTCTGGGGCTTCCCTGTTGGCTTCATGACAAAGTCCAGACTTCTCAAGATACCTCTTTCTGAGTGGCTCCAGCCTACCTTGTCAGCCTTTTCTCCCCTCTCCTATCATTTTCCTTCTCTGAAAAAACTCTGTATTGGACCACACTCCATTTTGGAGCATGCCATGTCTTCTTGTGCCTCTGGGCCTTTGCTATTCCCTTTTCACTTTCTTCCTGGAAAACTCCTACTCATCTTTCAAGACCTGCCTCTGGTGTTCCCTCTCTTGAAAGGTTTTTACCTCTCATTCACACAGGGTGGTTAGCAACTTCTTTCTCTGAGATGCCTTATTCTCTGGGACACACCTGTAACACAAATCTCAGATTCTCTATCATGACTGATTTAGACATCTCCATCTTCCCCATCAGATGGAAGGTCCCTTAGAGACTTAGAGGGACTTAGCTTTGAATTTCCTGTGCCCAGTTCAGAGCCTGATATGCAGCAACTACTTGATACCTGTTTGTGAAATGACAAATGCTCATGCGCATTTGGGTATGACTCCAGAAGAGGCAGCTTCTGGTGAGTTCCCATTGGAGGCCAGCTGGACACTCACTGCACACGGTAGGTTGGTGACATCAATACCTGTTGGATTCTCGGAGGCTCAGGCTACCTCTTCTTCCCTACTTCCCGTGCCCCTTGGAAAGTGTTCCCCAGCAGAAACATCTTTTTGGTGGCCTCAACCCAAGAAGGAAGGTTGCAGAGCTTACAGATCTTAAAGTTTAAATGAGTAAGTAAATGCACAGTAGCTCCCTGGCTTAAGGCTAAGTCTGAATTTAGAGGACTTGGCATCCATGATAGGTCAGGAGGCCTGCAGGCTGAGAGCCGCTCTGCTCTCTCCAGTGGGTGGGACTCTGCCTCACCACTCCTGCCCCTGCCCCTCAGGGGTTCCTGCCTCCCCACCCCGGGTGAACTGGTTTTGTGCTCCTCCTTGTTCTAATCTCTCTGTCTGAATCACAAAGTGGAGAATTCGATTTTCTTCCCAACGAAAATCAGATTTTACTGAGCTCGATCCATTTTCACAGTAGCTACTGAAATACTGTCTTTGTGAGGACAAAAGGGCCAAATTAAGGACTTTTAACAGGGGAGTGGGCACAGGAGCATAACTGTGCTTTAGTGACTAATCCTATATGGACCCCGATGAGGCATCTGCAGGCAGCAGAATGTGGATTTGAAGCCCTGGGTCCCCAGAGTTCAGTGATGAGGAGACCCAGAATGAAGGAATAAGCTTGAAGTAGGGCTGCCCCAGGTGTATTTCTCCTGCAGATCCCACACCCAGCAGCTCTGAGAGAAGTGGGATACCACTGCCTGGGAGTCTCCCTGCACACTTGCATGGTATAGGACAATGGCAATCCATTCTGTGATTAGATATATCAGAGTCACAGAAGGACTGGATGCCTCAGGGTAATGAAGCTGCAAGGTCATGCCACAAGTGGACAGACAAGCTGCAGCTTTCACAGCAGTGATTGCCGGCCCCTGTAATCAGGAATGAAGGAGATGCAGGGTCAGAGGACTTCTAGATCGCTATGTAACTTTAGGTAAGTCACTAGAAGCCCCCAAACCTCAGTTTTCCCATCTGCAGAATGTGGAAAAATAACCTCTACCTCATGGGGGCACCCTATGGATCAGGGCTCTCTTGTAGCAGGCTATGCATGTCTCTAATGTGCAGGTGAGTTCATGTCCCACTTACCCACCAGGTTAAAGCAAATTGTCCATGGATACATTCTTCCCACAAGAGCAGGCAGAGGTGGGTCTTTCTACTTTATTCCCAGTACTAATTACCTCCTCCCCCGCCTCCCCCCAGAGCTCAGTCTGTTCACCTGAGCTGAGATGATGTATGTTAGATGGCTTGCCACCTGCTGCATGCAGAAATTAGTTTCCAGGTGGAAGTGATGTCAATGTAGGCCCACAGGAGCCTTAACCACTTTGACCCTCTGTGTAAGGAAGGAAAGAGGGGCAGGAGAAGCTCCGAGCTTTCTCAATGGAGTGAAAGTCATTAAGCTTCAAGGAGGCAGATCTAGTCGAGACAGTAACTTGGCCCCCTGGAACAAAAGATTCTGGGCCCCTGGATCCCTTTTGCTCTCCCATGGCCTCTCTTCTCTCCCACATTAATTCTCTGAATTCCCTGCAGACGAAGCTCCACTCTCAGGTGCCACCTGTATTCAGGAGCAGAAGCTAGGTTCCAAAGCTTTGGGGGTGGGAGGAAGGGAGTGGCTGGGCAGTGGGCTATCCTGTTGTGAGGACACATTGCAGGAGGAGGATTTCAGGAGCAGGCATGCTTGCTGCAGGCTTAGAGTGGGCCCTAGGGGAGTGGGGAGAGGGCAACACATCCTAGGCCAGGAAGGACATCTCCCCTCATATCCAGCAGAACAGCTGCCTCTTTAGTTTAACTTGAGCCCTGTGA
This sequence comes from Cephalopachus bancanus, assembly GCA_027257055.1. NCBI lineage: Eukaryota > Metazoa > Chordata > Mammalia > Primates > Tarsiidae > Cephalopachus > Cephalopachus bancanus. The sequence goes on from JAPVLO010000326.1 coordinate 440,598, forward strand.
AATGGGCCAGAAAGATGAAGGGGTGGGTCAAGGAGGGGATAAGGTATGAGTGGCCTAGCCGAGTATGACTACATCTTTCTTGGGAAATAGGCATTCAAGAAACACAAGAGTTCTAGTTTAACAAGACATCTAATTCTTTTAGGAAAAAGAGATAGTATGCGGATAGAGTGTGGAAAGAGATGGAAGAAAGAGGAAGCAGAGTCTTGTGAGAAAAGATGTCAGCAAGGGTCATTTTAGGGACCTATTGCAGGAGAGACAGGAAGTTGAAAGTGAGGTCTTTCCACCAGAACGTTCTACCTGCACAGAGCCACAGGAGGGAATCAGTGGGTCAGCAAGTGCTTCTCCTTCACAGCATCAGGGAGTGATCACCCTTAATATGCCGGGGGATTATCCATGCAAACAATGAGGCTGACAGGTGAGACAGGAGCCAGCTCCCTGGCATTTTGCACAGAAGACGAAGCACAGAAGACAGGCTGGCAGAGAGCTTATGGGTGGGTGTGAGCCTGGGGGTCCTCCTCCATGACACGCATGGGGATCAGGGCATGCCTTAGCAAAGGAAAAGACAGCAGCCTGGGCCCCAGGGCCCACTCTCGCTATTTTATGAAACTGGGGGGTCATTGTGGCCAGAAGCACAAAGGTGGGAGCCCTAATAATCACCAAGGATCCCTAAGAGCACATCATGTCTGTCTGGTACCGTTAGTCATTTTCAAATCCTTCACATTTGTAAGCTCACCTTCTCCAAAAGCAAACCATTGAGGTGTCCAATGGACACTTTTCCACCCTTCTCTTCCTTGACGTTTCTGTAATGTCTTGTTCTGTGATGGCTTCTGTTGTCTGTCTTTTGTTGTCTTCTTTCTGCAACACCCTCCTCCAGAGTTTCCATTCCTTCTCAGTTACCTGTCCTGACTCTGCTTCCTTTTCCCAGCTGCTTAAATGTTGATATCCCTAGGGTCTTCCTCAGTCCTCCCCTCACTCAGAATGCCTCTCCTCAGGGTAGACACATCACCCCCAGAGATTTTCAGATTATGTCTCCACCTAGTCCTTGGTCTTGACTCTCTGCCTTGTGGAGGCTGCTGCCTGCTGGACCTCTCCATCTGAGGGCCCATGGGCAACTTGAATAGGACACGTCCAAATTAGTTAATCACTTTCTCTTCCCTCTTCCCGCCATCTCTCATAATTAACATCCCTCAGCTAGGCTACTGCCTTACTAGACTCTGGTGTGGCCATGCGCTCCTTAAGCTATGGCTGTTGCCATGCTTCCTGGCTTTGGCCCCCTCCCCCACCTTGGGGAGGTGAATCTTCTCTTTCTCTCTATTTAATTTACTTTTAAATAAACCATATTTTCTAAAAAAAAAACCCAAACAAAAAACATCCCTCAGCTGATTTACCAGAAATCAAGGAGCCTTCTTGGCCTCTGCCATCTCCTCACCCCATACGTAGGTTAGTCAGGCATTTCACTCAACCTGATTCCTAAAAGGGTCTTCAGTCTGTCCCCATCCTTACAAGCTGAGCTCACTCTATACTGCATAGGTTTGCTTAGGCCAGTGGTTCTCAACCAAGGGTGATTTTGCCCCCTAGAGGATATTTGACAACATCAAATGGACTCAAATGATGGTTATGGCCGAGTGGTTGCTATGGACGTCAAGAAGGTAGAGGTCAAGGATTTTGATGAATACCATATAATGCATGGGTCAGCTGCCCGGGACCAAAAGAGAGGAAAATTTAGAATGTTGATCATGTCCAGGTATAGAAACTCTGATTTACAATATGTAGTATTGTCCTAACTGGTCTCTCTGACATCGGGTTCCCCTTCAAGTCACTCTCTTCATCATCTTCTGAGGTAATTAATGGCTTATGAACCAAACAGCACATCTCTCTTCGCAACTCCTTTTTTAAAAAAATTTCATTTAAAATATGTGGGGTACGATTCAGGGTTAGGTATACAAATGTTCATTATGCAGGTACCCTTGTTGATGAGATGTACTCCCCACTCCCCTGGCAGTTTCCCACTACTGCCAACGCCCCCTCCCTCCCCACCCCCCCGCCCTGGCCCTTCCCTGGCAGTTCCTTTTGCAACTTCTCAGCAAAGTTTACAAAGCTCTCCAAGATCTGGCCCCTGCCCACCTTTCCAGCTATATTTTCTGTTTCTCCTTGAACTCTGTGCAGTTCTCAGAGTAACTCATGCTCTCTCATGCTTCTAAGCCTTTCCTAAAACTTAAATGACCCTATCCCAGTACCTACTGTACCACATCCACTGTTGGCATCTGGCCAGAGTTTACTTAATCCTTCAATATTTAGCCGGAATATCACCTCCTGTGCAAGGCTTCTCTTGGCTCTGCTTCTACCACAACTTATTTGTATCTTCATATCTGCAATCTTCTTGAGGTCACAGATGGAAATTTTTAAATCTTTGCAGACACAATGCCCAGCACTGTGCCTGGTAGGTGAACAGATACAGGAGAAGGGGGCTTTATCCAAATTTACACACCTTGCTGTTGGAAGGACCAAGAATGGCATTCAGGTCTTTGGACTTCCAAACTGTCCTCACCTTATCAGACCTGATGGTTCCAAAGAGGCCATTTTTAGGTCCTGATACACTTGACTCATTTAAGCTCCCAGTTAAAGAAGAACAAGAAACTAATCTTGCTTGGCTGCTGCCGCCTCCCTAAGTGCTTCCATTTATTCACAAGCTGAAAGACAAGAGCTTGGCCCCCTAGCATATGCTGGATCAAAAGCAAAGAACAAAAAGGACAGCAAAAGAAAGATGCTGGAAACAGTAGCTACTTTGATGCAGGCAGCTCTTTGAGGAAGCAAGTGAGGACTATGCCCCCAGCAGTGAAGAGAGGGAGAAGTAACTGCCAGAAGGGGAATATAATCACTGAAGGAAGGGTGGGGTCCCACAAGCTGCTCTGTTGGTTTCTAGTGAGTGCCAGGAATTGGGAGTGTCTCATTAATCTCACCTCCTTGTTGTCCTGCCTTGGGGTCTAAACAATCTGCTGCATGAGGAGACTAAGAATTCCTACAGGAATAGCAATCTTAGCAAGAGACTTAGGAAGGAGCATTATAAGTAATGGCTAGAGATATATAGTAATTATCAGGAAAGTATTATTAACAATAAAATGACTTCATAATGATTTCATAGCTTATAATATACATTGATAAATAATTTTATAAAGTATTGAGCCCAGGTAAGCAGGAATGACCAGATTCTGTCCTTGAAATAGCCCTCTCATGAGGCCCCTCAGAAAATATAGCATACAAAGCAAAGCAAAGCAATGCAATGCTTTCCTGTCAGCTGGGGCTTGGGTTCAAAACTCTAGAGTTCTCTGGTCAGTAGGACTAGACTATGTTTTCTACTAAGCAAGTTAGGACTAAACAGCTTCCTAACGACAGCTAATCCAATGCACCCACAGGCCCCAGAAAAGCTGTAGCCGGAGACAGACAACAAGGGAGTGAATATGTCCCTCTAGTTCCTTACTGGAGTTAACCCAGCCAGCCTGGCCCTGAACCAAGGCTCATCTCTGGGTTGGCTGCCATCTAGAAAAACATGGATAGGGGACACTTTGAGAAAGTCAACTTTTTAATGCTAGGAAGGAGATTTTGCCCAAGGAGACTCTCAAGAAGAACCTTGGGATGTAGACTAGAGTACTGTAGGGAGCAATGGGAAGCCCCTTATTTCACCAGAAAACCAAGCAAACCAGAGAGTAGCAAGAGGTCAGACTGGAAATTAAACAACAGTGCTTAAGCATTTTACTTGGGATCCCAGACAATTTGCCCTTCCATTGTATTCACAGACACTGCAAAAGACTTTTGGTGAAATGCAGTGTCAAAGGAGGAATATGGGCTTTCATTGGGAATATCGAAGAAATAAGTCCTGAGACTCTGGAGACATCTTGAGATGCTCTGAGCGTTTTACCTCTGAAGTAAAAGTGTAACCTTCCAATCCAAAACTGTAATGTTTAGTCCCTTTGTTGAAAAGTCAGTTATGAAATTTTGTAGTTTCACTTCTGGATTTGGGCTGAACTTTTCAGAGTCTTTAGAGCAAGGTGGGAAAGTGTTTTTAGAGATGGTACCAGCGCTTGGGGTCTTGCACACAGCAGGAACTTAGCAGGTGTCTCAGATGAGCAGAAGGACAACAGTCACAGCCAAGGTTCCCTCTCTGGATGGCCTCTAATCTCTCAGATCCAAAAGATAGGTGCATTATAAGCTAAGGACACCTCACTCCTTTCCCCTAGCCTACTCCCTGCTCCCTGAAGGACTGCCATGTGCTGGGGAGATCAAGCTAGTTTGCATCTTAGGGAGGATCTGGATTCTTTTCTTCTCCCTCCGAGCTGTCACTCGCTATAAAAGCGATCATTGATATTCAGCCATTATACTTCCATAATCATTAATATTCTTAAAAGGCTCTTGGAAACACATTTATACAAGGCTACATGATCAGTTCCTACATTTACTTTCAATTTAAATAATGGTTTTAGCCAGGGTTTTGATGCGCTGTTTACTTTAATTACTGTTCTGTCCCTTTCTGTGTCTTGACACAGTGTCATTTAATATTTTATGAATTTCCCTTAGTTCTTTTTTCCCCTGATATGTGTGATTCTAAGGAGCTGCTGATACAATTTTTTTAAACGTGTACTTTTAGCTTTTCTGAGACTTGCTGTAAACAAGATGTGGCATGTCTACGGATTCTCTTCCCCCGGTGATAATGGGAGGGAATAAATAAACCAGCAGACAGCTGCTTTACCCAGCTGGCACAGGGATGCTAGGGGCTTCTGGCCCTGCTGCGGGCTCAGAGTCACAGGCTGGCAGCCTCAGGTAAAGCAGGATGCGGTCCTGAAGAGATCAGTGTCTGGTCTGCTTCTCAAAGTGTTGTCCTGCAGCAAGGGCTTCATCTGGGAGCTCTATCCCAGAACTAGTGGGTCAGAATCTGCATTTTCACAAGATCTTCAGGTGATCTGTTTGAACACTGAGGTTTTTGAGAATCACTGTACTAAAGGAAATCAATCAGTGGGTATGAAGAAAATATACTTTTTCTGTCTCTTCCCCCAATTTTCAGGCTTTCATGGAGAAAAGCTCTACTTTCAGGATCTATGGCATATTCTTGGGGTTATTTATGAATAAGTGCTATGTTTCAAGTACTGCATTCATTATCTGCCTTGAGGTTCCCCCCATTTTCTTTCATCCATTCATTCATTTAAGAAATCTTTATTGAGTAGGCTGTGTGCTAGGAGTTATAGAAAGTGATAGAGATAATGACGTGATGTGTGCAATAATAGAGATGTGTCAAAGTGCAAAGGAAATATAGTGGAGGAGACTAGTAGACAGGTCAGAGAAGTTTTCACTGGAGAGATGATTTTTGAACTGATTCCTGAAGGATGAATAGGAGTTGACAAGGTGGGAGAGGAGAGGTGGTTGGGGAGAACAAAGTCAATTGAAGTAGGATAAAGCTGTGACTGGAATGGCACTGTCTCTGGTTCAGCTGTGTCTGGTTCTGGTCAAGGCAGGACTGATATGCACTGCCTGGAGTGATCATAGTACGGCGTAGCAGAGAGGCCATAACGGGGCATTTACCTGTCCTTGGCAAGAACGAGTTTTTCCACAGGACTATTGCTTGCTGCAGCTGCACTGGGATTTGGAGCTGGGAGGTATATGAGAACTCAGTTCTACCAGTTACTCACTGGGGCCTTTGACAACACCCTTTACCTCTCTGTAAAAACTGTAAAATGTGCTCCTGTGAAGGCTAGATGAGACAAAACTTGTGAAAGAAACTGGCAGTTGGTAGGCATGCCATAACATTAGCTTGGTCTGAACATGAGTTGAGGGTTGATAAGTAGGGAAGGGATTAGCAGCAAAGACAAGGAGGAGCAGCTCAGGGAAGCATCACGGGGACCCTAAATCGACAGAGTCTGACACACGACCAACCAGGAAGACAGAGCTTCTGCCGGCCCCCTTTCCGGCCTCCTCCACCTACTCTTTGTTGACACTTAATATAGAAACTAGGTCTGTAACTGGCGACAGATCAATATTTCCACTGAAGAGTAAAACCTCTCATGGGGCAGCCCAGAGCAGGGATGTGATCTCAGTAATGTGCATTGGGGAGCTGGGGCTTATTGGAGAAGGATCACTTTGGAAGTAACAGGCAGCTGTCAGGCCCAGAAAAATGGGAGAGGAAAGAAGAGGAAATCAAACCTGTAGCTCAGGTTTAACAACAGACATTATTTCCTTGTCTCTTTCTGTATGAATGGAAGTAAATTGCCTTTTAGGCAGAGCCAAACCAAAGAGGAGACATGAACTCATTTTGAGTGAACAAATCCAGCTAGAAATTAACTTCCCATTGCTTCCTCTCTCATAGATGGTGTTCATCATGGGTAACAGATGAAGAATAATCTTAATTCATTGGCAAAAAGAAGGGGAATCATTCCTAATACTGAAGGTACAGAATAAATACTCAAGTATTTCCAGATTCCGATTTCTACGCATTGGCAATCTGGCAGGGATCTGGGCTTCCCCTTCAGCTGTCACTGCATTGATTAGTCCTCAATTAGTCCTGACTTAGCTGGAGAATTTTTACAAAACTGCCTCATGTAGTGTCTAGCACAAAATACATGTTTAATACATTTACTAGTTTCTTTCTTTTCATAGCTATTGCTGCCGGCTACCTAGCATTTGTGTGAATTTGGTCACAAGAGGGATTGTCTGGAGAGAGCAGATGGTCTGGTTTACTTTCAGTTGGAGCCACAACAATGATAGCACCATTTACAGAGCAATATACTATGTGCCAGAAGTCTTATACACACTTCCTCATTTAATACTCCAATCAACCCTACAAAACAGGCACTATGTTCTCCATTTTGCAGATAAGCAAATTGAGGCTCAGAGAAGTGAAGTAATTTGACCAGTTATAAAAGTTAAATTGTAGATGGCCGAGCTGGGATTTGATGAGAAGTTCCTGTGACATCTCATCCCAAGCTGGTTTTGGGCCTCATGTCACTCTCTAGCCAGAGAACTTGAGAACTGGAAGGGCGTTCAGAGATTATCTAGGCCAGTGTTTCTCAACTGGGAACAATTTTGTCCCTAGAGGACACTTGTGAATGTCGGAAGGTATTTTTGGTTGTCACAACTAAGTGGAGTGGTAGCAGCATCTGCTCCTGGTACCTAGTGGATAGAGGCCAGGGGTGCTGCTGATCACCCTACAATGCACAGGACAGATCCCCCAACAATAGACTACCCTACCCAAAATGTCAACAGTGTTGAGGTTGAAAAATCCTGGTTTAGGCCAATCTCCTGATTTTACAGATGAGAAAATTGTGGTGGGGGTAGGTTAAAGGTCACATTTATGTTCTTGGGACAGAGGCCACTGGAGATCACATACATCCCACACAGTCCTCCCAGCACCCTGTGCTACTCTGCTCAGGACAAAACTCAAAAAGAGGGCCCTAGTATGGCTGTAAGTGAGAGTGGAGTGAAAAGGCACTACCGGGTTACCCAGGGAGTCAGCAATTAGTTACATCAGAAAACATTATCCTCAGGAGGAGTGTCCTTATTTAGATTTCAGGAGGAAAAAAGGCTCAAGTTTTCTCAAACAGTAAGTTTCCCAATTTGCTGTTTGGCAGTTTTCTAGTGCAGATTTGGTAAAATTTGGGTGACAGGGTGCTGAGCCGGGATGTGCTTGCAGAAGGAAAAATGAACATGTTCCCTGATTGGGGGCCAGCTTTAGAGACACAGATGGCTGTCAGTACATTGGGTTGGGGCCCAGACCTCAGGGTGGGGGGCAAGAGGCAGGGACACATCTTAAGGACGGAATGCGTGCAGGTGTCTTCCAGCCCCAAAGCATGGAGAGGACATGGCCACAGTGACAGAGAGAAGGTAGAGCAGGGTGTGAACTGGCCCTTCAGGTCCCTCCTCAACACCTCCTCTCCTTTCATTACTTCCCAGGCAGCCTCCAAGGTCCTGGGGTCCAGGGAGGGGGTTGGAGGGGAGAGACCAGGGCCTTCTAGGTCACACATGGATTCTGCAGAAGAGTCTGGGCAAGTTTGCAGCATCTTTAAGTCTCAGTGATAGCAATCATACCAGTGGTGGATAAAGTGAGCCTACTCTGTGACACATACAGGATACATCAACACATGCCAGCTTCTTTCCCCTTTCAGAACCCTCTGGCAAAGGAGGGCAGTTTTAGACATGGTGAGCTAGAGGAGGCTTCTTTTTTTCCTTAATTTTAAATTGTTTTTTAATTTTTATTTATTTATTCTTGAGTTGGAGTCTCACTCTGTCACCCAGACTGGAGTGCAGTGCCTGCTTCTGGCCACCGCAGCCTCGACCTGCTGGGCTCCGGCGATCCTTCCGCCTCAGCCTTCCAAGGAGCTGGAACTACAGGTGCATGCTACCATGCCCGGCTAATTTTTTGATTTATTGTAGAGATGGGGTCTTGCCAAGTTGCCCAGGTGGGTCTCGAACCTGCGGACTCAGGCAATCCACTCACCTCGGCCTCCCAAAGCACAGGATTACAGGCTGAGCCACCGAGCCCGGCCAATTTTTAATTATTATGGGTACATAATGGGTGTATATATTTATGAGGTACATGTCGGGTACATGTGATGTTTCAATACAGGTATACAATCTGTAATAATCAAATCAGGGTAACTGGGATATCCATCACCTCAAGCATGTATCATTTCTTTGTGTTAAGAACATTCCAATTCCACTCTTTCAGTTATTTTAAAATGTACAATAAATTATTGTTACCTGTAGTCACTCTATTGTACCAAAGAACACTAGCACTTATCCCTCTATCTGTCTGTATTTTTGTACCCATCAACCATCCCCACTTTATCATAAACTCCCTTCCCCATTACCTTTCTCAGTCTTTGGTAACCATCATTCTTCTTAGAGGGAACTTCTGTATGTAGAGTGTTGGTCAGGACAGGGAAATTTATTTATTTATTTATTTATTTATTATTTTTTTGAGTTGGAGTCTCACTCTGTCACCCAGCCTCGACCTGCTGGGCTCCGGTGATCCTTCCGCCTCAGCCTTCCGAGTAGCTGGAATTACAGGCGCGTGCTACTACGCCCGGCTAATTTTTTGATTTTATTGTAGAGATGAGGTCTTGCCTGCTCAGGCAGGTCTCGAACCCGCGGGCTCAGGCAATCCACTCACCTCAGCCACCCAAAGGCGCGGGATTACAGGCTGAGCCACCGAGCCCGGCTAGGACAGGGAAATTTAAATACACGAATATATTTAAATCTTCCTGTGTGCTAGCTACAAAGCAAGGTCCACAGCTAAGCCCAGCAACAAAACCCAGCATATCTTTCATTTGCAATAGAGAAGGCTCCAACAGTCCCCTGAGCACCCCGACCCTACCCGGTCTTATCTGGTCCTCTGTCTTTCCACCCTGCAGGTGAGCTCACTCTTGTCTTCATCATGCCCAGAGTCCCAGATGTGGGCCACAAGTGGAAAGTGACTTCACACAGGGTCCTGGACTAGGCCGCACGGGATGTGCCCTGGCCCTACCTTCTTTGAACTGTCAGCATGGAAGGCAAGCCTGTATCTGACGCGGGCTTCTACAGAGCACTAATGGAGTCCTTTAGTATTCAGGCTGAGTTCCCTATATTTTTTTTCTAAGAGTGCAACACTGTGGTTCAATATTTGTTGGGTGGTAATTAAGAGCACTTAATCTGTAAATCTGGAGCCGGTTTCCCATTTGCTAAGAAATGAAACTACCAGAGCCCTCTCTTTTGGCTCTGTTCTCCTTTTCCCTTTCCAGAGATGTCCTCTCTTCTTCGGTCCTAGCAGGTCTCAGAAACAGAAGGCCAAAGCACTCAGAGAGCAGCTCACTGCTGAGGCAGATACCTAAAAAAAGTTGATGAAAAAAATAAATAAATGGACTCCCACCCTACCCCCGAGGTCCAATGTGGTGTCAGACAAGAAACTCCTCACAAGGCAGAGAAGTCTCTTGTTTTCTTATTCTTCCAGACAATGTTGTAAACAAAGCACCCTCAGGGATAAAACTATTATTCATTGAGTGTCTACGGTGTTCCAGATGCTCAAATGTATATTTTATTTAATTCTCATAACACTGCAACAACCTTGAAAGGCAGGTATATATTATCTCTATTGTACGGATAAAGCAACCAGACTTCAGAGAGACCAAATAACTTGCTCAAGGCTACACAGCTAGAAAGCAGCAGAATGGAAACTCAAATCCAGAATGATCTGACTTCAAGGCTGTGCTGCCTGTATGTTGTCATTCCTTGAGATGCAGGTAGGGATCTTGGTGCTACCTACACCTGGCATACTTCCCACTGTTCCATGGTTATACTGAAGACATGGGTTCCTAACTTCTGCATACAACTTGCCCACGTGGTGCTAGATGATATTTATAACAACAGCAGTTTGATCTCCCATCAGCATGTTTATGGGACTTCCCCATAAATAGTTTTATCTTCATTCACATAACAACCTCTAGAGTAAGCTGGGGAGGTGTTACTGAATTACTTTCATTTTGCAGATGGAGAAACTGAGGCTCTGAGATGTGAAGGGATTTGGGTAAGGTTAAGCAGCTCTTTTGAGTAGTATTTGGCACATTGGTCAGTGTGTTAGGTGTAGGTAGTACCAAGAGCCCTCCTTGCGTCTCAAGGAGTTATGACATACAGGCAGCAGTGCTAACAATGGCCTGTTCACGCTCTTCCTGAAGGCTTCTTACCTGGCTTTGTAGATAGCATGCTGTAAATGTCTGTAATTCAGGCAGGGGTAAGGAGAAGCAAATAACGGTTAAAGGTGAGTGTGGGTTCTTGGCAGGCAAGGCAGTCTCAAGGAATACTCCTGCCACTGACTTGGATGGTGGCAAACACTGAAGTGAAAATGTAGCAAGCACTGCAAACGAGGCAGCATGTATCAGCTTTTAAAAACCTCAGGGAGTTTTGGGCCAGCAAATAAAATGTGCTCCATTTTGCCAGAGCTGAGGGGATTGGGCAAGAAGGAACACTTAGAATTTTGACACCACACTTTGATCAGTTTGGCAGGTTTAATATTATAGAAATATTTCATTGTTTCAGTAGAGACAAGGAAATCTAATCATCCATCTAGCTGAACTCTGGATTTGTCATGATTCACTGAAAGGGTGGTGGGTACAGGGAGGGGACAGAGAAAGAAAGGAAGAAACAAACCACTGATTTAAAATCCAGTTTAACCTGAGGTAATTTGGCCCATTAGTTCAAATTGTGTTTTTCTTCTTCCCTTCTTTTTTAGTTAAGTCATTGCTCTATTTTCAAGATATTATTTTTTAAAAGTGGCATCTAATTATGTTTTCTCTCCACATTCATTTTGAGCAGGTAATGAAGGCTATAGTGGCGAGTTCTACTGTGATTAATGGAAGAAAGTGCAGATGGGACTGAATTGAAGCAACAGTATAAAATATGATTTTATAAATAGAATTGAAAGAAATTAAAGTGCTCTGTTGCTGAACTCAGTGGGGATGGTCTTCAGACTATGTATGGTGCTGCAGTCATAGTCTGGAATTTGTCTGGAGAAAAGTCTTCCATATACCAGGCCTACCATCAGTGGTTTCTATGGCCTCTGATTTAGGATTGACAAAAAGGCACCCCACTGACAGATCTCTCTCACCTAAGAAGCATGTTGCTTATATTTGTGATTTATTCCTATGGGTAAAATGTTGCTCTCTCCAGCATCCTCTTTTATCTTGGGAGAGAAGGCTAATAAAATAACAATCCCTTAGCTTGACTGAGGCCCCAAGAAGGAGGGACCAGTAGACAGGGCACTGCTGTCTTGATGGAGTAGGGGACAGACGAAGGAGCTGGAGCATGTAGCACAAAAATGAACCGAAAGACAAATTCTTAATTTTGCATGGCTAGGCTAAGAGATACCCTTTTCTTGTTGGAAGCAAAGAGAGTAGCCCTTGCTACATTTACATTAAAATGAGGTCATGCTTCTTAAAAAAAGCCAGACTCACTGAAAAGTTATCCATTGTTCCATGAGAGTCCCCCATGGTACGAGTGACAAGGCTCTTGGAAATATCATCAGACAGTACTCACTATGGGATGGAGTGAAATTAGGCAAAGTGGCAGGCCAGGGAAAGGTTTTCACCACCAGGAGCTCATCTCTCCAGGCCCCGAACGGAAAACCATCTCCAGGCCTTATGTAACATGGGTCAACTCTCTCTTCCTAACAGCAGAAAGAGGCAACTCAGGTCAAACACAGGCTATCCTCTCCTATGCACAGGCATTCTGTCTTTTCTTGAGTTTCTCTCCTTAAGCTGTAGCGTCTGCTCCCCATTCCCACTTTTCCCAGCCCTTTGGAGCACAGATCCAAGTTCTAATCCCATGTGCCATAATGCTGCTCACCTATCACATACCTATGGCATGGATGATAATATGCATGTAATTTTAATGATACAATCTTTATATTCCCTTCCTAATATTTTTATGTTTGTTCATCAGTCTGTTATCTTCTGTAGGGCGAGCACAAAGACTCTTGCAGGGTTCTATAGCTCTTTCAGGTACTGCATCCCAGTGTGTTGACAGTGACAAGGGATGGTTGCTTTCATCTAACCAGAGTTCAACATACGTATCATGAGTCTTCAAAGAGAGTACACACAGACCCATAGGACGAATGGGCACTTTTGGCACGTAGGAGCATTTAAGAGGCAGTTAGGGAAATATCAGTTAAAAAGGAATCTTCAGTAACAAATCAAAGAGTCTTGGAGGTAGAGAGAAGAAATCCTCAGTAGGGAGCATGCAAGAAATTCAAATTCTGGGACTCTGCTCTTGGAGATTGTAATTCAGTAGGTCAGGTTCAGAAGTCCAGAATGTGCTTCCCAGGGAATTCTAATGCAGCTGACATTAGGGAACTATGGAGGTCTTGGGTGGGTCCCAAATGAAGCAACTGATGCCTAGGAGAATTAGTGACTCATGCAAAGCCATACAACTAGTTAAGAGGGGAAGAGATAGACTACCATTCCATTGCTCTTTCCATTAACCCTACTTCTACCAATTAGTATTTCACTTGTCGAGAACTGCTGTTGGTCTGAGGGTACCAGGAGCTGAATGGAGGATGCTTGGGCTAAGAAGGGAGAGCTATTTAGAATACATGTGAAACTCTATTTACACCAAGCTCTAAATTGAACTTCCCATTTTCCAGTTTCAGCTTCCAGAATGCAACCTTAATCTAGTTCATTTGCATAAGCTTTAAAATAAGCCTTTAGAACAAATGTAAATGGATCTTCAAAGAACAATATTATGATGGGTTCAGTGTAAATGACTCAAAAACATATGGACGGCATTTCTTGAGGATTTCCCAGAGAGTCTTGCTGTCTGTCTGCATGCAAGGGAGGTTTATTATTAAAGCAAAACTCAGGATTGGGAGAAGAATGGTATTCTTGGAAGGATAATGTATCCTAACCTTCCAATGGCTCTGATTTATTTTCATGCCTCAGTAAGCTGGACTGATAACATGGAATGGCCAACACAAAACAGAACTCAATTTCTCTATCAGGCTGAAGTTGGGTCACAGAAATAGCTCACACCCCAGGCCAGGTCACAGGACGCAGAACATGTCAGAACTGGAAAGAATAGAGATTCTCCATAAAACTCCCCTCATCATAGGGATGAGGAAACTGAGGTTCGAAGAGGGCAAGTGACTTGTCAAGGCCACATGGTCAGATAATGGTTGAACTGGGATATCAACCTAGGTATATCTAACTGTAAATCTTATTTTCTCTCTAATACATCACCCAGATGCTAAAAAATCAGCAGACAGTGACTTTTAGAACCAGATGGGCAAACACAGCTTCAGGGAGACGTTAGACGACTAGAACTTTATTGATCAACAGCTTTGCCACATCACTGACGTACGATGGTTGCTGGGCAACGTGGCTCCTCTCTGAAGAGGCAAGAAGGAGATTCCAAAGATGATGGATCTTCATTAAGCAAAACCCAATATCAAGGCGCCTTTTAGGTCAAAGACTTGGCTTGCTGTGGTTTGGAGTTTCTAGGTCAGCTGCCCAGAGGCTGTCCCCCTGCTCAGCTTATCTGAGATGAGGCCATCAGTAAGAAACTTCTCAGAGAGAAGAGTCAGGAAAACCAATTTAAGATCCCCTTAGACAAAGCAGATGGAGATAGGGGCTTGCTTGCTGTCCAGCTAGCTGTACCTTCTATTATAGCTAGGACAAAAGTCAGAGGACTTGGCTAAAAAAAAAGCCTCGGCAAGAAGAGATGACTTGGGGGTGAAAGGCGGTGCTGTGGGTCTCAGTTTCCCTTTTCATAGAATGATGAGGCTGGACTAGTTCATAATGTCAGTCAGTGGACAGGTGCTGACTGGCTATATAAGAGTCACCAGGAACGTTTGTTAACATGAAGACTTTCCGGTCCCAATTGCAGCTATTCTGATTTAAGAGGTTTGACATGATACTCAACAATAATTTCATCCATGCACTCACAGGTAGTTATTGTATGTCCAGGAGATGTTCTGGGCTCTGTGCTAGGTCCTGGGAATATAACTGTGGATGCACACTGCATACAAAGTACCATGCAAGGTGACTGGAGTATATAAATCTTTAAAGAATAATTCTTGTCTGATGAATGGCAGTGTAATATTACATACATGGAATCTGGTCAAATTTGAATTTGAATCTTTGCTTGGCCATTTACTATCTATGCGATCTTATTTATGCAGACTTCTTAACCTTTTTGATCTCATCTGTATAATGAGGATATAATTATGGCACCTACCTTATAAGGTGGTTGTTGAATACCTGAGATAATCTGTCTGAGTTGCTCAGCACAGTTCTAGAGCATAGCCAGGGCTCCCCAAAGGCAGATACCCATAGACTCTTGGGGTTTTCAGGAGTGTGTGCTGTGCATATGGGTGTGCCTGAGATACACAAGCATACTTATATGTGCAGTATATATACCGTCCTTAGAATATCTTCCATAATGGGGTATACTTTTGCTTGACTTCATCAGAGAAGGCCTCATGGAAGAGATGACATTGGACATGAGCTTTAGTGATGGGTGGAATTTTGATACATAGAAATGGAGAGGGGCAAGAAGTGTTCCAGGAGTGGAATACTAACCAAGCAGCTGGGGGTCCAGGAAGGCAGAGCTGTGTTTGGATAAGTGGTAGACAGGTCATTTGTGGAAATGAACCTGGAAGGCTGGCTGATGGGAGAAGGGCCTTGAAATGCCAGTCAAAGGACACAATGAACACCAGTTTGTTTTTTAAAACACAGCCTGATTTTTTTGAGAGGCAAGTTTTTTGATAAACATTTGTTGAATGAATGACTAAGATGTTGAATAGTGAAGTAACCTTTCTGGGAAATTCATTTGGAGGAGGTGTGCAGAGCAGAGAGAATGGAAGGGAAGTTGGAAGCAGGGAGGCCAGGGAGACTGTACTGTTCCAGGTGTGTAGAACAGGCTGTGGACTAGAGAGGGGCCAGGCGAATGGAAAAGCAAGGCAGATGCAGGGCAGTCTCCATGGAAGTGATACCAAGCCTTGAAGACTCAACAGTGGCACAGTGGAAAGAAGTGGAAGGGACCTTCATTTTCAAAGTGAGTATCTGGAAGAATTGGGGCCTATAGGCCACTGAATGGGGCCGAGGGAAAGGATCTAGAGCCTTTCTGGGCCCTCCAGACTAAGTTGGGGCCTTTGTTCTATGGCTCACGGTGTTGGCAGTGGCGCCTGGGGAGGAGTAAGTACCCAATCAACAGGAACTACTTACTGATCATACTTCGAGTGCTGTCTTCCTTGCTAGGCTTCATGAGGCAAGCACTGTTTCTTCCCTGTTGCCTGCTATGCCCCAACACCTAAAATAGTGCCTGCCACTATATGCAAGTTGAAAAAGGAACTGAGAACTGATTTACCAAAGAAAGCAAACTGATTTGGTCTGAGACATTAGGATGGAGGTGACGGAAACTGTCTTGGTGGAAATATCTATTGAGTAGTTGTATATTCTACACTCGAGGTCCACTTTCATGAGGGAGATCCTGGTCACCATGGGTACCTCCTTCCATACCAGGCATCCCCCTGCCTCTGATCCTTCTCTTGAGAAAGTCTCATGGAAACTCCCTCCAAATCAGGCCCTATCTTTAGGCCTCACATCCTGGTTTCTCCACCAGAGACTCTAAATATGAGCTGTGGTGATATCTCTGTGTCACAGGATAGCCTCTTTTGCCTAAAGAAAACCACTAGGAAATTGTAGGCTTTCAAGTGAAGCTTTGTAGTACACCCTATGGCAATTCAAAAGGGGGAAAAAAAGTCTGAACAATTTCCTAGCTCATTAAAAACAGCATTTGGTTTACATTTCAGCATCTGAAAAAAAAGAGTGGAATTTTATAATGTGGTCACATGAACTGAAACTAGTAAGGCAAAATCAAGAGAGAAAGAAAGGAAGGAAGGAAGGAAGGAAGGAAGAAGGAAAACAAAACCCCAACAAAAACTCTACATGTCCTTTGCATGACTGTGAATGCTTGGTATGGCCATTTCCAGTGGTTCGTTGTTTCCAAACCCCACTGAATTTGTAGATACCTGCATGAAAACAAGTCAACGAGGTCAAAACCAGAGATCAAAGAGATAAATATCTAGGCTGTCTCAGGTGGTCTGACTACTGTGCTCACTCCCTTGGGAGCTTAATGCAAGCGCTTAGCCTTCAATGACACTCTGGATTCTTCTGGACACCTCATGGTTTGACAACGGGCTTGCTTGAAATGTGGGTTTCTATAAGTTCCCAACTCACCACCATGATGCAAAGGCTCCTCAGACTCCCCAAGAACGAACCGGAAAGTTCCAGAGGCCAGGCCTGGTGTCGGGTATCTTATTTTTGTAAGTGTCAGCCTTACTCCTGAAAGGGACAACACTAATGATCATTGCGACTAGCCAGAGCTCTGCTTAGCCTTTTTGTAGTGGGTAATGCCGTAGGCCACCCTGTCATTCCCTTTCTCTCTCTCCTCCTTGTTGCCTTTTTCTTTTTGCTTTTTCTCCTACCACTCTGCCCACTCTTTGTTAGGTTCCTTTGCAGACTTGTCTTCTTCTGCACACCCTTTTAATGTTGATGATCCCTGAGGTTAGGTCCACAGGACTATTCTTAATCATGTCTACATTCTCCATTCTTTCACTTATCTAACAATTTTTAAAAGAACCCTATATGTGCCAGATACCACCATGGGCATTTGGGGATATGAACATGGATGATGGGTCCTTGCCCTTAATAGCCCGTGGTTCAGTAAAGGAGCAGGTGCAGAAAACAAATACCTACAACAAAGCATAGTGTGTGTCGCACAAAGTGTTATGGAAGCAAAGGAAACTCGGGACTTGCTTTGCCTGGTGCTTCAGGTTCAACACTATGCAGGAGGTGGCAATAAATCAAAGCTCCTAAATTCGTATCCCTGGCCAGGACCTGCCCTGTCATCTGAGCTCCACGCTTGAGTTTCAAGTGACTTGCCAGACTTTCCACTCTCACATCTGGCGGATACATCAAACTCAAGATTTTCAAATTGAAACCCCAACTCCTTGCATCAACATCACCAGCTCCTTGACCTCAAGCTGCAAACTCAGAAGGATCCTGGACCCCTTTCTCCCTCCCTCACCCAACCACATCCTAATGATTATATCTCTTCAAAAGTTCTGACCTGCCTCCTTTTACATGACCATGATTTCTGGCTAAGTTCACACTGTAACCTAGAGTATTGTCTTTAACCTGGAGTATAAGACTTGTGATCACTTTCCAACTATTTGGTCTCAACCTCAGCGTGTCTAGAAATTGCTTGGAGAGCTTATTATAATCATATATCTTCCTGCCCCTCCCTTAAAGATTCTGGCTCAGGAGGTCTGAGGGAGATTGCCTCAAGGAGAGTGGTTGTGAACCACATTGTGCATAAATGGTGCCTTTAGTCTATCGTGTTCTAATGGGTCCTCACTGCTTCCAGGGCATATTCTGAAGCACAGACATGCTTCTGTCATGCGTTGACTTAAAAACCTCCTGTGGTTCTGAACTTCTTCACATGGTATTAAACACCTTTCCTAAAATGATTGGAATTCTTTCTGCTGTGTAACTAACTCATTTTCCTTCTCCATCAAATGAGCAAGTTGGCCTCAATGGCTTCTAAGGTACTTTTTAGCTCTTGTGCCCTGGATTCTAAAGTTTCAAACCTACCCACCCTTCTTTCAGTAAGCTTCATTCATAGCACAGAACTTGGTGACCAGCTTCATCCCAGACCAGCAGGCCCCATATTCCTGCTCTGCCCCGATGAGCTGTGACCCTCAGCAAGTAACACAATCATTGTATGCTTCAAAGGGCTGTTGTGTGAGGATTAAACCAAATACTAGAAATAGAGCTCTTAGCTCAGTGTCCAGCATGTGGTAAGGCCCAATACTGAGAGCTAGTATGATCATCCCATGCTTTTCCCCGTCATGTGCTCTATAATCCTGTATCTGAGACCATTTATCATTCTCTTATGAAGTTGTGCAATCTCATTGCCACTACCTAACCAGAAAACTCCTAGTTATCCTTCAAAGTCCTGTTCATGTGTAATGTCTCCACAAAGCAGTGCTCTCTGCAGATGCTGCTGTGTCCACAGAGAAAGCTCTGTATACCCCCCTCTTGTGGAATTAGGGACCTGGGATGACTGAGTGTGCATCTCCCTTGAGCTCCTTGAGACTAGAGACTGTTTTATTTATTTTGGAATCTCCAGACCAAGCAGAGTGCCTAGCACAGAGTATCACTCAGTGAAAACTGAGTGAACAAAGGGATGGGGTGAGAAAACTATATGCAGAGAGACATGGAAGGACCCCTGTGCCCCTTCCTCTGCTTTGCAGAATTGTCCTTTGCAGACGGGACGCTCAGTGGCTCTTGCCCCTTAGAGACCTGTGGTCCATCTAAGTCACTCCTCCAGAAGGTCATTGCATCTTTTCTCGATCCTCGGGCCCTGCAGTCTTCCCAGGTAACTGTCTGCTCTCCTCTCTCTCAGTCTCCATCTGAACCATGCCTAGTGCTGTGGTCCCTATAGAGGGCTGTCCATTAATAATTGCCTCCCAGATGATTGATTTATTTGCTCCTTGAATCTGGGGAGTTTGACCGTTTCAGGTGAAAGTGGTTAGTCACTGAAAAGTCATTCCAGTTCCAGTGACTCAAAGGGGGCCCAGGACCCTCTCATCCTGAGGCAAGATGATGCCTTGTGTTTTCTGGCCTTCTGGGTGTGCAGACACTGTCTCACTGGCCACCTCCTTTCATTCCCTTGCCCAGGCTTCCACAGCAGAAGACAGTGTGAACCCCAGGAAGCTGTGAAAGCAATAAAAGAACTAAATGTTTTCTAGGTCACTGCCTGATCAAGTCCCCACTTAAACAATAATCTTGCCATTGCATCTGCAAAATCCCAGACTCAGGCCCCAAAAGGTTATTTCATCAATAATTCTTGAGCTTGCCTACGGCGAGAGTTATTCCCAGCAGGCGTTTCAGGTCATCTCTAAACAGACTCTGTGGAGGGGAGGCCTGGCTCCACTCAAGCGCTTAGGCAGGAACCATTAATATTGTTGAAGGGTGAGGGCAGGGCAGGATGGGCAGGAAGCCCGTGCTGTGGGAGGGAAGATGAGGACTGTTCTCAGGAAGTGGGCAGGGGCAGCGAGGCCGAGGCCGATTTGGCCTTGGTCTGGCAAGGGAAGCTGCTTCGTGTTAACAAATGAGGATTAAATTGGGCCAAGTGCACCGTTCAACGTTATGATAAAAAGTCTCCCTGACCACCAAAACCGTACATGGATCTACCCAGGCTCTAGCTACTCTGTTGTTGAAATGGGAATCTTAGATTTTCTCAGCGCATTTACCAAGCAATTTGCAAGAGCAAGTAACTACTCCTCAGTTCATTGACTCACAGGTGGGAAAAGCACTTAGGTCCTCTTATGTGACCTCCATCGAGTCTTCCCGGGACTGCTTAGACTCCTGTTCCTATCGGCATTTAATCTCCTCTCCCCGCCAGTCCACAGGCAGTTGGGGGTCACGCTTCCCCAGAAGAGCCTGTGCCTTTGCTTAGTCACCTCTCTTGGTTCTGAACTTTTGCTATTGTGTTTTCCATTTCCCTCTCCACGCTGACGGCTACTGCACCTTGTCCTCACTACTTTGGAGATGGTGATTAATTCCCTTCCTTCATTTATACTGTTTTCATGGAGGTATTTATAGACTGTGATTGTGCACCGTCTGAGCTGGATCCTTTCTCAACTATATAAATTTGGCTCTTTTGCTCTCTCCTGATACGCTTATCTGCTAATCCCTAGAACATTTGTTGGTATTTATGTTTTGCTTGGATTTTCTACACCTTTGCTAAACTGCACTGACTAGCAATGTCCAAGTTGTCTCATTCCTTGGTGCTCAATGAAAAGATGCTCAACTCTCCATCCTGGCTGGCTTGCTCTTGGGGATATCAGATGCTGAGAACCAGAAAGATCATACAAGGGGAAAGAAGGTTAACAGATGCCTTATAATTATGCTACAAGAGCATCTCCAAAGGAAATCAGATCATTTTTCCTTTGTTCAGTTCTCTCTCCCCACCCCAACAAAAAGTCCTTGTTTTTTAAAAAAAGTCAACAAATATTTTTTTTCAAGAAGGAAATGAAAGGGTTCTCCCAGTCTTTACAAGGGAAAGGAGATAAACCTTAAGGGGAGTGAGTGAGGGAGATGGAAAGTGACTGTTATGATCATTTCCAGAACTCTGCCCCGTGTTCAGGCTGGTGCTGAGGCTGGGAAGAAGCCCAGCATCATATTCATCAACTATCCGGGCCATGGAAGCCCCTAAATTATCATCTAACGGTATTTTCTACATGAGGAAACTGAGTCAGGGCTGTGTAGGGAAACAAGTTCATGTGCTGATGTCTTGCATCTTGAGTTTTAATGTCTGCCCATTTGTTTACTAGAAATCTCAGTTCTTGACTAAGTTTTCCAACATTATTGAACCTCAGTTCAGTTTCTTCATCTGTAAATTGAAGACTATACTTTCTACCTTGGGGCTTTTTGTGGATATTAAAAATAATGAATGAAATAATATGTACCTGGCACATAGTAGGTGTAGAACAAACAGTCATTGCTGCTGAGTGACAGAACAGTGAAGTGACCTGCCCAAAGCCATTTTGGCAACCCTGGGGCCAGAATATGAGACTTTTTACTTCTCAGTTCAGCATTTCTATTATGGTATGTCCTCAATATCTACCCCATTGAACACATTCCTGTTTCTTGACGTTGCCACAAAAATGTTCTCAATGATAGCCCATTGACTGTAAAGATGCTCAGTGCCTCAAAAGGGAGGTGCTCAAAGCCCACAATGAAGCTTCAAGTGAGGTTAGTCAGAGAGGAATACTCTCACCCTCTTTGAAAACAAGGACCCAGACTGGAGGGATTTAGCTGAGAAGAACATAAAAATGTAGTCCGAACTTGCCAGTGAATATAGCAGCTAGGTCTTTCATAGGGAAATTGGGCTGGGCTGGGATCACCAGCCCAAGCTGGAATGAAAAAGTTTCTGTAGAACTTTTTTACTGGAAAAGAACCAATCTGTGTTGGTAGATAATCTGCTGGGTGATTTATAAGATTTATAAATGTCATCTAATTTAATCCACTGCCCCCATATGTCCAGCCCCTGCTGCCTCCCATACCAGGAGTGGGTGTGATGTTTTTTATTTTACAGATAAGAAGTTGTGACTCAGATGTATCACATGGCTTGTACCAACTAACAAATGGCAATGTAAACATTTGAACTAAGGTCCTTAGTGACGGATGCTCATATATTCATTCTGTTATTATAAGTGTACTCACAAAACACATGGCAGTTATCTCTCTAGAGATGGCTTTGATTTACAGGGTACCCATCTCTAGGAAGCTAAACACACTTATAGATTTTTATAAATTCAATTAAGTTTGTTATCTTAATATGATCTTGTCTAATTTCTCCATCTGGCTGTGTACACATGTGATTTGAACAGGAAAATCAATTTGGATCATTTAGACCAAATATATTTTATCTAATGTTTATGCTGTGGAATTTACCAGAGAATTGACAAAACTTCATGTTGACAATATAGACAAACTGTCGGAATGAGTCCTGTAGACTCATAGGACAGACTGGGTGAACTTCCTTCTTCATTTCACTCTCTCTAAACTGAAGAGGAAGCAAAGTGTCTGATTTTGAAAGGTCTTCAAGGACAACCTGTCCTGGTACACCATCTCCTTGTCTAACAATTTTTCACAGCCAGAAAGTTCTTATACGTAAGCAGAATGTCTACTGCTTTGAGCAAACCACTTTTCCTTCTGTTCTTTTCTTTCTAGAGATGGGGAACAGCTGGGAAGGTTTTAATATCTCTGTTATAAACTTGAAAGCTGTTATAAAAACACTGTTCAAGTTTCTCTTCTGCCGGCCAAATAAACTTGATTCTCTTAGTGTTTTGTACATTTTAGATGATTTTCTACATATCTGGCAATTTGTTGAGTCAGTTACAATAATTTTGGAATATGAGATCTTAGGGGGCAAGAGTGACCACTGGTGAAAAAGCTATGCAAAGTAATCATTACAATACCTGCTACAAGTGGATTCTCAATATTTTGTTTTTGAGAAAAAAAGAGAAAAGAGAACTACTGCTAATTTCTGGTGTCTATCTGAATATGGGGGGAAAATGCCAAAGAGGAGCAAAAGTAGAAGAGTAAAATGAAAGAAAACGACTGGGAAAAAAAAAGATAGTCAGTGCTCAATTTTTATGTATCTGTAAGGCAGGGTAGCAGATTATTATTATTATTATTTTTGAGTTGGAGTCTCACTCTGTCACCCAGACTGGAGTGCAGTGGCTACTCCCAGCCACCCCAGCCTCGACCTGCTGGGCTCCGGAGATCCTTCCGCCTCAGCCTTCCAAGTAGCTGGAACCACAGGCACGTGCTACCACGCCTGGCTAATTTTTGATTTATTGTAGAGATGAGGTCTCCCCAAGTTGCCCAGGCGGGTCTCAAACCCATGGGCTCAGGCAATCCACTCACCTCAGCCTCCCAAAGGTGCAGGATTACAGGCTGAGCCACCGAGCCCGGCAGGGTAGCAGATTATTATGGTCAGTAAGAATATGAGCTTTAGGGTAAGAAAAAACTGGCTTCAAATTCCAGATCTGCCTTGGTGTGTGACCTTGATCAAGTTGTTTCATCTCCTTGTGTCTCAGTTTCTTTTTAGAGACAATCATGACATCCATCACTGAGTTACAAAGATGAAATAAGATGCTGTGCTTAAAAGATTCCCTAAGCTCATGGGAGATGTTCAAAAGATTGTAGCTCTTATTATTCTCTTAAAACAAGTAGTTGTCTATGGGTCTTGACTTTTGAAACTACCTTTAAGAACTTCCTTGCTTTTGGATTTTGTAGATTCCTTTCCCAAGATTGAAACGATGGCTTTAAAAAAATGTCAGGATTAGTTAGGCATTTATGAGTTCAAGGGATCCTAGATGCTAACTGGCTGATGAGTTAATTATGTGGCTGTGGAGTTAACATTATCATTACAGTGCTAATAATAATAATTGCATAATAGCATTATTCTTACAACAGAATAAGACCACTGGGTGTTGTTCCTGAAAACTGATGCAGAATTAGAGAATACTTAACTCTCTCAAGTTTGGGTACAATTTACAAGTATAGATAGTATAGCACATCACTGACATTCTAATGACTTATTTTTTTCCCCGCTAAATGATTCACATGTGAAAAAAATGCAGATTTCATTTCTCTTAACAAAGAAATCTAAATTCATGGATTTTCTTAGTTGTACTCATGAAGGATAACTTTTCTAAAATGGAGAGCATAGAAAAGAAAAATTGGTTCTGCAAATTTCCTTGGGAATTTTAAGAGGAAGTGGAGCTGGGACTGTGTGGCTCTGGAGGCAGTGAGAATATGTTGACAATAGGCCTTCTTCTTTCTCTGAAACACCTGCCCTTTGTTGAAGGAAGGGGCAGTGGCCTGCTATGAATCCTGCTTTCTGGGCTCTTCCAGAATCTTTTATGATAATAATGAGTTCTGTTTTAGCTGAGAAACCTTGGCCTTTTCATGTGACCACTGGACACCAAGGTGATGACAGAGATATAAGGCTTCCACAAATGTTTCTGCCTTCCTCAAGCCAACATTTGGGGACATAGGGTGAATGGACTCCAGGACCAGTATACATCCAATAAACCCACTCTAGAAAAAAAGGGACAAAAGCAGGAAAAAATTTCCCCAGGACATAAAGCATTGGTAAATTCTTGCTCCCCGCACTAGAGGAGACCTCTCAAATCAAAATGACCCAGCTCAGAGCATCCAGAGCATCCAGGGCTGCCTCAGCAGAGCTTTGTGGCTTCCTGTACAACTTGTAGTCAGTCAGGCTTTCCAGATCCACATGGAAGGATCTTTTAGTTACTCTGGGGAGGCACACCCTTCCTTCCCACACTGTAGATGACCCCATTCCCTAAAATATTTATGAAAAATTACAAGCAAAAAGGTCAACTAAAAAGAGGAATTTTTACTGCATAGTTATTTAAAAAATTAAAAAATAAACAACAATTACGAGTAACAAGTCTTCAATCCAGCTCCCCAGAGGGAATATCTATAGTGATTCGTTGACTCAACGACTCAGTTTTCTAACTTCTTGGACAATGTAGCCTAGTCCAGATTCTGTTAAGATCTAGTGAGAAGCAACAAACAGGGAATATCACCTGATAAAGCAGAGCAGTGAGAACCTGGGCACTTGATCTGAGCTCCTTCCTCCTATCCCTGGTTCTCTGTATGATGCTGGGTAAATCCCTTTACCACCTGTCTCCTCATCTAGAAAATGGGAATCATCACATCTGTTCCCTCATGAGGCTCCATGCATCTTCATTATAGGCTTAGAAATGATAAGCTCGAAGGGTCCACAGATAGTATTAGTTCTAACTATAATGGCCTTGATAAATATTTATGCTGCCCAAGAAGGGGGTGTGTGGTGCTAGAAGGGTTTTTGTGTGTTCTGTTTAAGACACGGTCTGGGAACAAGGGAAACAGTCTACTTTGTCACTATTTATCACTCTTAGTTAACAATGTAAGATATATGATGGCTGCTAAACAATTTGGTGGCAGAACATCATAAATGAAGTCTGTTTTCCCTGGAAACTGCATAACCATTTGAATTAATTTAATTTGAAATATCAAATTAAATTAAACTGTAGAATAATCCCCAAGGGAGAGCATATTTCATTTGCAATGTCTTTTGATAGAGTAGTCCCTGCCAAAAGTTTTGCTTTGCATCTGGCTACAGATCTAAATTTATTGCATTAGCTTTGAGAAGACTTTTAATAGAAAGTGAAATTAAAAAGAAAGCTTGATGGAAAATAAAGATGTTCAGTGCTGAAAACAGCATTCCCCAGAACCCACCTCTGTAACTTTATGCTGTCTACATGTCTCTCTCTGTCTTCAACTCAGACCATGTAGCTAGACTGGATGTTTGGTTGGAGAGCTTTTTTTTGATAACACTAATTAACATGCATATAAATATCAGAATGAAATGGGCAAGTCTTGATTTAAGACCTGCAAACTGGATAATGTCATTGCCAGATACTGGTAAAGGAGATCATAGATGAAGCAAAGTATGGGGATACGAGATAAATTAAAGAGATCATCTTTCAAGCCGCCAGGGATGTGTGCATTTAGTGGCATCAGGTGACTGTGCTGTGCGATTCCTCAGTTGTCTTCTCCTTCTCAATAACCTCTCCTGTAAGTGCAGTTCTCTTTCAAGGCTCCAGGTCGACAGGATGGAAGGAAGGATAGGGGCTGATGGCAAATCCAACAGTTTCCTAAAATATAGGTCACCCCAAATCACCACTTAGGAAATGACTGGTCTCTTTTTCCATGGCCAGACATTGAAGAAAATTGCACCGAGCAGGTGCCTGAAAGTTGATGCAGTCGGAATAATCTCTTTCTTCCTCCTGGTGAGCAAATACACAGCAGGAGAGGCAAATGTGAAGAAAAGGTGTTTGCTTGAAACAAACAAGGCTGGCCCTTTAAGGAAGGTTTGCACGAGTTTATATTGGGTCCAAAGAACCCAGATAAGAGTATCTTAATCAAATTAAAAAAAAATTAGGCTTTAATCTCTAGCACTTTAGTAACCTCCTAGTTTGTTTTAAATCTTGATTGGAAGAATTATCCTGACAAGAAAATTAGTAGTAAGTCAATAAGTCTGTGGCCTGAAGATAGAGCATTAAGTAACCAGAGGGGAAAAAATTTATTCCAGTCCAAGGCCGTTGTCTGCCCTCCTGCAGCCACAAACACTGGCCTGCAGCAGTTCCCTCTTGATCCCTGGCACTGGGGTGGGTGGGGAAGTTCATTATGATTTTAGCCATGAAGCCCTGAAGTGCAGGTAATCATATTTAAAAAGATAAGGAACATGACAAGAAAAGAACCTAGCTTCATGAAGAAATTCTAATTTTCAACAGTCATGGGTGGAAAATCAATACTACTCTTGATGCAAAATAAGAACTGGACTTGATAAAGCTGCCTCCTCCCCCAGCTCCCTTTAAAAAAGAAACACAGCAGAATTTTTTTTTAAAAGGAAGAAAGAAAAAAATGAAGAAGAAGAAGAAGAAAAAGACCTGCCACAGTGAAAGGTCTGTGTGCTGACAGTCGAAATTCCTTGTGTGCCTGTGCACCCACTTCTATTTCTGTCTCTGGAGAGTCCTCTCCTGGCAGCTATCTAATTCCAGCTCTCCTTGTTAAAATATGTCTTCCTGACAGCTTCAAGGAACTTTTTTCTATGCCCCTTCTTTGCACTTTTTTTTACCCCCTCACTACTACCCTAAATGTGTGCTCACCATCTGCTATTCACGAAGAGAGGGAGAGAGGAAGGAGAGAGGGAAAGAGGAAGGGAGAGAGAGAGGGAGGAAGGAA